>JBAMHT010000003.1:150978-161109 GCA_037177075.1 Craterocephalus fluviatilis | reverse complement strand
ATCTCTGTCTTGTTTTGTTCTTTTTTTATTTTTAATGTTATGCAAGTAGCCATTCTGTCTCATTCAGTAAGTTTAATTTTCAGTTTCTGTTTATCACAGAGGTAAAGGTAGTCATTACAATGTACATTTATATATTGAATTAGCCGTTTATTCTACACTGAGTGGGAGTGTATTGAATGACTTACTAATGTCCACTGAAGGTGGTTAATATATAAATACACCATCCACATCCATGTGTATAATAGAAAACAGGTGTCCACCGTAAAGGGCACAATAGATGAAAGGGTTAAATGCCTTTCTATCTTCCATCTCTCCGCTTTGTCCAGCTGGACCGTCCACAACACCAGCGGTGGAAACCTTTTTGAATATGGAATCTAATAGTTTACTAATACTGCTTCATTCTGATCCCCGGCTTCCCACATGGCTTACATGTATGTTCATTCATTTTTTTCTTAGCATTGCCATCCTACCTCTGCACTCTTAAACAAGCGTATGATAAACATCTTGAATCTTCACTGACATTTGTCTACTTTGTCATTCCCCACTGATAAATGATTTCTCTGGTTGACGCCCGTCCCAGTTACACCAGGAGCAGCAACCAGTCAGACTCTACTAGGCCGCCACTCCGCCATGTTGCATGACAGGTATCTGGATATAGAAGTGAACTTGTTCATCACCATGCCAAAATAAACCCTTCATGTAGTTTAGGAAGAAGAAATGAACGGTGGCCTGTAAGTTGTGGATGCTGATGGGATCAAAGTAAAAGATGGAGAGTTAAAGATTTAAACTCTAGTCATTCTGGTGCTCACAGCCTGAAAGCTACAAACCAGCAAAAGATAAAAAGACTGAGAAGGTGCTGTGTTATTCCGTTTTATTCACAGCAGATTAGAAGGATTCAACATCTTTCGGAGTCTCATACATGCAGCCCAACTCATTCATTCGCACACGTTTACAGACACACTTACATACACACAGTGGTATGGTAGGCACACTGTAGTGGAGAGCTCAGACAGCAGATCAAAAGTAGGCACTTCTGAAGCAGACAGTGATGAAAGATTAATGCCTTCTGTCCTCAGCGCGTGTTTTATTCAGCAGACGGACGACCGCTGTTGCATCACCTTCAGGTAGCTGACTTCTTTCTCCGGCTTCACGGGTGTGTGGGAGTCCAGCGACTGAGTGCATTAACTTATCAACTTATTTCATAGCTTCATGTACGAAAGAGGAAACAGGGCAGAAACAAGCTGCTGTTTTCCTGTTAGACTGATGGAAAGCTGAGTGATTTAATGAATGACGTGGCGTTGGAGCTGTGGGAGCTAGAAGCTTCACACAAGAACCTCTCAACCCATGGCGTCTGCATCTGGACAGATGTTTTCTGTTGTTTAAATGAACTCTAAAGTAGAAATCTGTAGGAAACCTAGCTGAGAGCTGTGGCTGGGCTGATGTCTGTAGTACTGCAACCGTTTGATAGCCAACATGAGTAGCAGAGAGAAAGAGATGCATGTCAACATGTCTGACCAACATGGGGCATCTTAAGGGAGAGGGCATGCTAGTGTCACGGTTTGTTAGAACCTAAGTAACATCGCTTCTTTAGCTTCCATGTCTGAGAATCAGGGAAAAAGGGGCTCCTCTACAACACTTACTGCACTAAACGTGACAACTTTCTGCTTAATCAGCTCTTTCATGATCTGCTACTTGCTTTCAAAACTTCCAGGTTTAACAACTGAGGCAATTTTTCTGCTGTTACCAACTCGATATGAAAAAAGTTCATGCAGCCACAGTAAAAACAAGTGGCTCTGCATGCCTCAAACTCCCCATGTTCAAAAAACTTAGCTTCAAAAAAGAAAAATCCCTTTCCCTGTTTACCATCACACCTGAGCCTGAATATCAGTCAGGGGAAGACACGATACATGATTGGTCGAACAGTAGAATTCCCAAATTAGAAACAATTTAGCTTTGGTAGAAATAGGATGGAGCTGAGTGTTGTTATGCATTCACAGTCTGGATGCTTCCTTAACGTCCAGAAGAAATATAAAAAGGTAAGAATATCCCTTCAACATCACGGCCTGCTGCAGGAGAAGTCCACCTCAGAGTGTTTGCAAGAAGACAGAAAAATAAATTACCTGACTTTGTGTCATCATTATCTACACCCTGCTTCCACTAAAACTCTTCAATAATTTACTAGTATTTCTGTAGGATTGTACACAGCGAGACGAGGTGGCAGCAGGTTAAAGGAGGCTTTTTGTGTTTCTTGATTAAGTCTTTGAAACTGCTGAAGTCTCAGCTCGCTGCTGCTGCTGCTCTTCCCTGGTTGTTCTTGGTCCCAACGGTCCTCCTCTGCCCTCAGCCAGCCAACCGGCAGCCCCCCGAGGTCGGCCCCTCGCCACTAGGGCCAGTTTGTTGGTTAGTCTGGACGTCCAGATTTTTGTTTCATCACCTCTTCTGCTCCCAGATCTCAGCCATGTTCAGATCGAGCCGCTCGAGGCTCTTCAGCACCTGGATGTTCTCCGTGTAGAAGGCCACGTCCACCACAACCAGCCTAAAGACAGCCCGTTGAAAAAACACGCTATCAAAACTGACACTGGATGAGTTTGCATCGCGTCGTGTCCCTGAGATACAACTGCCTCTGTGTGTGGCTGCTTCATATACAAAGTCATTGCTTAAAAAAATCTAATCTAAAAATAACCTCTTCTCTTGCAGTACCTGATTAGTTTGTGTGAAACTTACCCGTGCTGCGGTCCTCCATCATTTACAACACCGAGTCGAGCCAGCTGCCTCTTCAGGTGCATTTTAAAACTGGCGTTGATCCTTAGAAACAACATCTGTGCTTGGAAACATGTTAGTGTTAAAGTCAAACATCTGGCAGTTAAAGCCCGTAGTAGGTTGAATACCAGCTGAGATGTGCGGAGTCTCACCTGCGTCTGCTCCTCAGGTAAAAGCTCGTAAATAGCTTCGTGCATCTTGGCCATCTGCTTACAGACGTTTCTGAAACAGGTGGATGGCATCGGAGCCTTCACCTCATACTGAGGAAGAAACATCAGGCTGAGACGCAGGGCAGACTGACCGTTATAAAATGCAACAGGCCAAAACATTAGATCCACTCACTTGGAGCGCAAAGTGGTAAATCATGATCTGCAGCATCATGTGTTGTTTAGGATGTAGCTGATTGTGGTATCATACAGAATAAGTGCTATTGTTGATACTGTAAAGCTCCACTAGGGTAACTGGTATTTTAAGTTATTTGGGGTTATAGATTACACACCGTATGAGTTAATACTATGCTTTTATTGTTCCTGTAGATGTTAATACTATGATTATGTAGATGATTATTATTATTACTATACCAATCCTTTCTAGACACGTACTGTTCTTAAAAGGAGAAATCCCCATTCATGCTTAGTAGACTTATTTTAGTCTTTATATGGCCCTTATGTTTAATTTTCCTATAATAAACAGTACATATATGCTTTTTTTCCTTTTTTATCTCCAATTATAGCGGAGCAAAATGTATCCACCAGGGGGCAGAATGAAGGCACCAGATCATACACACAACTGTTTTGATCAAAGTTTTTACCATCCATTCAACAGGTCGTAGAAACTGGATGTATTTTATATTAGGCGATAAAAGGTTAATTATACCACAGGCACAGTAGGTCTGGGATATATTACTGGTGATTTTTGCTGCCCTTTACTACTTTTCAGAGCATCTTTATCAGGTCTGGAGTGTACATAAACGCAGCAGGTTGCAGAATGAAACACTGAAGCATCTACAGCACCATGTGACCCTAATTGGGTTTTAAGTTCAAGTGTGAAGTGGCATACAATTGGAATTTTCAAATGACCTCGCAAATAAATATTACCATTACCACACAATATGTGGGTTTTGTATTTGTATGTATTTGTATATTAATATTCGGAAACATTATGAAAACTTTAGAAAGACTATTTGATCGTACCTTTGATAACAGCTTCTCAAACAAACTGTCCATGATGGCCACCAGCTTAGCAGAGATCTCGGCGATGTGATCATTGTAGTCCTGCAGACAGAAAAACTGCTTCAGAATGCAGACACAACTTTTAACAAGCTGCTTAATTTTTTTATCCATTTTCTAAAACAGATATATGATGCAGATGTGCTTTTTAAAATGTGTTCTTTAGTCAAATTTGGTCTTAATTATTTATCATTTAGGTTTGTGTTAATGTAGGTTACCTTAGTGATATGATCGAAGTGTCTGAGGACACTGCACTGTTTGGGCTGCAGTTTGGTCTCAAAATGAGCTCTGATGATGGGAATGTAGTGAACCACCAGCTGCAGGCAGCGGGAAGCTAATGCTGCACACATACAGGAAGAGAAGATTATCCATCAGTTCATGTCTTTCATGCTAAATGACATCTCTATCCTCAGATTAACCCAGCTGCTGCTGTGTACCCAGGTTTTTGGTGGTGATGGTCTTGAGACCGACAACCTGCAGAGCTCCGGCTCCCAGAACCAACTGGCAGCTGCGGGAGTTGAAGTGCTGCAGCGCAGAAACACAAGTTACTCTCTGAGCCTGGAAAAGCCAACCTATGACACCAGCGTGAGGGAGGAGCTCTGAGCTCTGCCGGGCTTTGTTTGGTTTTACCTTTAGGAGGTCTGACAGGCGCGTCAGCATGTCAGTGGCGACTGACGGGATGTCGTTCACACACTGACAGTATTCCAGAAATATCCGGATCAGCAGCAGAACCGTCCTGAAGAAACAGAGTCGATTTCATGCGACAACACACTAACAGAGTTCAGCTTTCATCAGGGATCATTTCTCTCTGAGGGATGGAACCTACCCAACAACGGCGTATTTCTGCCCGTTGACAAGAAGAAACTCTGCGGGCTTTCTGTCATCTGGAACTGCAGGAAGAAACAGCATTTAGAGCACTTCAGAAACGTCGCCTCCGTCACATTTTGCCAATTAATCACTGTGAATGTTGGTAAAAGAATGCTTCCATACGGGCATTTAAAACAGTATGACCTTTTTTTTTTTTTTTACAAAAACTCATACATTCATTCTTACTCCTTGGCTTTTAGTGTAGCATGAGAGTTGTGGGTCTCGTCATGTATTTTAGCCTCTAATTTCTTTCAGTTGTATTTCAGTCTCCTTGTGATGTGCAGGATCTCAGGCTGTGTGTCAGATGTGTGTTTCTAAATGTACAACACATTGGCATCCATGTGTTATTACAGCCTATAATTGGATATGTTTTGATCCCAGTAAAAGTTTTGGATGCGTTAAAAAAAAAAAACTTGGAATATCAAATTCTGATAATGGTCAGACAGCACACCAAAAAGCAAATGTTATTTTTACTGCTTAAACTGTGTACCAAAAGGAAACTAGAAACTCAGTCCCCAGATCTCATGGAACGGCTTCATATTTTTCTTGACTGAAACTGTGCAAGTATCAACAGTATCTGTAACAAGAGATTTGTAAGCTAGTACGTTTCTGTCTGTATGTGGAACTGGAGCTTTCATTATGCTAACGTTGCTTGTTAGGCCCAAAATAAGAAATATTCCTGATTCAGACGACAGCCGAGGCGCTTGGCTCTCCGTGAGGAAACATTGAGTTAGCTTACAGAGCTTTAGTCATAAGTAGCAGATCCGGCTATCGCTCCCTTGTGGGCAGCCTGTTACTTGTGTGTCACACAGTGTGAACTATGACCTGTGAAAATTCTGAATGTGTGTATGGTCATGTGTGTTAATAGCAGCCGGTAAAACTGAGCTTTTAAGTCTAAATTTAGACCATCTGTAAGGTGGTTTGTGCGACCACTGAAAAGATTTAATCGAAACAGAGGTCTGAAAAAAAAGTTACATGATCTAAGTAGCAGCAGAACCTTGGTTATTGTGTCAGCATTAGCAGGAGTTCGGATTTAAATTCAACCTGCTACATTTCACATCCCTACTCTATGGGGGCAGCATATTTGAACAAAACCGTGTGCTGTGTAAATATGAAATACCAAATGGACCAAACACTGAAGTGGCTACGTAGAGCTATGTTTCTGGTTAGGTACACATCAGAGCAGAGCGAAGCTACTGTGCAGGCTGCTTAAACAACTCAAGCATACTCGGAGAAGGATGTGAAGGCAGAAAACAGCGAACCAAGCGTAGAAAATCCATTCATCAAGCTAGTTATATACACAAAACACTTTTTTCAGGTCAACAATTTTGAATAATATAATTTTTGTTTCTTTAGCCTTTACATGACTGGGATTAGGTAGGATAGAAAGAGCTGAAGAAGCCAACAACATATACAACATAAAACCTGTCATATGTTTTTCTTGCTTAAATCGGTGCATCTAATATTTCTCAGGTCTAGGTGTAAGACTTCGGTTCGTTCCCCCTTTTCCCGAGCTCAGGGAAGAATGACACTGATGAAAATCTGTGTCAAAATCTGTCTGTGATCGGTTATCTCCACTAATGATCCAGAAAAGCTGGATGAGAGATGAATGGACTCGGACCTGTGTGATGCCACCTGGACTGACAGGGCTCCAGTCTCCTACAGAAGTTCAGCAATGGCTAAAGGCTGGTTTATACTTGCGCGTCGTCTGCGTCGCGGGGGTTACGGCATAACCGCTGTAGCCTCTGCGTAGGTCTGCAGAGGCTCGACGTGCATCTCTTCCAGACCTGACTGCAGCCGGCTACGGAGACGCAGAGACGCGGAAGTTCTCTCCTGTGATTGGTCAGATTGTGATACTAGTTTCCGGATATCTGACTACCTTTTAAACCGCGGGTAAAAGTTAAATAAAACTGCGGTTTTCCACATCTGACAACAGTTTACATCACTGATCCTGCTGCCACGCTGCTGATTTGTGGCACAAAATCCACGGAGACGCCAGTAATGTCTCACATGGAAATTTATCGGACTGTGCAGCTCATCTTAGCGGCCCATAAAAGACTGATCACAACAAGGAATCAGTAGATTATACATTTTTAGGTTGAAGCACTGAAAAAACTCCACCTGGTGGAGTTTATTGACCGGTACCAGCCTGCCGCTGCCTGAACCCCCCCCCGTTTGCCTACGCACGAGTATAAACCCGCCTTAAGCCAGAGAGGCACAGTACATATCAGGGTTGCACACTAAAACTAAAATATGGTCTTATAGGCTATTGTAAATAATTTTTCATATTTGAAAAATGACATCACAGGTCTCAAACAAGAATAGTCTGTTTTATACAATATGTATAAGTTATATTTATAAGTCCAGCAATACTGCAATAGCGAGGATGCACGATTCATAATTAGAAGGTTTTAGTTTTTAAATATCATAATTATCCTTTATTTTAATTGTTTGGGTGTGAATTCACTTAAATGGCGTGTTAAACCCACCACATGGCAGATATTTACTAGAATATAAAATATGACCATAAAAGTGATAGGCTATAAGTTATTCTTGCGCTGTCTATTGAGGTGTCTGTTTAAATCCCGTAACAGACACTCCACATTTTTATTAATTTGTTGCCTGACATGATTTCGTTCCCACATATAAAGCCACATGTTTTGATAATGCTTTAAAAACAAAACAATAAGCTGTGCACTTCATATAAGTGCGCAGCTTATTGCGGTGTGTTTCAAGTTTGTGCTCAAGGATTACGGATTTCTGGTTTTCGCCACTTTGGCAGGGTTGTTTCCAGTTCTGTTCACGTTTCATGAATCTCTATGAGTTTTTCACGTCTCCAAAATTTTCCCCCGAATTTTTCAATCAACCCATCTCATTGCGGATTCCCACTCCCTTGCTGCCAATGGTAAGCGGTGGTTGTGGTTTGTGATTGTGGCTGCATTTCAGTCTTGGAATGGCCGTGTCTTTGTGACAATTTGAACAGCTGCAGAAAGGCTGCAACGGCATTCAGAACTGTTAGCTGCTGATGCTGTTTGCTCTGCCACTAAATTCTCCTTAATTCATAGTTACTTTTTAAAATTAACGATTTCTCAGAGGCCTACATGAGTAGGCTAAACAAAAAACATAACAGCGGCTAAAATACCTCAGATCAGTGATCGAATTTTACAGCAGATGTTCAGCATGAGAATGTTTTCATTATTTTTTTTCCAGTTGTCAAAGAGGAACTGTGTGGAGCACATACAGCCTGTTCACGACAGCATGTGTAAGTTCATTTTAGAACAACTGATGTAATTCATCCAGTAGATCTGTTTTTTATAAGCTGTCAGACACAACAGCGGCCCTAAAGTTACAGAATATGACCGTAACAAAAATAGTGTCTCCTTTGTCTCATCAATCCAAAAGTGTGGCAAGTCTAAAATCCAGCAACCTTAATCCTTAAAAGCAAAAACTATTTGTACGGGGATCGAACACGAATATTCAGAACACGAGAATTCAGGGCATCAATACGTTTCTTTACCCATTAAGCCATCCGCCGGACAAAAATGCGTCCGGGGTGCATCAATATATGGAAGAGATTTTCCACTTTCTGACCGACGTCTGTTAACATCTCAGGTCCGTAACGAGACTTGTGTCCAAAGACTATTAAATCTGTAGCACAGTGCAATACGCATCGCATTTACATGGGGCAGGCCTATCTGTCATCATTTTCAAATCATTCTCCCAACTGAATACCGCAGAGGAAAGGCCAGCGTTTCTGGATCTTTGCGCTCAGCAGACAATCACTGCTCCTCCCCGTGGACAAATGAAGCACTGCAGTTCATTTTCATGAGGGGCGTTAACAGTCATGGCTGCAGTCCCGACGTCATCGCGGGGGATTAAATTACCCCCGCGGACCAAGCGGCAACCCAGCACGGACCCGTCACGGTCCTGTCACGGTCCTGCCACGGAGTCACGGGAACTTCTATGTGGCTCCTACTGTACATTCTTCAGCAAACACAGTAGGCAATTTCAGTTACCTGACATGGTTAAGTATTGTAATCTTTCCAGCAACTAAGGCTCTTAGTATTTTTTGTTTAGTTGCTAACTTGCATTCAATGTTTGGACCAACTACATTAACGAACAGGGGTATAACAATCTTGAACACAACTAGGATTTTAATTTCACCTCTGATACAGAACATAGTAAAAAACATTTATATGATAGTTGTTCTAAACCCGGGACCATATCCAAACATATTAGTAATTATGAGTAATGTAATAATCTCTGTTGGCATACTTTTGGTTTTTTCCTCAATCCTCATCAAATAGAATAAATTGAGTTTGACCCTTGCTGATTACTCACTCTCTTCCCAAGACAATATGGTACAGCCAGATTACTTCCAGTGCAACATTCTACAAAGGGAAAGCTCAGGATCAAATAATATATTTGTAAAAAGTATATTTGCATTCATTGCTCAGGAATTTTAGTTGTTCCTGTAATTGGATGATAATACAATCAGACTTTCCAATTGCTGAATTGACCTGAGTTGAGTTAAGGGTTTGCTTGGATTGAAAGGTACATTGAAAACTTTCCTGCCATTTTATTTTAACTTTCCTTATGCTTTTATGGATTTATTTCTATGGCTAAAATTGTATGTCTACCTAAGTTAATCCACAGTTTCTTAGTTTTTGTTTATGTTTACAACAGTTGGGCCATGTAATGACACCTATAAAGTTGCCTATTTGTGACAAATAGTGATTATCTACTCAGTCATGTGGCTCTGAAAATTGTGTTGTTATTTTAAAAAACAAACATCATTTTGCTAACAGTAATGTGTCCCATTAAACCCTGCAGGTGAACCATCATGCATAGACGCAGGTGTCTGAAACTGGTTAATCAAATCTAAATGTTGTAATTATAAATGATATTAATTTCCTTTCTTTTATTCCTGGTATGAATTACAAAAGGTTTTAAGCCTTTAAAAGGGTCATTGTGCGTAAAGAGTAGTTTTAAAACCAGATCAGCTTTAATGTTTGCACTGAAAGTAACTTCAGAGCACTTTTAAGAAATTTCTGTAGTGGCAGGAGTCAAGGTTTTTTTTTAAGAATTCACCTATTTTATGGATGAGGGGTAGACCAAATACAAGTTAGAGCTGGTTGATTTTAGTTTGTTTGTATGTGTATGTGCGCGTGTGTTTGGATGAGAGAGAATGTACCAGCGTGCATATGCACACACACTCACGTGTGTGAAGTGGGTGTGGACCCAATAACTAATGGTGACTTATTAACATCATAAT
>JBAMHT010000003.1:62501-73551 GCA_037177075.1 Craterocephalus fluviatilis | reverse complement strand
GGGTATGGGCGGGGTGAGGGATGGGTGGGTGATGGGGGGGGGGGGGGGGGGTGGATGGGTGGGGGGGGGGGGGGTGGGGGATGGGGGGGGGGGTGGGTGGGTGGGGGGAGGGGGGGAAGGGGAGGGGTGGGGGGGGGTGGGGTTGGGGGGGGGGAAGGGGGGGGGGGGCGTTTCTCTCATCACTCTGTGAAACATTTTGGAGGGAGCACAAAGATTTAAGAGCAACAATTCTTATCACAGAATTAAGAAAGATCTTAATCATACGCTGTGCATAACACAAGTTAAACTCCACCACGACCTTTTGACCCAAGTTAAGAATGAATGATAGAGGGTATAGGGGTACATCTGTAAAAGCATCATTAGTGCTCAGCAGTATTTCTTTGACAGGTTTTGGGGCAACATCTGCATGCTTCTTTTTTCTTTTTTTTTTTAGGTTAGTTTATTTTAGTTGGACAGTTCAAAACTAGTGTCTGCAGGCATTGCAGCAACATGCCAAGGAAATCCTGCAAAGTCAAAGCAGGTGCTGGTCTCTTCACTTTCCAAACACAGTGGATGAAGAAGAGTTGGTGAACAAATATCCTCCTTGTTGTTCTTATTTGTCTTTGGTAAAGGCCTTTAATGATTTATAAATCTGCTAGAAGTGTTATTTCATGTTTTAAAATAAAGTATTCTGTCTTTCCAGGTCTAGATCCAGCAGGGCCGCTCTTTGAAGGCATGTCTCCTACAGACAGACTTTCTCCTGACGATGCCGAGTTCGTAGATGCCATTCACACCTTCACTCACGAGCGTTTGGGTTTCAGTGTGGGCATCAAACAAGCTGTTGCACACTATGACTTTTACCCCAATGGAGGAGACTTCCAGCCAGGATGTGACCTGCAAAACATTTATGAACACATAAGCGAGTACGGGATCCTGGGTATGATGAATGACGTGCTGCAGCAGCTTACAAACATTGTATAAGAACACCTCATGATGCTCTCATTGACTTCAGGACAAAGAAATGAAGAGGTGCTAGCTCTCCTCTCAGTGATGCCAGGTTTATTACATCCTTCATGCTGAGACATTGGAAAAAACATTCTGTTAATATATAAAAAAAAACATGAAAAAATACAAACATACATTTCTAATGCTTCATGGTCTTGGGGCTGCAAATGTATCCAGGAATTTTGATGCAGTTGTTCCTTTTCTCAAACACACAAAATCGTTCTAAGTGAAAAGAAACAACTTTTATAGGATAGATTATTATCAGATGAATCCATCCAAGAAAGACTCCGTTCTTGCATTTGGGAAAACCATAACAACACATCCCTAACAGGCACATGTCACAGATACCTGCACACAAAACAGCGGAAAAAAACTGGCACGGCTGTGGTTACTAGTCAGTTATAGCCTCTATTTATTTTTGGTGTCCTTTGATGGAACAAATTACAAACACAACTTTATGATGACAATGAATAAGGAAAGAAATTAAGCTTTCATTTGCTTGGACTTTGACATGCAAATGAAAGCATTGCTGAAATATAAATGCACAGATGAACAGAACAAAATGGTAACTGAATCAAGAATCATGAATCAAGATTTGCACACAAAAACACAAATGCCACCCTGACATGTTCAGGAAGGCCTTGGATGGGCAGGGCTATTTCTAAATTCATATTAAAACCAAAATTTTTGTTCCTTTTATTTCATGATTTTTTTTTTTATTAGAGTTTTTCTTTGAGTCAGTCTTTTTTATCTCTGAACACATGCAAGTTTGGTAACTCGGTGTGCAATTCACAAGCCAAGGCAAATCAAAGTAATGTGTTCTGCTGTTTCTAGACTTTCTGTTTTGCCTTTTTGCGTGCTTTATCGTAACATTTTTTCAGTCATAATTGGTCACAGATTTTTGGATTTTTGAGTCAAAAATCTGGTTCCAGGAACATTCCAGGTAATTTGTGCTGCTTTCCTGCTATTAACTCAGATGTCTAAATGTTATGTCCCTTTATTTCCAGGTGTAAAGTCAGGCAAATGAAAAGAAAAATTTAAATCTTTTGCTGTCTCCGGAGGGAGACATGCTCAATGTGAGTTCTGGAGATGATCCAGGTGCAGATTTGTTGAAAGATGAGTCCGATTTAACTCAAATTTCCAAGTTCCTCATGGGAAAAGTTGGATATCCCCCAATTAATTTGAATTCAACCAGGAAAAAATGTTTTCCTGGTCATGATGAGACAGGGAGTACTGTTGTTAAGATGTGGACAACGCTGTTATTCCTCCGAGCTCACTATGAGCCACGAAGGACTGAAACAAATATCAGAGATATCAAACAGAGATAATGGAATTTTCCAGATTCCTTTGGCTGTCATGAGATCTTCACTGGTCTGTGCATCAGCACAATGCCATAAATATTGGCTTCTTTCGTGAGAGAATTATTTCGGATCCAAAAACAGTTCCAGAACATTTCAGGCAGATTTCTACGGAAAGAAAACAACACATGGAAGTTTTCCAGGTGTTTTCCAGGCATCTCTCCAAACTCAGTAAACGTTTTATGTTATTTACCCACGTTATATCCGGTGGGAAGATTTAAGTGATTAAGAGCTGACTGCCAGTCTGAGAGTCATAAATGTATGATTGCCAGGTCTGTGTTAGGCTTAAACTTATCACATTTATGAAAATGTTCAATGTTCAAATCTTTGTTTTTGAAGTTCTGGATGAAATTTTTTTTTTAATCATCGCTGCACTTAACTTCATTGTTCTATCTTCTTTTAATAATTTAGACTCACATGTGGAAGACTGCTGTTCAGCTCGGTTTGGTGTCGAACATGTGGGCCCGGAAAACAAACGGCTCAGCCCAGAAGCTGTGCTGGGCCCGGATGGGGTCAACGGGTTCGGAGCCTCGGCTCTCCCGGTGTCCTTAAAGACGGGTCGTGTGACCCCGCCCCTCTGACGAAGCCATGTCGTAACCGAGAACCATATCCGTTTTCACTACACGTCGAGCTTCACCAGCAGAACCGGAAATAGAGCATTTACACTGCATAATAAAACACATCCAGTCCGTGGGATGCAAAAAGACGATTTTTTTTATCTTCAAATCAAGACAATCTTTGACATGTAGGCCTATTTCATATTTAACGTAGCCTGCTGTATGCCAATAAAATACCTATCCAAAATTCTTTCATGAATATTTTAGCTTTTTTGTTTTATTTTTCTTGAATATTCAGAAGCAGCCCACATTTTAAATAAATGTAAACAAATAATCATTGTTTTGATTGTTGTGAGTGTGCTGTGTTCAGCATGTTCTAAATAACATCTCTGTTATAAAGTCACCTTAATCAAGTTTTTAAAGACAGTGCCATGTATTGTGACATTTGTATTTAATTGTAAATAAAACAAGACAAAGGGACACAAAACATGATTGTTAATAAAATAAGAACACATTCTTTTACTTCAAAATGGCGCTTGCAAAAAACGCTGCATCTTTCATGTGGTTTTCTACAAGTTAAATAGGCCTACATTAGACCAATGTGGAAAAGATTTTTTTGCCCATGAGAATCCGGATTTTATGACCCCTTATATCATAATAACATGTAAAACCCACATGGTTTTCAGATGTTATTATATTGTTGGCTGTTATAATCAAGATAAGGTTTTGAATACTACTGTATGTTTACCATGTTCGAAATATGTGTTTCACATGTACAAAACGGCATGCCGTCATTTATGGAAAACATCTGTAGAGGGAATACTGTTATAATGTTATTTAAAATAATCTCGTAGCTGTCCTATGAGATTTAGGTTATTTTGTTAAATCAAATTATGAACATTTTCAACCTGTTGTACACATGTTATTTTCTAAACATGCTTTGCAAACAATTCAATCAAAATATAGCCTATTAGATATTTGTATAGCCTATTGCTGTATTTATATTTAGCAAATTTGCACAAATGAAATTAAATCCTTTTCTCTTAAATGGGTTTTATTTTGAAACTCCTTCCGGAAGTTGGATACCTTACCCTCGGAACTTGATTCTCAATGTAAACAATTCGTAAACTTAATTCATGAACATTTCGGTTTCCACAGTTGCTGCTCTTCATCTGCTTTCAGGTCAGTGTTGCAGGTCCTTCCACCTCATCCTCCTCTTCATCCCACCGGAAACTGGAACACGAACAGAAAACTGCGACAAGAGCAAGTGACAGCAAACAGAAACACATCCACGCCCTCCATATCTCATCTCACTGTACAGAAGTAATAAATGGCTTTTAACCTGCCGGACCAGGACCGCGAGCCACCTTCCGGCTGGCCTAGCGGGCCCCCTCGGGACTACACCGGAGTCACACCGGGAGGGGGTCCCTCCAGGCTTCTGTAAAACTTTATTAACATCACTGAAGCAAATAGTCTTCAGTGTTTATACTGTATCACACTTAGATTTCCACAGCTGCACGTTTGTGCGCGCGCCAGTGAAAAGCAGGGAGAGGCGCGAGGGAGAGAAGGAGGGGGGAGGAGGAGGGGGAGGGGGAGGGGGGTGTTTAACAGTCACACAACCATCTTTTCTGTCCTGTTTATCCGCCATGCAGGCCCTCTGTGTTCAACAACTAACTTCCTACATGTGGCCGTAGGGGCGACGACGCTCGCGGACCCAGCAGCTGTCCGAGTGCCCCCCCTCTGCTCCGCTGCTGCACTCCGTGGATGGTGCGGGATCACTTCATCCGGAGAGGCCGTGGCCGACATTTTAGCCCGGTCCCGGGGAGCTTCTGGTCGGAGGGGACATCCGAGGACACGCGTGGAGGTAACGCGGCGGGTCTCGGTGTGGGTGTGTGAAGTGGGAAATGTAGCCACCCGTTAGGTCGCAGTTATGCCCCAGACAATGTTTGACAGTAAAAAAAATTAATCCAGGGTCAGGATTTTAACGGTCTGTCGGGATAAAAATGGCCACTTTCTCAAGGATTTTCAAACATGGCAAATATTTAAAGGCTCATTATGAAAAAGAAAAGCCAGTGTCTGAGCCCAGGAAGACTGCTTTTGCTTTGTTTTATAGCCTATAACATGCGATGTTCAAACTGAATTATAGGATCTTTATTCTCCAGACTCCACTTAAAACTTACGGACCTATATTTCAGTAGCCTATGATCAATCTCAAGGGATAACTTGAATGTGTACCTACTTTTTAAAGAGAAAACAGAGTCGCATTTCTTGTGATAAAGCAGGTTTTTGACGGAGTGGAAGTTGCTTTGGCCTAAACGTCCAGTCAGCTGCAGGTGAACAAACAGCCGGAAAGTTGCTGTTTTTTATTCTCCGCTTCAACTTTAATGTTTAACTGGAGTCCGGGGCAGCTGCTTGGACAGGAGCTTTTCTAGCTACCTGCTGTGTCTGCAGCCAAACCGCAGCCTCAGAAATCGGCCCTATTAACAATTAATATCGGACATCCGGTGGCACTACCAGCTGCGCCTCATTTTTATTGTTGTCTGTGCGCTGAAAGGATCCCTGTTGTCTCGGCTGGATCCTCCGCCTAGATACAGGGGAACTCCTCTTTTTTGGTAAGAATGCGATTTAAAAAATATATTTTTAAGCATAAATAGAGTCGTGCAGTGTGCATGATTGTTGTGAAATGGAAAAGGGAGTGTGGATGTGGAAGCGCGACGGCTGTGCTCTTCTCGCCGTGCCATGCGGGACACGCTGCTGGCTGCCACCATGGCACCTACAGCTCCGGCGCTGTTTCTGGCGCTGGATCCAGCTGTGCGGACACACAGTGCGGTCAGGTGTCGTGAGTTCGGCTGTTCCGATTGCTTCCAAAAAAGCTGACTGGAAAATATTTTTGTGGGGAATATCGCGGATGCGCTCTGGAAGGACGTGGAGCGAAGCTAGAGACGGGAAACGGGGTCAGACTCTCCATCGGAGGGGGAGCGGTGCGCCAAGGACACGGAGAGGAGGGGGTTCATCCAGGTCGTTTACGATGTTTATCATAATTCAGAAGTCTTTATGTAATTATAACGGGGGGAATTCACAGATGAGACGGATTTTTGTCCGCCTCCCAGATTTTGGAGCTCTAATTTGGTAAATTGGTTTCGTAGACAGACAGCGTCTCTCCTCGCTGTGGGCTCTTCTTCACACTTTTCGACTACATTCAGTCATCTCTGCCTCTGCGAGGTTCATCTCTCCCGGCTCATCTCCCGTCTCCTCTTTTGGTGCGTAACCAGCCCGAGCTTTCCAGTGCTTCTTGGAAAGGCCTGCAGCGGCTGGAGGTTCATTGTCTGGTCACGCTGCTCGTGCTCCTGCATAGTCTTCTCACTTACTCACTTTCACCATCACATGCGTTTGGCTCGCGCTAGGATGAGAAGCTGCGTGCGCTCTGATGTGGAAGTGACAGGAAGCAGAAATATATCCAAATTAAAGTTTAATATCTCACTTTTATTTACCGTTTGCTCTGATAAGTCTTGTAAGCAAGGACGCAGGTTGGATCGTGACATCGGCTGAGACATAAAGGTCTGGTGTTTGGTTGATTTACACTTATTTGTAGTATCCTGAAGTGGATAGGACAAGCTGAGGTTTATTATACGAAATATTGCGTTCAAGGATTGACAATAAGAAGTTTTGTGGCAAAACTGAATCTGATCCTACTGATTTCTATTAATTAAATGCGTTTAAAACATATTTTTACATCAATATTTTTCCTTAAGTGCAATTATCATCATCATTACATAAATGTTCTTTGAACACAGAACAAAAGATCGACAATTCAAATCCAATCTACTTTATTTATATAGCGCATGTAAAAAAGCACAGGGTTGCCAATGTGCTGTAGCTACAAACATATTAGTATTTAAGAAGACAAAGAAATTTCACAAAAAGGATAAGGTTATAAAATAATATCTTAATAATCTCTTTTAAAGACTACGAGATAATTAAAAAGGCTAACTCAGAGGCTAAAATGTTCTAAAATTCTCATGCTGAAGGCTATTAAAAGCCAGGAGTAAAAATGTTTTTAGAATCAATCTAATTAAAGAAACCTTTAGGCAAAATATAAACAGTGGTAAACCAAGTAGGAAAAGAAAATTGTGATTATTGTGACTTATTGCAACTACAGCAAATATTCTTTTTTGTGTCATTACTATTCTCATTGTAATTTAATGGCTTGTCAAACTGATTATTGTCCAGTTTTCTCAGGGATCTGGACCAAATGAAATGCTTGCCTTTTTTCTCAAGTGAACACTTCAGTATGACATATAATGTTATTATAATGTTGAATATTAGGTATTATTATGTAATAAATTATGTAGCTCAGTGACAAGTCTGAGCACTAAACCTCGACTTGTCTCGGCATTTCTTCTCTGAACTATCCAGCAGGCATCCTGACCCGATGCCTGAGCCACCACATCTGGCTCCTCTGGATGTGGGGGAGCAGCGGCTCTACTCTGAGCCACTACGGATATGAACCGCTTGTATTGGCGATCTGGTTCTTTCGGCCGCTACCCAGAGCTTGTGACCATAGGTGATGGTAGGATTAGATCAACCAGTAAATTGAGAGCTTTGCCTTTTGACTCAGCTCCCTCTTCACCATAATGGACCGAGGCAGAGCCCGCATCACTGCAGACGCTCCATCCTTCCCTCACTCCTGAACAAGACACCGAGATACTTGAACTCCTTGAATGCTTGAATGACCTGGTCTCGGATTTAGAAGTGTGGTTCCAAACTGCTCTACACTCGGATGCGAGTCGCTCCACTGAACTCTTGTCCCGGCCCCGGTGATGATGCCAGCGGGATCACATCATCGCCTGGACGATCACAAACACAATAACAAGAGTTCTGACTGGACACTAAAATCCAAACAGCCAGACCTGCATTGTGAATATTTGCAGTAAAGTCTATCTGCTCTTTGCAAACACATCGCCTCCTCGTGGACTTTTCGTTCAGATATGGGCCGTGTTCTGGGTTAGTCGGTGTCTAAGAGGTCTTTGTGTCTGGAGCATTTCTTACGTGTTCAGGCCAAACAACATTCCCGCTCTGACATGGGGGCAGGCGGTAAATGCCTGCCACAGCTGCGAGGTAAAAGCCCGGTATAAAGACAAAGTTTGCAACCTTCCAGCTTTTCAGATCATGTCTGAAAGGGGCTCATGTCTCCGCCCAAGTCTTTCTCTGGCTGCATGTTCACTACAGTCCCATCATAAACGCTAATGGCACTAGATGGCTCAGCCCCTCCATATGTCTCTGTTTCTGACCCATCAGGTACTTCAGGTCAGCAGGTGCGGGTCTTTTAGTTGTTTCCAGAACCAGATCCAAGACTGGAGAAGGTTCCTTCATGTTCACGGTCCTGTTCTGTGCTCAGCTGCCCCTACTCTATGTCTACATTTCTGTCCAAACCCCACCACTCTCTCAGGCTTTCTCTCCACACTATTGTCTGTCTGTTGATGTGCACTCATTATACTGCTTATGTGTATTCTTATACTTGCGTGTATGTGTGCTTGTGAATGTATGTCAAGGAATACACACATGCATATACTTGTGTTTTCAAAGTTCTTCTTCCATCCATCCATCCATCCATCCATTTTCTGTACAGCTTAATCCAGTTCAGGGTGGCTGGTGGGCTACAGACAACCCCAGCTCTCATCATGCCAGAGGTGGGCTTCACCCTGGACAGGTCGCCATCCATCGCAGGGCTTAAAGTTCTTCTTTTTAAATAGAATCTGTGACAAAGGGCAACGGGCAGTGGGGTCCAAGTCCGACTTAGTCCCAGCAATGTGGACCAAGCTCTGGCACTGGTCCATCAGGCACAGGACAAGCAGCTATTAATAATAATATTATTATAATTATGATTATTATTATCATTATTATTATAATAATCATATGTTGTAGTACAGTAGAAGTAGTAGTATTGTAATTAGTGTGTGTTGGTTGGACCAGACAAGCCTTTAAAGCAGCATTACAGCAGGAGTGAGTGTGAGGGGTTTTTGTGTCGGCATGCTGCTGTATGAGTGTTCGGGGGTCGGAGGGGGTCGGAGGCGGTCGGTGCACACTGGCTGCCGCGTTTCTGTCCGTCTGCCTCAGGGCAGCTGTGGCTACGCATGTAGTTTACCATCATCAAGTTGAAGAGGACTGGATAAATAATGGACTCAGTGTAAGCGCTTGAAGTGCCGCTAGCAATAACGTGTCATAGGAATCTAATCCATTATTATTTAATTATTTTGTCTCAACCACTCGGACTCTAAATCTGGTGTCTTTTCTCTACTTGTTGTTGAAAACCTTATAACTTTATCCTGTTACTTAGCAGCTTTTCTCAGATGCATGGGTTCAGTCCTGATCATGGCTGCTGAGAAACGATCTGGACAGAATTGACGTGATCTGTTGGAGGTTTAGGAGGCTGTTTCCAGTCCTGTGTCAGGTAACAGAGTGACAAAGGACTTCTGTCATGCATGAACTGCACCACACGAGCCGCATCACACCCTATAGAGATAACCCCGGTGCACGTTTGCTCTGTGATCGTGGATCTGGTCACAGACCTTGGGGTTCTGTCGGCATCCATTCGGGTTTAGAGCGGACCGAGCGGATCATCGGTCCGTGTTGTGGAGCTCGTGGACCTGCAGCACTGTGAGACCAAGAGCTTGGGTTGTGTGTTTATGTTGTCTGTCCTGTCAGGGTTTGTGAGCAGAGAGACCTTTGGACTGAGCCCTATGTTGAGCCAACAAAGTGACAGTTTTTATTGCAGGAGCCCGGCTTCTATATCGGACGAACCAAATCCCTTCTCCATGCGTCCCTCTGTGATAGAGTTCACTGATTAATTAATATGAATCTCTCAATATTGCCCCTTTCCATAAAAAGATCATGTAGCAAAACCACTCGGCTTGTTTTCATTCCAGTTGAGGTAAAGTGTGAAAGTAGAGGAAGAGTCATTCCTCCAGAATAAAGGACTGACGCATACAGACTGTGACCATGTCTCAGACCAAATGCAACAGAAACGTCTCTGTTAAGAGTCCGTGTGCACGTCGGTGCAGATTGCATACATCTGCAAAATCACGTATACCCTCCCATTTAAGTAAAGTAAAAGCCTTAATAGTCACTCACATAACTGGAGACTGAAAAAAGTAATAATAAATAAAAATTTACTAAATTATAGCTTGGTGAGACAAGACTTTGTTTTTAAATTAATTGAGTTGAAAAAAATAATAGAAATAAAGCAAAGTGGTTGTGGCCCAGTGTGGGCTGTGGGCCAGAACACCTGTCGATAGGATGGAGACAGAAAACACCTTTTTGTTGGCCTGTTGCAGTAAGCCAATTACTCGCACAGCAACGAGCTTTCCAGCCACAATAATTTCCATTTGTTCCCGTTCTCTGTCCGAACGCTCTCGTTTCTTGCCGACTGATCCCTCGTGTCGTACTTGACAGCCGTATGGTTTCGTACGATAGTGTAGCAGATGTTTATATTTATACTTTTTAGGTTAAAGTTTCCCAGTCTTTTTCCCAGTCTGAGCTGAATGTTTTATAATTTTTTAAGGGCAGTTTTGGTTACATTATCTCTCATATTTATTGGTTTTTCTTTGTTTTTCATGAATCATAAATGAGACTGAGAGAGGCTTCTATTTATTGTTTTTTGTTGAGTTATCTCATTTCTTTTAGTTCTAGTGAAAATGTTTAATGTTTATGTTTATCTCTCTCGTAATGACCTCATCTGTTGACTCAATATTATTGTTTATCGCAATAATTTCAGAGACGATTAATCGCAGCAAAATTGGTTATCGTGACAATCCTGCCTGTTTGCAGTGATTGCTCAGTTTATTTATTACTTCAGGCAATTCCAGCTTATTCCAGTGATCCTGGTTTTACTCTCCATAACGGGAAGGTAGGCATCATTTGCAGACGTCTGCATGTGACATGCCCGATGTCAGAAGTTGGAGGAGAAGATCCTGTAGCTGCTAAGCGGAGCAGAAACTGGCCCCAGGTCTGATAAAGACGTTTAAACACACTCTTCATCGCATGCTTTCTGACTGAGAGTGTGTGTGTGTGTGTGTGTGTGTGTGTGTGTGTGTTTCCACCGGGAGTGTTGTGAGCTGCTCGGCCTGTGTATCAGATACCAGTTTTCCACGG
>JBAMHT010000003.1:20977-35129 GCA_037177075.1 Craterocephalus fluviatilis | reverse complement strand
CTCCGACCGACTTGGGACTCGAACCGGCGGCCTTCTCACTGTGAGGCCGCAGTGCTAACCACTACACCACCGTGCAGCCCGACTTTCCCCATTTCACAACATAATATACTGTGCAGAAACCATTTTTCTTAGAAAGATTAAAAAGATATCAGGTATAGCTCCTTTATTTGATTCCCAATAAACCTGTTTTTTAACGAGTATCTAAACCATGACAGAGCAAAACAGCCTGTATCTAAACGCTCCTCTTCATCACACGGTTCGTACTCTGACATCATCAGACGGACACTCGGTGCTGACGTCATGTCCGTTCCCTGCAGGTCCGCTGGTCGCCGGGCGGACCAAAGACTTTGTGCAGAGGATTCTGGCAGCCAGCGGAAGTGGTCAGAACCAGCGTAAAGAGTCTCCACGGGGCGGCGACGAGGCAGCGGGGTAAACCTGACCCCTCACCCACCCCCCACCCCTGCACCACCCGTCCAACCCGAGCTAGACGAGCTGCTCCGGGCTGGGAAACATGCTCTGCTGGAAGCGTCTGCAGGCTGCAGCACATCCCGCCAGGCCAGAGCTGCTGCTGACGTGTGTGTGTGTGTGTGTGAGAGTGTGAGTGTAACATACTGTACGAGTGTGTAAAGTGTTCCTCTTTCCCTGTATTTGCTGTATTTGTTTCCCATTGTGCCTATGAATAGACATTGCACTGTTTTGTAGATGGTTGTAGTCGTCGGTAGGGGGAGTGGCCGAGGGCCGGGGTCGTCTGAGGACACGGGGAGCTGAGCGGTGGGAGGAGCCGAGGCTGGAAAACAAAGAAGCGGGCGTGTGCGTGTTCTCTGCTGCAGGAAAACATCCGCGGCAGGTTGTGGTGGGAAACACACCCCTTCCAACCCCAGCGTCGTCTTCATCACCTCACCTTCATCAGCAGGAACGAGAAGCTCCAAACAAAGTGAGAGTGACACCTTAAACTGACCAAAGATAGCAGAGCGCCTGCAAGAAGCTGAGAGCTCCTCCCACAGCCAGCGTGGCCCCGGGCCCCGCGCCCCACCCCGACCCCATGATGTAGCGCAACTTCCTGATTGCAAGGATAAGTAGAAACACTTGTAGATGCAGACAGCCGATACGTCTGACTAGTTTTAGTTTGGTTGTTTTGTTTGTGGCTTTTGTTGGGGATGCCACAGCCCACCGAGTGGGCGAGGAAAACTCTGCCTTTCTTCTGCTGAAGCTGCAGACCAGCCTGTCCACGACTTTGCTTCCTGTTGGACGTTAAAACCTTGAATTGCACTGTGGTAACGAAGCACCTTTGAAGATCCTCCAGAAGAGAAAAAAAGACTCTTGGCACCTTTTTTTGTTGTTGGTAAAGACAGACGTTGGCGGGGAGAGCTGAGGGTGGGGGCGCGGCGCGGACACGCTCCAACACGTCCTGCTGTGACGGCAGCGGCTTTCCCTAGTGCCTGGAGCCGGAAGCTGCAGGGAAAATGTGTTAAATCATGTTACAAGGAGAAACTGAGGCTACGACTACTGGACCGGGACCGGCTTCACTGGGAAAGATGCAAGCTGGTCTCGTCACATCTTCAGCCGGAATAGTTTCCTTCCTGATGAATCTCGCTCACGCAGAGGAGCTGGACTCTGGAAAACCGTGATCCCACCATGACGGGCTCGGATCGGGACAGCCGTTCTCCCTGGAAAAGCCGCTTCCTGTCCAGCCGGGACCGGAGCAGTTCCACCCGGTTCTGCACTGAGAAGCTCGTCGTCGCTGCTGTTTGTAGTTTCTGTTTATTCTGGAAAGTTCTGGAGACGGTAGATCCGGTCTCACATGCCGGATCCTAAACATGGATCAGCAGCAGCTCGGGTCAGGACTGCAGAGATGTGGGGGCGCCTTGACGTCATCAGAACCACTGGACCTCATCTGTTCCTGAGGTTTAATTGGACCAACTTTTGTCCCGCTTGTGAAGCTCCGTTTGCACCTGTGGCTCGGTTCTGGACACACAAACAGCAGACAGGATTGAGTTGTAAAGCTTTAACCGGGAACGACTAGTCTCAACAGAGGCTGCAGATGAAACATCATGCGTGAGACGGAAAATGTCCTGAAACGATGCAGGAAAATAACCGAACCAAAGCTTCAGGTTCTGTTTCTGTAAACTGAAAATATTTCAGTTTTTCTTTTAGCATTTTCTGCTCAGAAAACTGGATCTGCATGTTACCGGCGGCTGGCGGGGCGCTGCAGGACGGAGGCCTCTGCAGCCTTCATGTGGAGGTGTGGAGCCGCAGGCTGAATAGACCCATCAGTAAGGCTAAACTGGTGGGACGCCGCTGACCTCCGGGTGCCCGTCCCCTCTCTGCTCCAGCGCTCTCATTGTCTGAGACACTCAGGCTTCTCTGGTTTCGCAGATGAAGGCTTTCCTTCTGAGGAGACCTGGGCACGGCTCTTAGCCGGGCCCCTGAGCCGTTTATCGACAGTCTTTTCTTCCCTGCTGTCCGTCCTGCTGCTGCTGGGAGGGCTTGTCCTCCTCCCGTAACCGTGTCCCAGCGTCGGTTCAGACCTGCAGCTCCGCACACGAGCCGCTCACGGATGTCGCGGTTTAACGCCGTTTAATCTGGAAACATCTTTCCGGGGCTACAGGTCCCGTTTCCACTGTTTTCCAGGATTTCTGGTTCCAGTGTTTTGCAGCAGAAAGCTCTGGAATGGTGAACAGCTTTTATGAAGAGGGGATGATGTCAGAATTTAATGGTTTAACCCTTAAAACTCCAAGCCATATTTAGCTATTTCTGGTCCACCAGTTTGTAAAAGTTTATTAGCTCAACTTTTTTAATCCCAGCAAGCATCCGGACAGTTGTCCTGAAGGTAAACGTGACCTGTTAAAGCTTAAATGGTCCTTTTAGCCGGGCTGAAAATGCGTTTCATTCTGCTGAGAATATGTGGCCTTTTTAACATGGAAGTCTATGGGGACTGACTCCCTTTAGGAGCCCCTAGTGGATGAGAGGAGAACTGCAATTTTTGGCACAAAAAATATCAGCATTGGAAAGTAAAAGCAACAGAAACTCTTTGCATATTGACACGTTTTACTCCTTTCCACTGATTTCTGCTGCCATTTACCTCCTGCTCCAGCTCTGCTTCCTGGCTCTATTCCAGCCAGAGAGGAGCATCAATTTGTTCTTTTCAGACACACACACAACTTTCTGCTCATCTTTGGCTGCTCCTGATACGACATTACCCTCACTTCCTCTAATGGAAAGTTTGACAAGAAGAGATTTCATCATTTCCAGGTCTAAACAGTGGTCTCTATTATGATAAATAATGTCCTGATAATGGATGACTCATTATGCATTTACCAGATAGAGTCTCTGAATAAACACTACATTTTTTGGCTGGATTGTAAACCTCTTGGGTGGGCTAGAAATGTCTGCAAAAGCTCCATAGATCATCTAAAAAGTAAGCTGTCCATCACAGGGTTACACACTACCATGGCTGAGACGCTGATGATGATAAAAGTGATAGCGCTCGGGGGATCTAGTGGAGTTTTAAGGGTTAAACGAAACACAAGACTTTTGTTTTATCCCGGGAGCTGTCAGATCTGAATCTCCACCATCTGAACATTGGCTGCTGCTCCAGAATAAACTCTGACTCATTTAATTCTTCAGAGCTTCACCCCATGTGAGACTAAACATGAAGGATCCATATTCCTGCATGGCTGCAGCTTCGTGGCTGTTCAGCCCGTCTGATCAGCCTTCTAACCATGACCTAGAAGATGGAAGCAGGAAGCTACATATCCCTCTCATGGATCCGCATGAAGCCGCAGTTCCTCTTTGTGTGTGATGATGAAGGATGGAGGTGACTTTTAACCAAAACCATGTCAGCTGTTGGCAAGCCAAACGTCATATGGTCCCGCCGAAAAGCCGCTGAATGATGGGAGGAAAACCAAGAACCAAGCAAACATTCCACGATGTCATGTCAGATACTGTACCGCAAGCCAAACCCTGCACCCCCTCTGTCAGCCATCTTTGGACCTGCTAACGCATTAACACACCTTCATGTCCGACTCCTCCTTCAGTCTGTAACCTTTAAGAAAATAGTAACAAAAACATGGGGAAAAAATACAAGAAGTGCCGTTCAGATAGAAGCCTAATATTTTTCTTTGGTTTTGTGTGAGTGTACTGTACACCTGTATAATGTATATTTTAATATTTATATGCAGCTGTTGTATTAAAAGTATATTTTTAAAATAAAACCTGGAGCTGTCTATTTTTTCTTCTTCTTCTTTTTATATATACAGTTTTTGCAGAAGAGCTGGAGAAGCCAAGAAATGTTGTAATCCTGGAATGCACATTATCGACCTTTTAGAAGCAAAGCAAAGAATCTGAATATTAAATGTTTCCGGAAGTGTTAATGCAGTGAGGCCACGCTGTCACTTCAGGTGTTGCTTTTGGTCCCTCTGTGTCGGCAGCATCCGTTCTCACTGCATCGCATCGGAAAGTTCACGACTCCAGGGGCACCCGTAAAATGTGACTACCCCTCCCCTCAGTGATGTAAAAAGGCTAATAAAGAAGTGGAAAATGAGGGATTCAGGTTGACCAACAACATGTCAGGCGCAAGGAAAGTCTTTTTTTTTTTTTTAGTCCATGGATCACATTTAAAGGCATTTAATATTTTTTTTGCCTTTAAATGCCAAATGTATAATGTTTTATACACAGTTTTTAGACTTTGCATCATTTCATGGTAAAACCCTGTTGTACAAACTCCTGTTATTTGTAAGCAGTTAAACTAATGCCATCATTTTTTTTACACAAAAATGAATCATTTTCTGTTTAATGGAAAGTGTTTTTTCTTTTCTGTTAGTCTGAGGTGTGTTGAAGATTAGCAGCAATGCTAATTTTTATAAATTAAAAAAAAATACTTGGCTATTCACCCCAGTAATCACACACAGCAAATGTGAATTATTTGAACACCTTTTTAACCCTTTTAATGCCTGATTATTTACATAATATTAACTAAAACAGGGGAAAAAAGTGATAAGTGCTAAATGGATTTTTGTAGAGATTAAAAGTCTGAAATGTGATTCTGAATCAGGTGTGTTGCAGCAGGAAAACCTAATAAAATCTGCAGGACATAAGTCTTGAGGACCAGGACTGAGGATCCTTTTTTAGATTTTCCCCGACACATCTGATTCAGATTAAATGCATCAGTCTTTATTTAAACCTGAGAAACACCTAAAACATCCAGAACCAGATTTAGACATGGGATAGATCCCAGATGTTACATCAGCAAGGGAAAGGTTGAAAACTTTAAAAACATATATAAACCATTAATATGAAAACCATATTTTAAAAAAAGAAAAGGAAGTCAGTATGTCAGAGCTACCATACATAACTACTGCAGGTGGAACACAGAAATGCTATGCTACAGTATTTACATTAATGCTGCACAGACGTACCTATTATCAGTGACAATTAGATAATCGTACCTACATGACCGACTACACCACATTACCCTGGTGAACCATCCACCCATCCATCCACAGCCAAACAGGAAAGCCCAGATCAGCCAGCTCATCCCAGGTGAGATGTGATTCCTCCAGCGTGTCCTGGGTGTCCAGGTCTCCTCCAGGTGAGTCCAGGAGCCATTCAGACGGCCGAGCCACCACATCTGGCTCCTCTGGATGAGGAGGAGCAGCGGCTCTACTCTGAGCCCCTCTGGATGACCGAGCTTCTCACCCTGTCTCTGAGGGAGAGCCCGGCCGTGAGGGTAGGAATCAACCAGTAAATCGAGAGCTTTGCCTTTTGGCTCAGCTTCTTCACTACGACGAACCCATTAGGATGCTTCCCTAACCGCCTGCCTGAGGAGCTTCTGGCACGTCCCACTGAGAAGAGACCTTGTGGTACGCCCAGGACACGCTAGGATTATATCTCTCGGCTGGCCTGGGAGCCCCTTGGGTCTCTGCTTAGGGTGCTGCCCCCAATTATTTTTATTATTATTTTTGTTTTTAAAAACTATTATTTTTGTTTTTAAAATCTGGACTGCAGATAGAGAAGTGTGCAGAAAATCAATGTGAAAGGAGCTGCAGGAGGAAGATGACTCCATCATCTACCATCTTCCTCATGCAGGTTGCCTTTCAGCACATGTAACACTTTCATCTCGGTAGGAACCTCTGCACAAACCTCCCTCAGTGGATTGTCAGACATTTACAGCTGCACTTCACACAGAGACACAACCGCTTTTTAATCCAAACATCATTTTATTGGACAGAAATTGATTCAGTTCACAGGTATTTGAATTAAAAACATTAAAACAAAAAAAGAAATCAAGTTTTCCCTTCAGTGAATTACAGTAGAACATTGCACAACGCCCAGCTCTGGAAAGATTGGTCCTCTGACAGAAGTTAAAACGTCACAGAAGCAGCAGGAATCCAAAAATCCACATCAGGGTGGATCAGAAAGAGAAATCAGAGAACAAGTTTCCGACTTGTAGCTGCTGTCAGGAGCTTCACAAACCGAGGATTGACATGGAGAAATATTCCTGAAGCTCAGATGAGACGAAAAAAACAAACATGGAGAAGACAACCAGGTTGTTTGGAGTGAGTTGGTGGGATCACGTCGTACACCTCCCTCTGAAAACTCAATCTAACTCACAGAGAGAAGAAACCTCTGAAATGTGGGACGTTCAGACGGAAAAAGACAGGAATCTGGCTCAGAAGAGGACAAACTGACAGGAAATCTGCTCCCAGTGGAAAACAAGAGAAAAAGTCTTGTCGCATCTCTGAGAAAGTTTAAAGCTGCAGGAGGAGGCGGGTGTCTCAATTACATCATTTCACAATTATTTAATCATGAAGATCCATCAATATGATGATTTTCCATAAGCCGTACCATCAGATCAGTGTTTTCACTGGAAATTACACAAGAATTTTTCCCAGCAAAACAGACCAAAACCATTTTTATAATGTGATTTTCAGGTAGCGAGAAATCCACAGTTTGATTTTTTATTTTTTGTCATGTTGCCACCAGACGATAGAAGACCTGTCAGTAGTGTTGATGTGATTTTACACATTTCTAATGCTGGGAAGTGAGATAATGCTGAATAATCCCCATTATTTCTCCGATTTCATCATGACATCTCTGATCTGGAGGAAATGGTGATTGTGATCTGGCCTGCATGCAGCTGCAGCTTTCTTCTTTCTGTGTGTTTAGAGCAGGAAGTCATCTGCAGCTCATGTTCGTGTGTGAAGGAAGCGCTGAGCCTAACCCACCGTGATGAGCTAAGAAACAACCAACCAGGTCTCACTTCTGGTCTCTCGTTAGGTAAAACCATGAAGTTGGGCTTGAACAGGCTAAGCTCGGATCAAACATCTTAGTCCTGAGCTAAGTCGGAGTTCAGTACATGTTGGAGTTCTGCAGACGCTGCGGCGCGTCTGTGTGGGCGGTCTGTGTAAACATGAGGAGACCCCTCACTCTGAACAGAAAGTCTAACTTCATGCCAGAACTTCATTCCTGAAGACGAGTAAAGGAGCAGCTCAGGACTGGTCCAACAACAGACCTGGAGATCCACATGATGAGAAGCATGGGGAATCCAGGCAGACCCAGAGGTGAGTGAGCGGTTTGGGTCTGGTCGGTGAGGAAAATGAACCCGGGGAATGTACAGCAGCTCTGATCTTCTGGCCCTTCACCCTCCCAGCTTCTCTCCAGGATCTGCTCCCCTCTCTGTCTCGCTTTGGTCCAGGGTTTTGGGTTTGACGTTTCTCAGGGGAGGAGGGCCTCTCCCTCCTCTGCCCAGAGGAGGTCCAGGACCTCAGCCTGCCTCAGCTCGCGCTGGTGGATCCTCCGCAGACGCAGGATGTAGAGCAGGATGGCCAGGACAACCACCAGGATGCAGAGCGAGAACAGGTGGTGGTTGTAGACGAAGGAGGGCCGCAGCCAGCTGGGGTGGTTCTGTCGCAGAGTTTCCTGCTGCAGGTCCCTGAGGAAGCGTGGACAGACGGACACACACACCATCAACTCAGTGTTTTACATGTAAAGGAAAAAAGGTTTCATGTTGGAGCTGGTCAACGTCTGCAGGCCAGATTTACTGTTTACTGAGGCCTCTCCTCCCGTCTCAGGTATAATCACATATAAATGCCTTCTGGTTGATGTTTCTGGGAGGAAGGAATGTAACCTATGTTTTGTCTTCCTCTGTAAAGTGAGACTTCCCATATGGAAAATATTCCCCTGGAAAATGTAAATATTGTGATTTTCCTCCTGAACAAACCCAGAGGCTGAGCAGCCGCTCGGGGTGGCGGCGTGCTGCGTTGCAGGCCGAGTTACCTGAGAGGCAGGAAGCGGGTTTTAAACAGGATGGCCCCCAGAGTCCACTGGACCTCTTTGTCGAAAACCAGCTGGGCCGTTTTCAGGCTCGGGTAGTCGACGGGGAAACGGAAGCCGGAGTGCAAGACTTCATACATCCAGGCAGACTTGAAGCACTGGTACCTGGGGAGAAGCAGCAGAATAACGTAGGGGGAGGCAGGCACAGACCAGACTCAGATCTGACTCAGCAGTGCCTCCCTCTGGAAAACCTTTTCCCACATTGTTTTTCTGGTAACGGGCATCAAACGGAGCAGGTGACCATCAGAGGAGCTGCAGCACTGACCACAGCCAGAAATGGGAGCTTACTTCAGTCTGCTGATGTCGGCCTGCTGGGAGAACAGCTGGCTGTCCAGACGCTGTTTCAGTGTCGTCCACTTGGTGGCGCAGTAGTCCTGTTGAGAAAACCAGAAGCAGCTGTTACGTTTACAAGAAAACATATTTTACATCAGGTTTCACAAAGAGAGACGGGCTCTGTGGATCTTCTTGGGTTCATTTATTATCATTGAGGACTTAAAAAAAGGTGTCAAACTGTGTGTGAAAAAAATTAGATTTCGGATTAGGGATTTTTATCTGTATGCCGTTAAACTGCTCATCTCATCACGATGTGCTACAGACACGATTCTAAAATTACAAATGATGCAAACTAGGGCATAAATTCCTTGTGACAGGGGTCTTTTTTTATAACCAACGGTGTAATTTCAGGGAGTGATGTAGAAAGTCTAAAGCTGAACTGCCCATGTAAAACATCCATTCTGTCCGATTTTGCTTCAAAATTCTGCAAGATGTTTTCTGGACAAGACTAGGGGTATTTCTTCAACTACGTTCTCTAAATAACCACGGGTCCAGGAATAGAAAATGAAGCTTATGGTGACATGCAGCTTGCAGATATGGTGCATTCAATGATAACAGCAGCTCGGAAATCACAACTCCTACAAATCTACAGTATGCCACAAAAGGGCAATTAAAATAACAATATTAAGAAATAAATATATCAGGATTATCTGTTTAGAATCTATGTTGGCTTCCTACCAGCTTAAATAACTTTTATACAATTATTTATATGTATATATAATATCCAGTTAAAAATATAATAACATAAAACAGATTAAATATTTACATACATTTTTTTTTAAAATCAGCAATTAATATATGATTAATTGGAAGTTAACTTAGAACTCACATGCCATTAATAGCAATTTAAAATTTTCCAGATTGACAGCCCTGATGCAAATACGTTTCAGTTTGATGTTACATTAATGTTATATAATCAATTCAACCTCTGCTTACAAAGCTGCTGGTTGTCCAGCTGGTGGTGAAACAAACAGGATGTTTTCCTTACGTCGAGCTTCAGGCTACTGAACTGTTCTCCACAATCACACAGCTCATATTTTACTCTTATTTTAGTTGCATCAACATGCCCAGCGTGGCTGAGTAAACCCTGATCTCTGATGTGTCGGCTGATAGGCTGTGTGTAAGCCAGATAGAGATGCATCATGTAATAGCATGATGTCATCCTCGTATTATAATGAAGATGAAACTTGTTCTTATTACATTTTGCGATAAGTCTTTCAACCAATCAATGGATCCACCCTTTAAGGTCTGATCAGTAAGACTGAGAGCTCAACAGAAAGATCCCAAATAACTGGGATGGCATGGATCAGATATTCCAGCACCGCTCCCAGTTTATCCTTATGGAAACACAAATAAATGTGTACCAACAAGTACGATAGGGCTGGGAAATTTGACCAAAAATAAACCTTCATTCCCATAAATTAGCCATTATTGGGTTTTCTCTTTACCCTTCTTAGCTAACCGAAAGTCTTTGCTGCAAATATTTCCATAACAAAAGATCAGATCTTGATTTTAAAATAAGTGAAAGGAAGCACACACAGCTGAGCTATATATGGTCACTTAATGAATATTTCTAAATATACTTATGACAAATAATTAAAGTAATCGACATAAGTGTTATTATGTTGGTGGGCACAATTTGCTCTGAGCTGCTGATGTGGCTCAGAAAATCTTTTATGGATATTTACGATTAACTAATGGCAGTGATTAAAATCGTGAAGTCAAGTAATCTTTAGATCCTGTGTGTGTGTGTGTGTGTGTGTGTGTGTGCATGTGTGGACACCTTGGCAGCTTGGGAGTATTTGTCGCTCTTGTACTGCCCTCCGATCCTCAGCACGTCCTCCATGCAGTAGTAGAACTCTGAAAAGCCGTAGAACTCACTGTTGCTGAAGTTGATCGGAGCCTGGAGGTCAGAACTAACGTTAGAACCCAGAACCAAGCAAGGAACCAACAAGAACCTGTTGATCACACATTTTATGATGAGGCGTGAAACATTTCAACCATGACGGACTAAATTTAATGAAGATACTGACCATCATCACAGTTATACTTTCCAGCTGGACAGACTGAGACTTGAATAAAAAAGCTCCAAAATATTTACGTTAAAAAAGAGCCTGCAGAACAGAGTGTAATGAATATTTACAGAAATAATACTTACAAATAATTCAATAACTAACTTTGCAGCATAATTTAAATTAATTTTTCATTATTTTCACCCCATGGCTTGCTTTTCAGCATGGCTTGCTCCAGAAGCTCTCAAGGAGGCAATTAGGCCAACTTCCAAGAAGACCAGAGGTGAGTAGTACTGCCATTACTCCCACATAATTTTACACCCTTGTCTTTGTTCAACATTTCATAAAAGACAATCAATTTATATGTGCTCAATAATTTAGTCTAATAATCATTCAATTGCCATTTCAACAAGTCAAACCAGATCAAACTGATAACTGGGACAGTCTACTAGACTGGGAGGGGCTGAAATATGCTGCTGGTCTGAGTTTCTGTTCCCGCTGCACTCAAACAAATCAGGCCTTTAAAAAAACGTGTTCCTCTCCCCTCCAGCTGCATCAAGAATAACTGAAGGAGGAGATAACCAACGAAGAAGAAAACTGGGTCATCTATTGGTTGATGTGATGCAGCTCACACGTGGCCATGAGTCGTTGCTCCCAGCCAGAGCCGGCTATCATCCCACATACACGTGTTTTGTTTGCATTTACCCGCAATGCCACGCGCTGAACCCACAACCCCTTTTGTTCTGTAGTTCACCTCCTGCATTTATAGGCGGACCAGGATTTGAGTTTTTTTGTGTATTTACGATTCCCCCATGAAGCGGACGCTCTGGGTAAATGAGCTGGGATTCCAATCGAAAAGACTGGTGTGAATGAACCGAGCCCAAACTTCCAGCTATTTTCATCTGTACCTGGTAGACTCCTTGTGGGGTCATGGTGCCGTTGTGGAGACCCAGGAAGGGCCGAACAGCCTCCTGACACCGGGTCCAGTCCCCCTGACCCCTCAGGTACAACGTGCGGTTGTCTCTGAGCACTGTGTCCGACATGCCGACGGGCAGGCAGGGGTCCAGGTACGGTTTGTCCTCGCTCACACCCGTCTGAGTGCTCAGCAACCTGAACAAAGATGGAAAGTCAGAAAAGTTCTGCTCACGGAGGTCAAATCTAAAAACGGAGTAAGGGGTTTGAACTCTGCAGGTTCAGGAAGTTAATCTGAGCCTGAGTGCAGGGATGCAAATGATCAAGTAATTCATTAATCAGTAGAAGTTTCATCCTATCAATCGATGATCGATTAATTTATAAGTGGCAAATTTTCTGAGAAGCTGAATTTCTCTGTGAATCAAAGGTTCCTTTCTACATTTTAAGAGAAAAAGCAAAACATATTCGTTAATAAATATTTATTTTTAACAGGAGGAACAACATATTCACAAATGGAACGACGCAAACAAGATATTATCATTATTATTATTATTATTATTACATATTTAATTCAATACAATAAATTAAATTATTTAGTCTAAGGTCAGAGGAGAGCCTCTCGTGTTCCCTCAAGGATTTTTAGCAGCAAGCGCTCCCTCATATGAGCTGACGAGAAATATGTGCTCAAAACTATAAATTGCAATTAATTTATTTTAAATAAGTAACTTCTAATCAACGATTAATTGATAACCGATAGTTTGCATGGGATAAAACTGTGGTAAAGACAGACACACCACCTGTTCTTGGTGAAGGTGCTGTTGACCAGCTGGTCCTCGTAGCGCTGTCGGGCCATGTTTCCTCCAAAGCCCAGGAAGGTGGTGACGTAGACGCGGTACACGTGCTGCGTGCGCTCCACGTCACAGCCCAGGTTGAACTCTGCCAGGACGCTCTTCCCTGCCTCCTCCTGGAAACACAGCGACACTCAGACACGCTGCTGCAGGCGGACTGGCGGTGCAGATAAACCCTCCTCCTTACTTCCTGTGGTGAGCTGAAGGTGATGGCGCTGGGCACCTCGTAGGCGATCTGCAGCGAGGCTCCGCCCATATCCATGATGCCGACCGTGCGGCGCCGGCTGAGTGGTGGCTGGTTGTCTGACCCCGTTGTCACCTCCACTGTGGCATCCTCTGAATCAAAACCAAAAATGAGGAAATTCCCATCAAGCACATGTTGGTTTTTCCACTCGCACATCAGCAGCACGTCTTCACACACCTTCATCCGCGTGTTCAAAGCGACCCAGGACGAAGTTGATGCCGATCCACGCGTACACACCTGGAAAAATGAGACGTTCAAATTCCCAATCCAGTCGCTCTGTATCCACGGCAACAACAATCAGCATCACGCTCACCTTCCTGTTTCCCTGAGATGACCTCAGCATGTGAGCGGGAAAACAGGAAGTCGAACTCCAGAGGAACGTCTGTGACCAGGTCCTCCAAGATGGCCGTCTGCTGGCTGCATGCAGCAGAACGGCGTAAAGGCAGAAGAGTTCAGAGACAAAGACATGAAGATACGGTGAGCAAAGGAGGAGCGAAGGCTGAGGGTCCAGAAACAATCACACAGGTTCCACGCCTAAACAAGCAAACCTGCCCACCTGTCGGACAGCAGCCGCATCCCCGCCGTGCACAGGATGTAGAGCGGCGTCTCTTTGTGTTTGCTCTTTGGGACGTGAGCGGCAGCAAAGCTGAGGAGAGGATGGAGGTAGTCGCTGGCCTGCGTCGGTGTTTTCGCCAGAGTGGAGATACCTGCGAAAAAAAATAAGAAAAAATGTGTAGAACCATCTAAAAAACAAGTGGTGGAACTCCTTCAAGTCCTTTATCGAGCAAAAACAAGAAAAGATCTTCGACCAAGAGCAACTAAAGGAAGAAATGAAGAACTGGTAGCACGGCGCTGCAGATGGTGGCTCAGGTTGTCCAGAAGGATTGTTTTACTTCCAGATTCATCCTGGTCAAACTTTGATCTGGCAAAAACACTTTTCCTCCTTTCCCTGCGATGATTACATGAATCTGCGAGGGTCAGAGGGGTTGTTGGCCGGGAGCTTTGCAAATGAACAGAGGCAGATTAAAGACGCTAAACTGCTCAAACCCTGACTTTTTCTGTAAAGGCTTGAAAAACAAGAACATGGATGTTTATAACAAATAAAATCAAGATAAAGAGTGAAATCTGTTGGTGTGGTAATCAGTTCAGTACTGACACACAAAGTTCCCGAGTGAAACGTTCCCGGTTCAAAGTCCAGCAATCTTTACCTGCTGCTCGTATCTAATCTGTTTGCCGACGCTGAGGTGAGACGTCATGACTGGCTGCGACTCATACGACTAATGAATCAGAATCACATCAGTACATTAAGAACTCTGACTGTCTGTCCAACTAGAGATTAAATACATTTTTAAAAGTCCTGTTAGTTTTTCTTCTCTCTGATCAGTTTTCAATATTTTCTCTCTTATTGTTATTGTCCTTTTATTTCAGGCAACTTCACACAATACACACAAATTATCTGTATGCCACAG
>JBAMHT010000002.1:30417074-30436177 GCA_037177075.1 Craterocephalus fluviatilis | reverse complement strand
TCAGGGTTTACACGAAGTGGGAGAAAAGGAAGAAGGAACAAACAGAGGAACATAAAGACACACAGCAAAGCCACCAACACAACAGCAGAGCCGGCCCAGGGCAGAAGCAAAGTAGGTAGCTGCTTGGGGCCCTCTACACCACCAGGGGGTCACCAAGTGCACTTTAAATGTCAAGATATCTTGATGAAAAGTAAAAAAACAACATTACTGAATAATTAACTTAAAAGTGGTAATACACACAAAAGATTGATTTTACACTATTTTCATCAGGGTTGTATAAACCATGAAAATTCCATGCTTACCAGACACTGAGGTTTTTAACGTAAGACGTAAAACAACAGGTGGCTATGGCTTTATTCATTTCTTGAGAATGTTTTGGGGTCTTTGTATCATTTGTTCTTTCAATATTCAATTCAAAATCAAAATTTAAAATGTAAATAATCATCTTTCTTTTCATTATCCTTTAAAACAACAAAAAACAAAACAATAAAATAATTAAAATTAATCTGTTTTTGGACTTTTGATTTGAAATCAAGATCAGAGCAAGTTAAAATAGAAAAATGACCCATGGATAGAAATTTGTTGAATTTCCGAAACCTAAAGTCGTTGCAGGTTTTACTTCTGCACACCTGAATCTTGTCTTTAAAGCGGTTTTGCTCAGTTTAGGTTGGTCTGTACCTGTCCCTCTCAGTTTCAGGTCATACCAAGCAGACATTATGTCTATGTTAACAGAGGAAGCAGCTTCTTATAATGTAGTGCTGCAATAAGTGCAGACGACGAGGTTTAGTGAAATCGGAAATCAGAAACAAAGCATGTTATATCCAAGTAATCTGTGCTATACATATATTTCAGATATCACATAAATGAATGAAAATAAATTAAAGCAAATCTTAAATGACATAAAAATACATACAAACTAAGGCTGTAACGATACCTGTATCGGTATCGAAATCGAGATACTCAGAGCCTCGATCTTTTCTCGCGGTGTCAGGAGGCAGTATCGTGAGATGCTCCAAACACAGTTCACCGGACCTCACGATCTTTGATGCACTCACCAAAACAAAGTGGACACTGCAGTAAATCAAATGTCTTGATTGAAAATGGTAACTTACAGTTGTGTTTTTTGGCTGTACCTCCCAGTCAGACAGCAAGAAACACATAAATTGTCAGGTTAAACTAGGCGCTTGTGGTTAGCAGCAAAGCTAAACCAAAATCTACGTGGTTAAAATCTGGACATCCAAATTTGTGCCTTATGTTATTTAAATAAAACATCTTTCAAATTAAAAAAAAATTGTTTTGTGTATCGAATTGTGGGACCAAAATCATGATATGAAATGAATTGTGAGTTGGAGCATCGTTACAACCCTAATACAAACATGATATTGAAATAAATAAATAAGAGAAATGAAAAAGTTAAAAACCTTTTAAATGTTAAAAAGACCAGAAGTGGGCATGAAGCGGTTAAAACGCGTGGCCAATGTAACATCAGTATGATGTGTGCTTATGACAAAATATAGCAAATTAATGGGTTTGTCACATTTGCAGTGGAGAAACTAATCAAGCAGCACTAATGTTTAAGCATCAGTGGTACCGTGGTGGTCGACCCCCACCCCTAATCAGGGTCTCCTAAAGGTTTGGGCCAGCTGAGCCATAGAGAGGGAAGCAGCATGCAGAGGAGGAACACATTCATGACCAGAACAAACCAGTGACAAAGTTTCACAGCAAAAACCAGGACGATGGAGGCACAGGAGAAAACCAGAGGCGCTCAGGTACAGAAAGGGGCGGTTCAACAAAAACTTTTTCACTGATTTCTCACAGTTTTGTCTTTCATGCCACCAGCAATCACAATTTAACACTTAAAAATGTTTCAGTTTCTCTATCGTGCAGAACAATTCAGCTGTTTCATTTACCGAAGCTGTAAGATCATCAGTTTCCTGCAGTTACGGAAGGGTAAATGTGGAAGTTAAAAACTTACAGAACTGAGAAATTGGTGCATCCAGCTGCGGCGCTGTTCCCCCCCTCGAGTTAAGTTTCTGGACCTGGGTGGGGGGCACCGGCTTGTGCGACTGGCCTGTGGCCCTGTACATGGCCTGCACCCATAAGATGCGGTCCTGTTCGTCGTCACTGGCAAAGATCACAGTGTCCCCCTCCTTCACAGCGTTGAAGAACGTCCGACCACCATCGAGGCCTGGAGATTGGACACGCATGAATTGTTACTGATTGTCAATTCTCTCTTATTTGGACCTTTTTCTTTTATTATTATTTGGACCTCTTATCTCTGACAGTGTTGTTTAAAGTAAACAGTGCACGGCGGCGTGGTTTACCTGGCTGAGGGTCAGTGTAGTCCACAGTGTAACCGTCCAGCTGAAGAAGCTCCACAGGCTCAGCTTTCTTCTCTCTGTAGCTGCACATGGCAAAGGTGTACTGACTCACCTGTATGCCAGAGAGAGAGAGAGTTATTACTTCCTGTTAGTTCAGAGAAGAATAATCTGAGGCAACTGAAAAATATGTCATTAAAAGAATTCATGACATAATGTTTTCTACTTTATCTGCAATGTTTAAAAAAGGATTAATGAGAACCACAAACTTCATCAAAGCCAAAAAAAAGAAGTTAAAGTGTGTTTTAGTACATTTATGCAGAAGGAAGTAAAGACTGTGGGCCACATCACGCCCATTTCCAGACAGCGTATGCCATTGATACACAACACACACACACAGCTGGTTTCATGATGTGGCCATTGGCCATCCACCACAAATATTAAACCAAACAAATTCATAAAGGAACACAGTGAAAATAAATCAAAACTGTATTATGTATTATGTCCAGTTATGAACAGCGACATTCACTGCACTCATTCTCGGACCATGAAGGCAGCACAAGTCGTTTGTTCCACCCATCAATTTTCAAGTCGCACTATAAATAAAAGTAACATGAGCAAACGGAGATGCGTATTTTTTCAGATAAAAGGAAGACACACCGGTGTGCTGTGTGCGCGTGGAGCGGTGGCTGCTGGTCCCGTGTTGCTAACAGGGCGGCTCTGTGCTGCGCGGCTCTAGCTGGAGCCGGCCTGCTGTTACTGTAGCTGCCAGTCATACCGGCCTGTCGTCACAAATCACCGGGCCGGGCCAATGTCGCCACGTCTGCTGCTGCAAGTGGCAGCTCTCACTCAAGCTGCAGCTGCATTCTCCGTCTGTGTGTGTGTGTGTGTTTGTGTGTGTGTTATGTGTTGGATTTCCCCTGCGTGTGTGTGACAAATGAGATTCCCCAAGACAGCACTGATGACACCTGAGGCCACGTAAATGATGGAAGGATCTGGCCTGACTCTCCAACAGCTCCCTGGCCTCCAGGACACCACAAAGGCAAATCATATTCTAAAGTACTCACACCCCTCCACTCCCACCCCAAATCACCCAGCTCCTCTCTCTCTCTCTGTCTGCCTGCCTCTCTCGCCCAGCTGTCAGTCAGCAGGAAGACGGAGGGACGATGATGGCTGTGATGAAGAATTAGAGAAGAAAGGGGGGAGTGGGAGCGACTGCTGCAGTCGTTTATGCTCACATCATTACTGGAAACACACTGACCTGAACTCTGGAGACGACTTGTTGGCTGGCAAACATGGACATACATAAACTTCACCATCTAAGCCCTGAGAGGACGTTCTTATCACAGACAAACCTCCATCATTAACGTCATCAACATTCCCACAATAAATCCTGCTTATGCTGGTTTTAATAGATTTAATGGTTATAATTTAATCTAAATCAGTCAGATGAACGCAGCAAAGGGCTTAATACAATCATGTTCTCAGGCTGAACTGATGCAAATAAGTAGCATGAAAAATAATGATGGGGACGTTCTCTTAACAATAACAGATTAGAAGAATTCATTCAATGCAACTTCACACTTACTTTGAAGCTTAAGTTATTTTCATTTATTCAGTTGATCAATCATTATGGCACATAAAGGTTTCAGTGAGGGGTAAAAAAAAAAGTAATGGCATGTCCATTTTCCCATCACACACACTAAAATGTCATGAAGCATCTTGTCATGTCTCCTTAATGGTCTGCAGCTTCCTGGTGGGAGGAAACCAGTTCTCAGCTAAACAGGAAATGTGTTGTGGTCTCCTGAAAGACCTCACAGCAGCAATAATCCGCCTTTTACCGTAGTTTCCGTGCATGAACACGTTCTAGATATAACATGTTTACCTGTTAGAGGGATGATGAAGATGAAGAAGATGATGAAGCCATGTTTATTAATGCTGGAAGTGTCATGTGACTCATCCCTCTTCTGTCTTATCTAAGTTTACTGTTTGCTGTTAAATCATTGGTCCCTCTTTATGTCTGTCTGTAGTTTTAAAAATATTTAACTAATCAAAGTATTTAAATCCCTGTTTGTAACTAAATTAAACGTTATGCCCCGCAGATACAAAAACATTCAGGATTTTCTTTTTATTTACGGCGGGAGGCATCCGCCCTACAGCAGCAATATGTAATCTAAAATAGAGTTCATTCACTTGTTTAAGTTTAATCAACTAGAGATGAGAGTTGTAGAAGTTAGATGAAGGTGGTTAATCTGAATTTGTCACCTGATGTGAAATATTCAAAACACATTAGAGAAACTTCATAAAATCCAGCTCCATGACGGTTTCTAGTCCAGCTGACTGAAGGGATGAGTGTAAAAGTTGTTGCTTTGCAGCGGGAACTTAGTGTAGACGTGGTTTTGGCTAAAATAATTTCAGACTCCCGACCTCTCTGCTACTCTGCTGCAGCTGGAGAACTGGTTTTATACCTGACAAGTAAGTGACCATTAACAGACATGACATGATGTTGGGCTTTTTTTGCGTCATGTCTTTTTTAACCTCCCATTATTCCCAAATAACTTGTTTTTCCTCAGAAAGACTAAGAAATGAACTAAAGACAAACCTCGAGTCTTTACTGTATGATTAAAAAATTCAAGGTCATTTTATTTATGAGAGGTCATTTTATTACCTTTCACTGAAATAATTAGAGACCTTTCTGTGTCATTTAAAAATTAATCAGCCACAAAAATATTTTTGAAAGAAAACCTACATTCAGAAAGTAACTTTGGGTAACTTTAACTACCAGAAATCTCCCAAAGTAAAAGCTTCGTACAGTGAATTTCTCTATTTGCTGTAGAAGGGAGCAGCATTATGGGAAACCCAGCAGCATTTTTCATGCACTCATCTTATTTATATTAATTCAACCTACACCTTTCACAATAAGTTAGGGAGGCTGTGAGAGACTCTGTGGTTGTCATACATAGGTGTTAAATATTAAACTAAAGAAAAAGTACTTTGCTCTCCATAGTACACCAGATTTATCTAATAGTAATAAACTAGAATAAAAGTAAGTTGCAGCCACTTAATCTATTATTAAATTATTCATTCTACAGTGAAGGAAGGCCTGCAGACAAACAAAACTTACATCCTGTTTTTGTTACAAGGCTGAATTGAATGGAGCAAAAATGATCCGACCCTCACAGGTTTTTTATTCCTATCCTTTATTTTCCTCCTTCAAACTAAAGGAAGGAAGAAGTCTCTTCTCTGGAGAAACAACATGGCGGCACAGCATAGGCTGGCAAAGCTGCATCTGAACAAACCACAAGAATAATGTACTCTGGACAGACCAGACCACGGTGGAGATGCTGGGTCACGTGGGAGTCCATCTGTCTGGTTGCTCAAACTGGTTCATGCAACTGGGACACAAACCAGGACATCCAGTCAAAGTCCAGACCTGAGCCTGATTGATATGCTGTGGTGGGGCCGACAGAGACCTGAAAACCCTGCAGAACCCAAACACTGCAGGCTCATGGGCATGTGAAACCTAGCCTCTCATGGTTTCAGCTTTACTGAAGAGATTTAAATTAAAACAAAACAAGCTGAATTCAAGCTAAACTGGAGATGTGATTGAAGACCTGACAGAAGCAGCGATGATCTATATCTGTAATCTGCCTCCATGCTGGATGTTAGGAAGGACCATCCAGGCTCCAGCTACTGCACCTGAAGAGGGAGGAAGAGGAAGTCATCTAGGATAGAGGGGTAATGGGGAGAACAGTGGGAAGATGGGAAATGAAGAGGCACATGGAAACTACCAGAGAGGAGGACTGAAGATGTGGAAGCAAAGGAAAAGAAAGAGCATGAGACATTTCAGACCCTGATTCAGTCCAAACTGAAGTGGGCTCAAGGTTTAAAATAAGATTCCTGTCAGGGTTTCATCCTCTGGTTTTAGGTCACTCCTGGTTCATTCAACATAACCCAGTCATAGATTGGCCCACCAGCCAGATTACAGGTTGGAGTGACTATTGCCATTCTGCCTGCCTGCGCTCTGCCCAACCTCCAGTTGGTGACTCCCCTGACTCACAGGAGGCCCCAGCCTCACCTGACCTGTCCAACGTCCCGCCTGATTATCATGATCTAGCTAGTGTTTTTAGCAAAGACAGGGCTCTTTCTCTGCCCCCTCACCGTCCATATGATTGCTCCATCGACCTCTTGCCTGGGGCCACACTACCCAAGTCCAGACTGTATAGCCTGGCCAAGCCAGAACGTGAGGCTATGGAGCAGTACATCTCTGAATCCCTGAGCTCCGGAATTATTGCTCCATCCTCGTCGCCTCTAGGGGCGGGATTCTTCTTCGTGGGCAAGAAGGATGGTTCCCTCCGTCCTTGCATTGACTATCGCGGTTTGAACTCTATCACCGTGAAAAACAAGTACCCACTGCCTCTAATGAACTCTGCCTTTGAAGCTCTACAGGAGGCCCGCATCTTCACGAAACTCGACCTGAGGAACGCTTATCACTTGGTCCGCATCAAGGAGGGTGATGAATGGAAGACGGCCTTCAACACTCCCCTGGGTCATTATGAGTACCGCGTCATGCCCTTTGGCCTTACCAACGCCCCTGCGGTATTCCAGTCTCTGATAAATGACGTTCTCCGTGATTTCCTGCACCGTTTTGTCTTTGTTTATCTTGATGATATCTTGGTGTTTTCCCGGAATGTCGCTGAACACAAACGACATGTCCGATTGGTCCTCCAACGTCTTTTGGAGAACAGACTGTTTGTGAAGGCTGAGAAATGTGACTTCCATTCACCCTCTGTGTCATTTCTAGGGTTCGTGGTGGCGGAGGGAGAGCTGAGGCCGGACCCTGCCAAAGTTCAGGCCATCTTGGATTGGCCAACCCCAACTAACCGCAAGCAACTTCAAAGATTTCTGGGGTTTGCTAATTTTCTGCGGCGGTTTATTAGAAACTACAGTTCGGTGGCTACGCCCCTGACCGGTCTCACATCTCCCTCCGTCCCTTTTGTTTGGACCGCTGAGGCAGAGGCAGCCTTCCTCCACCTTAAACGGCTGTTCACCTCCGCGCCTGTCTTGATCCAGCCGGACCCCTCCAACCAGTTTGTCGTGGAGGTTGATGCCTCTGATTCTGGGGTAGGGGCGGTCTTGTCTCAGAGGTCCGGTAAGGATAATAAACTGCACCCTTGTGCCTATTTCTCCCGCCGTTTGTCTCCAGCGGAGAGAAACTATGACGTTGGTAACAGAGAACTCTTGGCTATTAAATTAGCTCTGGAAGAATGGAGGCATTGGTTGGAGGGGTCAGTTCAGCCCTTCGTGGTCTGGACTGACCACAAGAACTTAGCCTATATCCAGACTGCGAAGCGGCTGAACTCCAGACAGGCGCGGTGGGCCTTGTTTTTTGGGCGTTTTGCATTCACCATTTCCTACCGTCCTGGCTCTAGGAACGTAAAACCCGACGCTCTCTCGAGGCAGTTCGACTCCGCTGAATCCCCTCCGTCTGCCGAGACTATCGTGCCTTCCTCCTGCTTCCTGGGGGCACTCACCTGGCGACTCTCCGCGGAAATCCGTGAGGCCCAAACCAGGGATCCTGGGCCTGGAGGAGGCCCGCCCAACAGACACTATGTCCCCAGCTCCGTCCGCACCAAAGTTCTCCAATGGGCCCATTCCTCTCGGCTTACCTGCCATCCTGGGGCCCGAAGGACGGAGAGCTTTCTTCGTCGCCGGTTCTGGTGGCCCGGTTTATCCAAAGACGTCCGGGAGTTTGTGGCAGCTTGTCCAACATGCTCCCAGTGCAAGGTCAGTAACAGACCTCCTGTGGGCGAACTGCTGCCACTACCAGTGCCTGGACGACCTTGGTCCCACATCGCAGTAGACTTTGTTACCGGTCTACCTCCTTCTAAAGGTAAAACCGTCATACTCACCATTGTGGACCGATTCTCCAAGGCAGCGCATTTCGTTGCGCTGACCAAGTTACCATCTGCGTTTGAGACGGCCCAACTGCTAATCAAGCATGCTTTCAGGCTGCATGGACTTCCTGCTGATATTGTCTCTGATCGAGGTCCCCAGTTTATCTCTCAGGTCTGGCGAGCATTCTGCACCGTCTTTGGGGCTACGGCTAGTCTCTCCTCTGGGTTCCACCCTCAGACCAACGGCCAGACCGAGAGGACCAACCAGGACCTGGAAGTCGCCCTCCGCTGCATCTGCGCCCGTCGTCAGTCCACATGGAGCACCGAACTGCCGTGGGTGGAGTATGCCCACAACTCTCTCGTCTCCTCAGCTTCTGGACTGTCTCCATTCGAGTGCTCCTTGGGCTACCAGCCGCCATTGTTCCCGGAGGGTGAGGTCGAGTCAGCTGTGCCTTCCGTCCAGCACCAGTTCCAGCGCTGCAGGCGCATGTGGAGAGAGGCTCGAGCCGCCCTGCTCCGGTCGTCTGCTCTCAACAAGAGGATGGCGGATCGCCGTCGTATTACAGCACCCAACTACAGGGAGGGTCAGTCTGTCTGGTTGTCAACCGCTAACAGCTTTCATGATTTTCATGATTCACGCTCTACATGCCACCTGTCTGAAAAAATATCCTATCCAGATAACTAGAGGAATATTTTTTATCAAACGGCTAAAATAATAAAAAATGAGTCAATGTAAAATTATATGTTTTTAAGTTTATTTATTTGATAGGAACAGTACATATTAATGGACATCTGTAGCAACATGTAAATATGCCCGACTATAGCTAACCAGCTCTTTTGCATCCGTAGTTCCTCGGCAGGTAAAAAGATTCATAATACAGTAAAACAATACACTATTTGTACAAGAGTAAAATATAAAATACAACAAAAAAAACTAATAAATATGGATCTGACTGTTTCATATCAGTTCAGCTCACTCCCTCTTTCTGAGACATAAAGACAGTTAAAACATAACTGATGCAACTTTTCTGGTTCTCCACATCAACAGATATGCGTAAGAGCTCTCGGAAGATTTGTAGATGTCTAAAACTACAAAAAATGAATTTTATTTATCTAGTTGTGTTTTGAATGTCAGTATGAATCCAACAAATTGTTTCTGATGATAAAAGTTTATTGTCCCAATAAAAAAAAATATCTCTCCTAACAGAATGGAAAGAATTTTTATCTTTATTTCAGTTGATTCTGTCTGTAAAACATCCTTCTTCCTCTCTCTCCATCTCTGTTTACCGACCCATTCATGCCATTTCCTGCTTTTTGTTGCCATGTCAGAAAGGTGGAAGTGGATGATTTGCCCAACCAGCAGCACCATGGCAGGACGGCCTGCTCTGAGGAAGTTACTACAGAGGGGACAGGGTTAAAGATGCTTTCAACATTTTGGCTTTTGTTTTTTTTTTTTAGATGAAAACTTTTCATAGAGGCTGCGGTAATCTGTGATTACTGCTTTTCTGTAACAGACACCCTGACTGCCTCCAGAGGAACCACATCCTGCTAACAAAATGTACCTGATTAACTGATGATCATTAGGTGAAAAGGTTTTGTCAGTTTGCTTATGAGGAAAAAAACATCAGCTATGGTCCTAGAATATTAACTGTTGCTGGGAGAAGCTTTAACGCCATTTCTAGCTGGTTTGAAATCCATCATTTAACAGAAAGATTATGACAAGTGGAAAATATTTGAAACAGTTGCCCATCTGAAGTGGATCTCCCAGAAACTTTCACCCAATGTCGTAGGCTCTGCTCACAAAGCTGGTAAAAGTGGCCCAAAGGTGAAATTTTTGCCTCAATGCGACAAATATCTGCCTCAGGTTTGATCATTTTCCTATAGGAGTTTAATTAAAGGGAACTATTAAAGGAAGTTGTTCCACATTAAATCCCAGTTTCCACCCAGTCAGGGGAAAAGTGGACTTTCCAGCAAACATTAAAAATACATGAAATATTTTGAGAAGGGAATGAAAACATTGAACATTTCTAGAAAACTTAGCGATAGAAGAATGTAATATATCATTAAAAAGATTTTCTATTTGGTATCTAAACACTTTAAATGAATTATAAATGGTAAATGGACTGGACTTGTATAGCACTTTTCTACTTAAATGACCGCTCAAAGCACTTTGACACTACATGTCTCATTCACCCATTCACAAAGCACCTATACTGATACATACTTGGTTCTAATGATTCACACACATTCATGCACCAGGTGGGCACATTGGGGGCATGCTATACTGGATTGTTCTGGATCGCTACTTGTAGTTGTTTATGTTTTTTATTTTTTTCCTAGAAGTCTTCTTACAGTTATTTATAGTACTGTAGATGACGATGTACTTCTCTGTATTCTTCTTCAGTGGTGGATTATCTGTGAGTTTGTCTCAGCAAATTGGAATGACAGAGTCACCAACATGAGAGATTTCCTGCTGCAGCTTGGGCTTATTCCTTGCCCCAACTTCCCCACCGACATCTTTCCTGAAGAAATACTCTGCATGGATTCATCCAGTACAGATGCTCACAACAGAAACAAGGCAATCCCAAAGGGTGGAATTAAGGCTAGACTGGTTAAATAAGAACCTGGACGTCAGAGTGCTGCATATCGATGCCTTTGGGCCCTCTCTCAGACTTGACCGACACAGTGAACGCTCCGGCAAACATCATATTGTCGGCATGTTTTTATGTAAGCACATGCTGGTATTCCACCATCATCGTGGGAGAGGGAGAGATTGTGCACAACTGATTTTGAACTCCTGGCTGGCTAAAAAGACTAGAACATAAATCACCTAACTTCCCTAAATGTATCATAGGTGATTTCAACCACTACCCTTCTGATAAATCCCTGATAGGTCTCCAGCAGTGTCACCTGTAGCTTCGGTAAAGGGAGGATACAAGATGAATGGTAAGGTTCTGTCCCCGGTCCATTGTCCTCCCCGCTCTTGGCACTACTCACCATCCTGCTCTGTCCTGCTCATACACCGTGTATTAGGAAGGTAAAGAAAGTTATTAAAAACTTGAAGCAGTGGAGTAGTCATAGCATCCAGCTGCAATGGTTGCAGTGAATCTTCTGACCCGTCCTTGGACACTACCTACCTACATTAACTTCTGAATGGACAACATGTATGGACCCTCCAGAACAATCACCATCTTCCCAAACTTTGGATTACAAAAGAACGAAGTTCTCCACAAGAAAATGACATTGAAAGCAAGGAGTTTAACAAAGGGGTAGAGCTGGCCATAAAGGCTGCGGAGCTGAAGTACAATAAGGTAGAAGAGAAACTCTGCTTGGCTTGGCAGGGCCTCAAAACTATGTGTTATAATAAATCAATGTTGCTCTATTATGATCATTTTTCTGTCTATTAGAGCACATTTTTATATTTTAACTATCATCATATTAACTGTAGTTACATGGAGGTCATGAGGAATGGCCTTGCTTTCTACAACCAGGCTCCAAGAAGGGGGGGCTGGCCCACTCACAGATAAGCTCAACTCACTGAAAACCATTTGTTGTTTATGCCTTGTTATCATCTTTGTTCCAACAATAAAAAGGCTGCAAGGAGAACAATCAGTGGAGACAGTTTCGGCTCTCAACTGACACTGGTCTCCCCTGCATGCAGAAACACAGATCTTGGTGTGGCTCATTCTTGTGTGTCTTCCTCTGTCTAGGCGAGAATTAACCTGACAGTACATTTTCATAGCTTTATTCGGAAACAGGTCAACTGTAGAGATGTTTTAGTTTCCAGGTTCAACAATGTGATAAAAACACACACATTAAAACATATGTTGATATATGACCTACATGTTTGTGACAAGCATGACCATCCAACCCGTAACACACACACCAACACCAGTCATTTTGTTCTCACAGTAAAACATACCCAATTCTTTATCATTAAAAAAAGTGCATCTTCCGTATTTAATGTAAAACCATCCATGTTTTCCTATTGGTCTCAGCAGAAAACAGGAATCTTCCCATTTACAAAGGCTACAACATTCACAATCTTTCAGAAGTGGTAGTATTAAAGCTGTCCAAAAAGGAAATATAAAGATTTATACCTTTATACAATTCTAAACACCTTGAGATGAATTCTTCACGATCCTTCCCATAAAACAAAATAAAGACAACAATGCATCATTTTCCAAGCCGCCATCATTCCTGCATAGGTTCCAGTATGATGAGGATGAGAACTCTTCCAGTTCATCCAAGGAATCCCGTTTCTTATTTGCGTGGCCTGATGTGGCGAACCACTTTTTTTTCAAACACCTTCCTCATCGTCTTCTCGATCTGCTTGAGGAAGACTTGAGGAATGCGACCACACAGGGTGTTGACGGTGTCCAGGAACCTAGTCTGGATGGGGTAGAATAGCGACTGGAACATGTTTTCCTCAAAGGGAAACTGTAGAGAGGAGGACAGACGTTGCCCCCAGTCAGCCATGTAAGAGCTTTTAATGGAAGCCATCACACGCTAAAGTCTACAAGTTCACTCAGCAGCAGGGGGGCGGGACTTTCTGTGTTTATCATAAATTACTGCCCAGCTGTCCTGCAGAATCTGGGCCGAGCAGAGGCGGCAGTCTAAAAACTACTTCTGAAATTAAAAACTGACCCACGCTGCTTCATGACAGAATCAATGCTGGTTACCTGAAAGGGCCCTGCCGGGAGGGGGGGGTTGTAACGGGACTGCCCCTCTACTCAACTAGAACCTCCTACTGTCCTACCCCCCCCCTGCTGTCCTACCCCCACCTCCTCTCCTGAAATACTCACATCATGGATGGCATCATAGACCACCTTAAACGCTGGCTGCTTGTCATCATGGTACACGCCGCGGTTGCCATGGAGAATAGACACGCCCTCCTCCTCAGCGCCTTTGCAGTTACTCCCATACATGCAGTGGTCAGGCCTGTAGTTCCACTGACAGGGAAAGATGAAGAGGCATTCTGAGGAAAAACAACAACAACCACAATCAGACCAAAACCCTTTGGCCGTGTAGTTGCAGTGGAGAACAGAAACCTGCAGGAAGCACCTCATCCTCCAAATTTCTGGAGATTCTGGTTGTTTTAATGTAGAGGATGCGGCAGAATGACCCGAAACATCAGACTTTAACCCCTCAGAGTGATGCTGATGTAGGTTAAGTTAAGTAGGTTCATTTATTCATTCACGTCCTGATAAAGATTTTCTTGAAAGCAGGAAAATTGTGTCTCTTCTGGGGGACTGTGGAGCACAGTGGTGAACAAGTGGCCACCTGACGGTGCTACAGCAAAGTTGTCATGAGGAAGCCAAAGCAAACATCAACCCTGTCCCCCTCATCTGCTGAAGGACAGTGAGACGAGGATTCATCTGCCACCTAGAGACGACTCAATGGAAATTCTTCTCTCAGTAGATAAGAAACTTGCCCGTTTGGGTCTGTTGGAGATTCTCCACAAACAGTTCCAAGCGATCAGAGAGGTGCAGGCAATGGAGAACAGCAGCCTTTAATAGTCTGTGAAATCCCTCACCGAGGGCATGACCTGACCGAGGAAAATAAGAAGATAAAAGAAAGGTGTTTGCGGGAATCCCAGAGCAGACGGAGCAGGACAGCTAGGGACGTAAACTGAAGGGGACGAAGTGAAGAAGACGAAGGGAAGAGGACGAACTGAAATAAAGTGAATATGCCTTTAATCTTCTCTAATTCTTCTCTTTTAATAAAGCATGACAAGCGTTTCAGGATGGACTCGAGCTCTTTTGCTAAGATAGCCACCATTGTTGCTTCTTTCTGGAATTTCTCCAAAAAAGGCTTTAGCTGTCTAGCAACAAATGCAAAAGACTGGAGACTTAGCCTGAAGAAGAGGGTCAGCTGTGGCCCCTTTTACTCTGCAGTAGGATCCAGATGATGGTACTTTGCTTTTTGGGACACCTGGTGGCTGCTGATGTACTGCTGCATAGCTGGCCACACTTCTATTGCCCGCTCAGCAACTGCTAAGTCTTCAACCAATCAATCGGCACAGAACTTTTGTCACTTTGGTCACCTCAGTGAAGTCATCTCATTTTGCTGATGAGTCATGAAACATCTGCCAAAGTGCTCTGAGCACATCTCCCACCTTCCAACCTGTTTCTCTCTCTTCATCTTGAAACCTTCCATGAACAACATGCAAACCACACTTTCCCAAACTGATCATCTTTGGTGTATCTGGGCCCTCTCGGCTTTTGTCCTCTTGGAATATCCTCAGGATCTTCCAGTTGACAGCAGGGCTATCCATTGAAATCAGCAATATTATTAAATCAATTAACAAACAATTATGCAAAATAAATAAAAAAATAACATGAAAATTAAGAAAACAAACTGAAGACAGATTATCAAGATGACTTTTATACCCACAGATAAAAGTCTTGGTACAGCCCATCATTCTGCTGCTGATGCTGGACGAGACCAGTTAGAGAGAGAAACCCTGCTCAGTCCTGCATGTAGTCCATGCTCCGTACCAGTAAACTGTACTGGGATTTTTTAGTTCTCAGTACTGGGTAATATGGTATTTGTGCGTCTGGACTGAATTTGATGTGCAATCTCCAGGGAGCATATAGATACATATAGGTTGAATCAGAGCTCTGTACCTGGATTGTAGTGGAAGATAATGTTGAGGAGGTCCTGGTCTCCCCAGGTGATGTGGTTCTTGTACTTCTGGTAAAGAGGATGAAGAAGATCCTCCCACAGCAGACCGGTGCGAATCAGACTGTTCTGAAAGACATGAGAGAACATGAGAGAATGTCCCTGCTGTCGGGGGAAAGTAAGTTTAGTTTCTGGACTTACTTTAAACATCGTGCTTCGGATTCTGGTCAGATTCATGAGCATGACGCCAGAGTTGACCCCAGTGACCCCATAGAAGGGGTGGCGAGCAAAGCGGCTGTACCAGCCGATCTTGGGCACCTCGTGCTCCGGGGCCATCGCCGCCAGCTGGGTCCCGTTAAAAGACTTCAGAAGACCCCAGAGATCGTCCATGGGCCGAAGAAACAGCACGTCAGTGTCCACATAGAGCACAGAGTCCACTTCTTTCAAGATCACCTGAGAAAACACCGAAGTCATGGAAGCAAAGGTATGACTACATCGATGCTCAGGATTCAGGTCTGCATGGCCCGGCTCCTGGATCATGCAGAGACCGGGTCCTGGTCCTACTCCATCCCTCTGACATGGAGTGGGACCAGGATGTGTGGTCAGGGTAAACCAGTGGGTCGTCTTCCGGTGTACATTGAGGTGTGAAACCAAAACCCTACACAACCCTGCAGGACCAGGTTCTTCCAAAACCAACTTGGAGACCTTGGTGTAGACGGACCACATAAATTTACTAAAGAAGGAACAAGAAGTTCTTCTGTACGACCCGTGCCTACAGATCAGAACTCGTCCTGCAGCTGTGGGGGCGCCTGCACCCCAGAGGCTGGGAGAACCGGCATGAGGGTCTTCATCGCAGACATCGGGCTTCATAAATTATACAAAACATGTATATAAAGAAAATGCAATAAAAAAAATTGAAAAGAAAATATTAATGTGAAATGAAGAATAAAGGATGACACAGAGTTTTTATCTCATTCAGGTCATTTTGCTGTTATTCGCTGGTCAGGCTCATCTGAGCTCCGTCTGAACTAGAATAAGTTTGACCTCCAGAGCCGAGTCAGAAAAAAAGTCCGATGGATTCGTGGCACGGAGGCCGTGTGAGGAGATAAATGCTGCAGCCTTACAGGGAGGAAGAGTCTCTGAGCAGCGCAGGGCTTGAAGAGCTTCTTCCACTCGTCAGCGTTTCCCACCGAGAAGGAGATGGGGTAGATGCTGAACTGGAACTGGGCTGAGACGGAGCGAGGCCACTGGTTCAGCTGCAGGCGAAGCAACAGGTTATTAACAGGAAGTATTCACTGAATGTCCAGCGTTGTCATATTTTTGTAGGGCTTTGGCCCTACTTTTTTCCTGTCTATCACTAACAAACACAAACACTCACACACACGTACAGCACAAGCCTTTGCACGCTCTGGGTCCATGCACTTAAAACCCAAGAGCAAATATGCAGTTTTTTTCACTTGACAGGTCATTGTGTATGTATACTATTCATGTTATTAATCTGTTCACAGAGACAAGAGCATTGAGATGAGGTGTGAAACTGTTATCCACAGCCTTATGCTGTTCCTTGGGCGAGAAAGAAGAGGAACTTTTTGAAGACTGCTTGGGATGGCATGATTTAATCATTTTAAACATAATATTCAGTGACACAGGTTAAGAATTTAATGTTATTTAATGTTCAAGTTAAGTGGAAAGCAAACAAATGAACAGATATTATTGTGTTCATTCTGCCCTTATAATAAAATCACTTTGGATGATTCATGCAATTCTATTTGTTTCTCAATAGAATTCTTTTTTGTTGCACATTGTATGCAGGAGGACAGCCGGAGTGATGCACGCGCATCCAGGAAGTACAAGATGCTACTGTTTGGGCTCTAAAAATATACTAATCTATGTCGTTTCCAGTATATTATGGACGCTACCCACTCAGGACACTTGGATTACATTGGACTGGCACTATGGAAGAATATTGCCAAGTTTTTGTGGACTTTTTGAACTGGCGCCATCCAACATCACTGTAACCGAACTGACACAAAACAAAAACCTTCCCACGTCTACGGCGGCATGACAAGAGCCCCAGCCTCTTTTTTAAGTTTCTGTGCGAAAACGACATACCCAAAATGAATATGAGTATATCTCTGCATCTACAAGGTCTATTTGAATCAGTTTTGGTCATAATAAAGGGAACACTTGTGAAATTTGTTCAGATTTGCAAGTATCAGTATTTATGTGACTGACACAAAGTAAATTAAGATGGAACACAAGAATAAATAACTGATTTAATTTCCGCCTAAAAAAAACCCACACTTTTTCAATGAAGATCTCTTCGAAATGATGCAGATGAAGCTAAAGCTCTAAGTCAAAGCATAGTACAATGTGTGACCATCATCTTTGCAAATATGATCCTTATAAATTGAAATCAGAGCAAAATTACAGGAGATTTTAGTACAAACTACTTAGGCGGACTCTCCAAAATGGTCATTTTGGCACCATCTGTGCATTTTGAGGTTTTTGATGTACTAAACTACACATTTTTATTTTTTATGCAATTAATGGTGATCATCAATTAAATTTTCAACAGTTTAGAGGTTTTTTTTAGATTTTTAATTTTTTTTCTGAAGATCAACCAACCTGTATAGTTTTAGCACAGAAAACAATGAATAGCAACTGAAGTTTGAATCAAAATGAAACATTTATTTACAACACTAATAAAAATAAATTGGAAACTGTAAAAAAGAACAAACACACAACTATTTACATGAACAGCTTCTTTCTACTGTCTGCCTGCATGCCAGAATTGTAAACCTCCTTTACTGTTCCTCCACTGTGTTCACTATGCGCCCTTGTGCGTAAAGGACGTCTGTCCCCATGTTTGAATTGCAAATTACGCAGGCCAATATTTCAGCAACCGATTGATCGATTTGGATGACCCCTTGTTTGAACCATAAAAGCCAGTAGATTTCAGGGGTGGTATCAAAATTTGTGTCCGACACAGGATTGGCTAACTATAAGGAAGCAAACGCATCGAACCCGAAACTAGCTTATTTATGTTCGACAGATAGAAAGCATTCATTAAAAAAAAGGGCGAAGTTGGCTTGAAATTGGATCGGTTAAAAACAAACACAGACATGTTGGACATACAAAATCAAGTGAGTTTTGATCTCAAACTACAACTTTTCCTCACAAAACCACAAAGGTAAGAATTTCTGTTAGTCCCTCTAAGTAAGTGTTTTTCACTTTTGTATTCCTCTGCTGCTGGTTCAGTGGGTTTTTGTCATACGGAAATAAGAGTGGTACTGTTGAAATCGTCAATCTCAGCTTTCATATGATATGCTGTTCGTTGGTCTACCACTAAGTATCAGAGAGCTAGCAGTGGAAATGTGGAGAGTGGGCTAACATTCTTGCATGATTCGGATTTTGATATTTGAACATTGATGTGCTTGTTGTGTGAGTTGTGTGTAGAGTATCTAGAAATGACTGATGCTTGTAGCCGAGGTTCTCCTGTTTAATTTGATGTGCCATTTGGCTATATTTCTGGATGTCTCTGCTGCGGTGATTCTCAAAGTCCCCCATATGGGGGACGTTGGAGTTCAATATACACAGTACTGCATCAGGCAGAAATCTCAGATTTTTGGAAAACTTGTAAAATGAGGGCCAAGGTTCCCAACCCCTATTTCTAGACTTTGTTGGCTTGGTCACACTTTCTTCACAACATTGTTAGCACATTCTGCTCATCTTTTTTAAAGGGAAAAGCTACCAGTGTAATTCCTTCCCGCCATTTGGTGATTTAATTACACTCGTTTATTCTCCTTCCAACCTTCAGTTGTATTGGTTGCCAGGTACACCTAATACCGCAGGTGGACAGAGAAGAAATATATCAAGGAATCTTTCATTATTCATTAATTATTAGATCACAAGTCCTTTTCATGTGCCTATACAGTGGCCTTATATTCATAATATTATAAAGTTACTTGTAACTCATGACAATTCAGACTGAACAAATATAAACACCGTATCATCATGATGTTATCCACTGGTCCATGAATTGATTTTTTTGACTGGCTCGATTATAAAAAAAATGCACATGACCTCGGGGATGGACAACCTTCCGTTTCCGGTAGCAATAACATGCTGTAGGACAACCTCTGCTACAAACCAACTACAAAAAGCTCCCTTAATGTTACCTAAGGCAGCAATAAATACGGAAAACTGATGAATACACGACAGAGTGGGAAAAGAAAAAAGGATAACAAGATGAAAGAAGCGT
>JBAMHT010000002.1:30068974-30088065 GCA_037177075.1 Craterocephalus fluviatilis | reverse complement strand
GTTCTGGTTCTGGTTCTGGTTCTGGTTCTGGACTTAACAAGCTGAGTTAAACAAAGAATAACTCAGTAACATGGCGAGTGTTGAACTGAATTACACCTGGGCCCAATCTCCAAATAATAAAATCACAATTGACGAAATCAAACAAAGAGTTCTTACAGGCACAAAACTAGACCTCAACAAACTCACTAAAGAGGTTGCGCACAAATAAACCCGAGATTATAACCAAGGTTCATAATTAAACAATGTCTTTGATCCCTGTAATATGATTGGTCCAGATGGTGGAGAGCGGACAAGCCGGGCAGCAGGTGCGGAAAATGTATCAAGGCAGAACCAATCCCAGCCAGGAAAATAAACATTGCAACTTGCATACAGGAGGAGGAAAAAACTAGAATAGATGTCAGCCATAGCTCCCCCACCTCCATGACCCTCACACACCCTTAAGTTATCAACAAACAATGTCACCACAGTTACCATCTTAAAGACTGAAGTTGCGAATGGGGACTAAACCGGTAAAACTAAACAGTATAGCTGAAGATGAGCAATGGGAAGAACATTTTAACGAATTCCTAAAGATTCATAATACAGACAGCGATGGATAATTGCCATTCAGTAAATAATGGTAAGGAAGTGTAAATTATGATTAGAAAGAGGGCATATTTCATCCTGCTCCTTTTCACACCTTATATAGTAACTACTATTTTTTGGGTAATTTAGTTAATTTGTGTTTTTTTTGTGAGAAATAAATAAAAAAGATCTAAACCAAACCCAAACATGCTAGCGGTAAGAAGAAAACAGAACACTGGAACTGCAGGCTTATGTAACGACCACTTCATATTGGGTACAGAATCCAACATTTCCTAAAGTTTGTATCGTATTTATTTATCATGCTTGTTTTACAATTACTAATGGACGACCTACTTTACCATTAGATGCATGTTTGACCATGGAATTATGGTGAAGATTTTGCAGGGCTGCCCATTGCTCACACAAAGCAAACAAACGTCGCAATCCTGGAAAATTCCAGATCTGAGTCCCATGGAAAAAAACTGATTTTGTCCATTTATATCGCTCCAGGCATTTGTAGGATTTAAAGGATTCTCCTGTTTAGTCTGAGGGAAAATGTATTGTATGTTGGGGTACTGCAGGTCCGGTGAAAAGTCCGCTCCGACCGCCTCAAAAGCTTTAAAAGGGAATCCAGGGAAATGAGGGATTGGCGCTATAAAATCCATCAAAAAGTATATTAAAATTAATATGGGACATAAACTCAGACAGCGTGATTCCACAACCGGTGCCATGCATTTTGAAGTGGATATCCGTGCCAATATTGCGGCATAAACAAAGAGAGTCACACGATTCTGGAGCTCTATAGCTATACTGTATCATGTGCACTAATGTTTTTAGCCATTTAGAAAAAAAAAAGTAGGCGTCCTGTTCTGTGCCACTTCAATGAGAGTTATGATCTGAATCTGTCCACTTCCATAAAGGTTTTCGTTGTTTATCTGAGTTTAATCCTAAATTTCAGATAAAATATGCACTTGTGTCATGGGTTTTTGTTCTTGTTCTGATGCTATCTATTTATTTTCCCATTATTTGCTGTGCAATTTCATTTTCATGCATATTTCTGTAATGAACATCCTTAGTTTGCAAGGGGGAAAAAAAGTACTGTAAAATTTTTGAGAAACAGTTTTACTGGGAGCGTCATTCAGCAGAACACGTCAGTCAGTCACTGAGGAGGAAAAGGGACGGTGCTGAGCAGGAGAGGATGATTTTTCCGACTATATTATAACCATTCACTGTCACTCATCCTCCTGAGACAAATAAACATACATAAATATAAAGCAATTTTTCCCTCAGGGTGCTGACGCTTATTTTTGACACAAATATGTGTTTATAATGCTGTTGCATCACTCCACTGATTTCATCCTTCCTGATGATCAGACAGTCTGCTTATAGATTGACAGCTTTTAAAGGAATTGACAAAGATTTTCCTGTAGTGTCAAGGTGTACAAAGTTTTTAGTTTTAGTAGCCTGCAGCTCCAGACCCCCCTTGCTTTTTATGACAACATTTATGGACTGATCCTGAACCAGACCTGTAGGTGGTGTCACTTTTTAAATGTGCATCTCATTCAATTACAGGGAACCATTTTTCTGGTAATACTGACTCATCTGTAAGTTTGTGTCTATGTCTTTTCAAAATAAAACCGTACTAAAACCGTATTAATAGCTGTTATGTACAATATTATTTATAATATATACTTTCTTCCAAGCAGCAACTGTTTCTTGTAATCTCTTACAATGGTTTAAAACAATGGCTCTCCAAAATTTCAGTTTTCATTTGGATTTCACTTATATACAATACTTATTTTCGGTCCAATCCACATTCTTGACCATTCTCATATGTGTCTTTTGTATGTTATGCTGCTTAACAATGGTTTATCAATCCTGTGGAAAGGACCAAATATAAGTAGTATCTATACATTTAGCTTCCAGCCGTCTTTTGCAACAAAACATTGCATTCCCATAACTTTAGTTGCAGCTATGGAAAAAACCAGGAACAACACAGTTGATGGACAGAATATTTTCAAATGGCATATCTATGCATGTTGTCCTTAAAAAAGAAGGTAATTGGACAAACTGAGGACAGAAGAAGTGGTGGAAGACGTAAAGAAAGTGTCTCTACAGATTAACAGTTTCTGAGAAGGTAGACCTGAACTAGGTATGCGAAGGGATAAAATGCTATTGATATTAATGCCATTTAGAATTGTATTAACCTGGCCTTTTATCGATTTCCTTATCAATTCCTGATCCATTTTTTATATGGAAAGAATAACACAATATAGATTTACAATGTAAAAAAATGTCTGGCTAAAACTGACTCAAAAAGAGAAGATTAGAATCTTGTCAGTTCCGCACAAACAATGCAAACAAAATGAATCATATCAATGTTGTCAATGGCGATGCAAAACTACAGATCTGGACCGCGTTTCCCAAAAGCATCGTAGAGCCAAAGTACTCGTAAACTACATCGTACGATGCTTCTTACATTTGCGGCGCGTTTCCCAAAAGCATCGTAGTTAACGTACATCTTAAAAATGGTCGTAGATTAACGAGTACTCCAGACACGTCGTACAGGGCTAAGATCATTCGTACAGCGGGTTGAGCAGGCTGGAGCCGCACAATAGCGGTACCCGCTGGTGAAAATTGCAGCCACACGTAAACCTAATGCAAGTTAGAAATAAAATAAATGAGGCTGCTGTGATGCAGCTTTATAGTGAGGAGATAAATGTGACCCTTTATGTGGTGAAAGGAAGTCAAAAAAGGTTTTTATTTGGAGGGGATTTATAATGCTGGGAGAAAACTGGGGGTAAACAGAGAAGAGAAATGTACATGGTGGGTAATATTGGGCACATGATGACGGGTTATTGGGGCTGCTTATTTACGCTGGTAGGAGGAACAGTCGGATGTATTTTTAAAAGTAATTATGAATGACTTGTAGGCGTGCGTAATGGCCGACAATCGCCGTACGCGCGCCCTATAGGCCATGGTTCTCATCTGCCCCAACTTCATCCTCGTCACCCTCTTCTGATGCGAGGGGCTCCACCCCAGCACACACTGCCAGGTTGTGCAGCATGGCAGTGATTACGATCACGGCCCACGCTGTGGACGGAGCGAACAGCCTGCCACCGCTGGACCTGTAGAGGCATCGGTAACGAAGCTTCCACCACCTGATGCACGAAGCCTCTGCCCGGGCGGTGCGCCTCGTTGAAGTACCCAGCACTGCCCTCTCCTCCTCACTGCAGGGGTGTGACGAAAGCAGCCCCTCCACACCTCTGGCGTCCCACACCTGCATCCTTCGTTTGTTGGTGTAGGCACGCCGAAACCGGCCGAAGAGGGTTGTGCTGCTGGCCTCCACCTCATCCACCAAAACCCCGACCCTGTTTGCCCTGGTGTTTTGGGGGGGGGGTGGTCTCTGAGGCAGGGCTTTGGACTGCGGCCCAGGCTCCGGCTCCTGCCTCTCTGACATTACATCAGCGCGGCAAACGGAGTGGAGCAGTGCGCGCGGAGCCGCGGTCGCTGCTGTCAGCTCGCTGCTGTCAGAGCGCGTGCAGCGGGGGGGTCATCGCTGCCATGGCCGTGCGCATCATGCGTGGGATGGAGGACCTGGTGGCCTCGGGCAGCCAGCTGGTCTGGAGCCTGGCGCATCAGACGCTGCGCAGCTGGTACAAGCGGGGGCTGATGCCCTGCAGGCGCCTGCTGGAAGCCTGGTTCCGGATGGGGAAATGCTACCAGGTATGCCCCCCCCACCCCCCACTAACTGTCCCTCATCTGGCTGCTTGGTGTCTGATGGTCTCTCCTGCACACCTGGCAGTCATTAACAGGAGTCTAAATCCTGCTGAGTAAAAGATACTGCAGCATAATCTCTGCTAAAACATCCTGATTTAATGCAGCTAACTTGAATATCTGCTACTCCAGTGTTTCCCAAACTGGGGGCCGGGACCCCTGAGGGGCCCAGACACATGTCGGGGGGGCGCAGCGAAGTTGGATAACCTAGTAAAACCGCAGTTTTGCACTTTGCACTGCTAGCAAAACATGATCAGGCCTACAATAACAGGGATTTAATAAGAGATAAGAAATAAAAATAATAAACTGTCAGCATCTCTGATCAGGGTTAGGTTAACCCTTCTGCTCCACGGTGAGACACACAGCGGGCTGTTTGTCTCACTCTGGGGGTTTCATCCATAGCAAAGATGCTGATGATGACTTTAGAAATAAGCTGATCAGCTGTGGAGGCAGAGACGTTTCACTGAAGCTTAACTCAGTTTCCTGGATTAAAATGCTGTAGCAGAGGAAACGAGGATTCCCTTTGACTCTGACATGAATCTAAACTAAAGCTATGTAAGGATCAACTGATGAACTGAAGTCGACTTCGTGGCTCGTTTCATCGGCGGCTCGGTGTGATTCCTGTCCATGAAAGGGGAAAGTTTGCTACGCAGTCTCGTGCACACAGCACACACAGGCCACGCCCCCTCCGTGCACCGTGCACGTGCTGGATCCCATCACATGCACTGAGGATGTGTTCAGCCCCGGAGGACTGAGATGCGGATGGATGCGGCGACTGATGGCAGAGCATCGTCCTGATTTTCACATGATGAGACATTTTGCTGAAATGTTGCTAAATTCCAGCGATTTTCTGTAACTTGAGCGTTTCCGGCTTCGTGGTGAGAACGGGCGATGTGACGGCCACACCATGCCCCCGGTTAGGGGCTTTGGGGTCATGACCTCCTGTCTTTTTCTCCACACGCCGGCTCTGAGGCTCAGACCCCGCCTCAGCTGGGGGGGGGCAGAGAGCTCTGCCAGGTTTTCATCCGTCTCCTGACTGAATGGGACGTTGCAACAGGCAGCAGCTCTCTGGGCTCCTGCTGTTCCTCCTGCTTCTACCTGCCGGCATTCTACTTTAACACCAGTTACTGGGATAACACCTGTTTTTCAGTCGAGCCCGGAAACAAGAGAAGCCGTGCAGAAAACGCTGAGTCGGCTCAATAACGCGGAGTCACAAACAGAAAGGGGTCCTGTGATTGGACAGAGACATGCAGACTAACAGGAAGGACACGGGAACACTTAGAATATGTGTGTGTTCATGTTCAAACACACCCAAACCAGACTGGGTGGGAAATAATTCACACACCAGACCCAGTAAGCAGAAACCGCACGGAGGAAGCAGCTTCTCGTCTCACACTGTCGGGTTATAAAAGAATATTTATTTCTGGGCTCCACCCAGCATGACGTCGCGCTGCTCCTGTTTAAGCCTTTTATTGGTTTTAACTGCTTTAAAATCAGTAAACAATTATTTAATTGTTTGTATTATTTACATTATTTCATTGGTTTAATCCCATAAAGCACTTTGTTTCAGCTGTTCTAAAAGGGCTGTATAAATAAAGATGAGATGAGGAAAGAGAAAACTTTCCCATTACTTCCGTTTCTAACCACTCTTGTCTTGTTGGATTTAGTTTTATTTGGCTGATCTGTCAGAGAGAGGAGGAATGAGAAGGTGGATCTTCCTAAGAGGAAGAGCTTCCATCACTTCTTCTCTTTATCTTGTTTTTTAAAATCTCTTGCTGTTATGTGCATTATTATCATTACATTGTTATTATTAATAATAATAATAATAATAATAATAATGATGAACCTTGGTGAGAAAACAGTATGGCGTCTTCATGTCCTGCTGCGTGATATCAGCTTCACATCCTCTACTGTATAAATCGACTCCTCCGCTGCTCGTAAACTGGGACAAAGATGGAAGTCGAACATGAAGAAATTTATTTCTGAAGTGGCAAAGCTGTTGTGTGATTGAGTTTAAAGGAATTCATGTTAGGAGCTGTTAATTCTCCTTTGCTTTCATGATTAACGCTGCTGTTCTCACTGGAAACCACTGGAAAGCTGGACTTTGACTTTGGTCAAAGAAGTTAAGCGACTGTCACGGAAAACACTGAGTGAGGATTCATTCAGCTGCAGTTTTTCCACAGAAACAGGAAAAAGTTGAGTTCCCAGCGTTACCTGGGAAGGAGCCGGTTTTACTTCAACAAAGTTTTATTTGAAATGCATAACAGGTACGATATCCGGTGGATGCATGTTTGTAAGGAGTGTACTCTTTATGTAATCATAAGGTTAGTGGTTAGTGAAGTGTGCAGAATGAGCCGTGGCCCTTTATCCTGCTCTGTTTGACGCTCTCTGGTAAAGGTCAGAGGGGAGTTGGGTAGAGTTTTTTATTTTTTTTAGTTTCAGTTTAGTTGATTCAGTTTGCAATCTTCATGAAATATACACCAAGTTCACAGTATCCATCACAAAGGCCAGATCATTGCAACTTGGGATCCCACGGAGTTCTGCAGCCGATGCAGGCTTCCTGTGCAGGAGGGAAAACACGAGGAAGATGAAAGCGCGTGGGTTTTATTAGACCGGTGTGTTTATGTGACATGTGGGCGAAAAGGACAATGACAAAAGAATATTAATGTTTGAGGCTGAAATAAGATCAGATTCACGTTGTCGATTTACTGCCTCTGGTTTTAAAAATCTGTTTTTTAATAAAGGAGGCTGGTCTGGTAATAACTCTGATTTTACGGGCGCGGGTCTCATATGGATGCTGACTTATGGCTCTTCTTTAGGCACAAAGAAAATGTGAGGAAGAAGGCATTCAGCGCCGGCTGGATGCAGCTCTGAGACGCTCAGGTGCAGCTCCTCATGTCTCGTCTGTTTCTCTGCAGATGACCGAGGGCCGTCTGTGCCAGGTTCACCTCCTGGATGGCAGGAAGCTGGAGCTGTTGGTTCAGGTAATCTCACAGACGCCGGTTTATTTACCGCGTTTTACCGTGTTGTGGTGTTAGAGGCTGCATAGAAACGATCCCGTGTTTTATCCTGAACTTCCCAGCCGAAGCTGTTGGCCCGTGAACTTCTCGATCTGGTGGCCTCACATTTTATCCTGAAGGAAAAAGAGTATTTTGGGTTGTGCTTTATAGATGACACGTAAGTATATTTCCTCACCTTACAGATATTTTAACAACAAAATAACTCTGCTTTGGCCAAAATGTTATCACTAATAAGACAAGTCTGGCGAATCTGAATTGCAAATAGGTGATTTAATCTTTTATCCCATCTCAGTGGGCAGAATAACTGGCTCCAGCTGGATCGTAAAGTCCTGGATCATGACTTCTCCAAGTGCTCAGGGCCTCTGGAACTCCAGTTCCTTGTCAAGTGAGTCTCTGCAGAAGCTTTGCTTTATACCATCATTTAAAATCTCAGTTATTACTAAAGTTCTCTGCTGTAAGTGATTGAAGCAGATTTTTTAAATACAAGTAAGTGCATGTCTCATCCGACCAGCAGGTGGCAGAGATGGAGCACGGGCCAGGTCTTTTTAAATGCCAAAAATCATACACCATGCAGAAAGTTCTGCTCTGTGTGAACAATGCTGAAACCCTGATAAATGCTTGGAAGCCTTGTTGACCTAAATAAACTCCTCACAGGTTTTATATTGAGAAGATCACCTTCTTGAAAGAAAATACAACGGTGGAACTCTTCTTCCTAAACGCAAAATCTTTGGTGTTCAATGTAAGTTTTTTTAAGCATTATGTTTGTAGTGTTTTTTAAATGTGACATTTCATTGAGTTAGAAATTGTACAGCTCGATTTGTGAGACAAAACTTGGCAGGCTAGAGATTAAACATTTGGTAAAAGCATTACGTTTGACTGTGCAAATAAACATGTTTACAGGTTTTAGCAGATTCGATATTTAGCATAGATTTAATATTTATATGTATGTTTGTGTGTTTTTGTTTTTTTATTGCTTCGTGAAGAACTGACAGGCATGCATGGCATTATTCATATCTGACTTTTTATTGTTTCTCAGTAATCTCGTTTAAACCCGCATTTCCCTGAAGTAGGTTCAACAGAGCTCCCCCCCAGTAGGGCTGTGGTGCTTTCAGGGACCGTGAGAACACAGCGAGTTTCACCTCGTTAGGTGTATGAAAACACCGCAGCCTAAAAGGCGGGGCAGGTCATACCGCTCTCATTTCAGGACATAAAGTATAAAGTTAGTCCATGATAAGTTAGGGGAACGTTTTTTTTAAACTTAAGAGTTGTTGGTACTAAGAATAGAAAGGGGGCAAAGATACGAGGAGCACTTGAAGGCAGCACAGGATCAAACGTTGCAGGCAGCGCCGTTTTCTTCGCGGGCGGAGCAGACCGGTCGCCATGGGAGACGGAGACTGTTGAACCTGCTTTCGGACCGTACCACTTTACCGAGGGGGTCCGACTTCAGACAGGGTCTCAAGTTGATATTTCTGTGTATAAGTGTGTGTTTAACGTTTTATTCTCGGTATCAGAGTTGCTCTGATGCAGTCTTAACGTATTAAACACACTCTTTAGGTAGTTTAAACTCCACATCGCCTCCTCGGCGGTGGTTCAGGCGGTAACGGTGGGACGAGGTACGGAGCGAGGAGTCCGGGACGGGAGGGCTTTCTGTCGAGTCAAGTGTTTCAGGCAGGGAGTGGGCATTAAATCCTCCGGTATTTCCCCTCTTTCCATGACAGGAGACCATCGAAGTGGAGAGCGAACATGTTTTCAAGTTAGCGGCATTAGCATTGCAGGTAAGAACGGCAGGAACGCTGTAACTCACGGCGGACGTGAAAGAGGACGGTGGGGGGGGCAGCAACATTTGAAAACATTTGTCTCATGAGGGTGTCTTAGTGGGCCTGAGAAAATGACCTTTTATAGGTAAACATGAGCCTCTAAAGTGAAAACGAGCTTCTGCTTTGAGGCAGTTTGCCTTGAGAATGATTAAAACTTTACTGTTTTTTTGTTTTTTAGTTTAAACTTTTTAAAGATAGTCGTGTAACTTAGCTTCGTGTGTTCGGCTGTTACTATTATCCTCAGTCTGCTCCATTTTTACCTGTAACTAACTGTATTATTTTCCCTTTGCTTTAAGGAGGCCAAAGGAGATTATACTAGGTAAGAAGTGACCATTTATCCATGTTATTAGCTTGTAATAATGTTTGATGTTTGGTTTTTATCATACCAAATTATTCAGTCATTTAAAATGTATCCTGGGTTAAAATCAAAGCGTTATCCTAATAAAATATGATGGCATGAACATACACTGCTCCTTTTCCAAATGGCATGTTTATAAAAGTTGTATTAATATAAGTGTGTGATGCTTGTGTTGTTGCTCTTTAAGCTCAGCACATGAGAAACAGCTCTGGTAATGTACAACTTGGCCTGCTCGGATTTATTTCTTCTTCTTTGGTTGTTGTTGGACCTTCACCCGGTTAATATTTGCCTTGATTTAGTTTGTGACATTGAACTGAACTCAGGCTGGCTCCCTGCCATCAGCATGGCCCACAGAGTAAAGTCAGAAAACTGCGTGTTGTACCGTGAAGGCAGATGTAGTGTGTTTATGCTTTCTGCATGTGGGAGACGCGTCACTCTGGTATGTTATAATTGCATCACCTGTTAATGAATGTCACGTACCCTGATGCATTCGGCGTGTGGGTTACACATCCAAACAGTCTGCAGGATTTGGTCGATGACTCTGGGGTGACATTCTGCCGTAAACTGTGGAGCAGTGGTTTACAGTGTTTTTGATCCTGGCTTGACCTGCCGATAAGGTGTGACTGAGCTGGTTGTAGCGGCTGAACCTGTGTTGTCTCTGTGCTTCTAAAGGCCTCTCTCCATTATGCAAACACAAAGATTTGTGCACTGTAAGGAATAGTCTGAATAGTGACATATGCAATGCTGAAAATGCAGTTTGACCTCTTGTCAAACCATCATCGCCTTTGTTTTCTTGCAAAAAAGAAAAACACAGCATGACAGCATCTTTACTATCCAAAGAGCCAGTTTTCCTCGCAGCCTTGCAAAATAAAACTTGTTTAGAGATGGAAATGTTACACGACCTTTTGCAAGAAGACAACTTATAATTTTATTTTTCTATTTTAAGATCTAAATAAAGAAAAGAAAACTTTGCAAAAAGAAAATATTCCTCTTTGTGTGCTTTACACCGTTGTGGAAGGTGTGAAGGTCGGCTTGTGGCCGCGGAGCCGCAGGTTGCAGAACCCTGTCCTAGCCTGAGCTCCTGTGTTTGGATTTAAAACTACTCTGCACAGAGTGAACTTCCATTTCATGTGGGTGTTGGGATGGGTTGGACTTTGTCCCGACCGAAAGCACAATAAAACACAACAAGCCAACAAATCTGCTGGAATATTGGAGAGCGGGACATTACTCCGGCCTGTAGATATGAAGCGTACAGTGCGTCAGACGTGTTTGAGTTTACAGGACAGGGATTACACATTAAACTCGCTGAGCATAACAGCCACACACCCTATCATCAAATAGTGACATTGAACTAGCACATCCCCCATCGTCCTGCGGCAGGACTTCTCTTCCTTGTCAGCGATCTCCTTTATTTCGGGGAAATCCCCTCATGAAGCAGATATTATAAAGGAGCGTCCTCCTCCCCGTGTCCCGGAGCAGGAAGATTAGCGGTGGAGGAGTCGGGGAGCTCTCCTCCTCTAAGAAGGATGAGGCAGACCTACAGCCCGGCTGCAGACAACTTGGCGTCGGGAGGACTCACTGTAGTCGTGTTATTGTGGCGGTGTGGGCCAGCCCCCCGCTGTGGGCTGAATTAATGCGCCATCAGGTTTCTCATTGTGCTAGAATTCCCTCTGCTAAGTCGGTATTGTGTTGTATCCCACGCTGCAGTGCTTATTTACACTTTACCGCTCCGGCTTTCACCAGCTGCAGTCACACGCCTCAGCTGAGTGCAACAAGCTGCAGTTTTCCTCTCCGGGCTGAGAGAAGCGCTCATGGAAAACAAAACCCGATTGATGGATGTCTTTAATTATGGCTTTTAAGAACCACTGGGGGATTTCTTCTCCCCCTGCTTGTGTAGACGTTATCATTTCTAAATGTAAGCTTTTTTCCAGTGTAGGTTAACTAGAGCCAAAATGCTGATACTCTTATTAGGAGTTTTAAAAAAACAAATATCCCGATATATAGGACACATGACAACCTTTCCATGTCGAAGATACATGCTGACCATGAACATAAATACTTACCTGGGCAGCAGAAGCTCGGGTGGATGGAGCTGTCGCCCTCTAAAACGGAGGCTGGCGGGTTTGATTCCACTACACTACATGTCGAAGTGTCCTTGGGCAAGACACTGAATCCTGCATGTGCCTATCGGGTGTGTGATGCTTAGAAAGCAGCGAGCATGCATCAGGGTAGGTGCTGTGTGAACGTGTGCGTGAATGGGTGAATGGACATTGGGGTCCAAGCGCTTTGAGTGGTCACATGACTAGAAAATCGCTGTACGAGTACAGTCCGTTTATTATTTACTTAGAATATGGTTCAGACTGAAAAACAGGACACTAGAGGATTAAAATGATGAAACAAATATACACAATATGCATTTAACTCATTTTAATGTGTTATACTGGGACAGCTACTAAAAGGGCTGCATTAAGGGGTCGTGAACACACTCATGAAGAGTAACCATTGCAATAAGGGCTTTGTTCTTGCAGCTAGACGGCCATGGTATCGGTGGTATCGGCCAAAAAAAGGCAAAAAAAATCGGTTGTCCTTTAGGCGATATGGCGATATTAGAAGCATCAGACGGTGCAGACGATCCAACAGAATGAGGAGATCTATGGACCGTTTAGGTCACATTCTATAAGCTGCAGTTCTATGCTGATGCACCGACAAAACCATCCGTCGCTCAAAGCAGGAGGCGGAGTAATACCACCGGAAACCATGGTGGCAGTGCTGAGCAGAAACAACTCAGAGAAGAAGAGAAGAAGAAGGGAAGGAAAAAAAACAGTAGAGGAATGAAGACGAGGATAAAACTGTAGAAACGACCCAAGCTTTAGAGATGAGGCTCTGCTGGTGTTGAGGGTGTGTTTGGTGGTTAGAAACAACTTTATAGCGACACATTACCGCCGTCAAGAGCGTCTGAAACCGCCGTAGGATCACAGGGTTAACGATGAACTCAGCACTGCCCCCTGGTGGCGGCCGACCATAGCAACACGTGGAAGCATGAGGATCGTACGCATGCAGTACGTCTGTGATGAAGACGTTTCATGCAAAAGGAAGCATAAATGGGCTTTTTAGTGTGTTTCTATTCCTTCTACATGTTAGCAAAACTGCAACTACTAACATTAAAATCTGCTCAGAAGCTTCTTTGGCCTAAATTATTTTTAATCCCTTTTAGGTCTGTTTTACAAACAGAAACTGGTAGCACTGATCAGTCTCAGATCAGTCTCAAACATGTTAGATTGTGATAAAGTCGAAATTGTTGTTTTACAACAAAAAAATCATGAGATGCTATTTTGCCACATCGCCCCGCTCTGCTCTAGAAGGGCTCATGAAAGCATAACTAGACGATTGATGCCTTTAATTATGGTTTTAAGAACGACCCCCCCTCCACTCGCTGGCGTAGTTGGAATCAGTTTTACATGCAAGCTTCCTTCCAGCGCACATGAACTGCTGGCGATGTTAGACGAGCTTCAGTGTGAGTTATGTTCAGTATTACACCCAGTGCATCCACAGCTCTATTTGCAGGTGCAGCCTGTAGTTAGGGGTTCATTCACAGCAACCAGCCTCTCATTGTCCCCCCCATCTCAGCCCTGTGGAGTGGCTGACACATGAGCATTATCTCTCCCACACTGGGCTGGGCTGCGCTGGCTTTAGCAAGGCCCCCCCGCTGCAGGGAGATAACAGACGTAGTAATGAGTTCCAGATTGCTGACACGGCAGCGCGGCTGCAGCGTAGATCACCCCAACAGCACCAGACCCAGCTCCCCATAAAACGTACGCCATCAAACGCAGCCAAGTGCCGTGGCAGCAAAACCCAGCCAAGCAGGGGGAAGAGGAGGCGAGTGCCCTTGCAGCAGCTCACCCCTATTTTTATTTAGTAAGCTGCTCCACATGGCGGGATGGTCCGGGATGTTAAATTCTATTATTTGGTTTCGGCCGGACGAGTTAAAAGTGACGCTCTTCAAGTCACCTTAAGGTCAAACGGCTGGTAGCTTCAGATCATCTAATTGTCTTATTCGGTCATAATGGGGTTATTGTTATAGGCTTAGCCCAGGTTGATTTCATCACTTCATATTACATGTAGTCTGACCTTCCCATCAAAGCCCTGCCTGAGAGGCAGAGGGTCTTTTCAGCACAGGCTCAAGCTGCCAAGTGCTTCTGAACGGCTTTTGTTCGGATCCTCAGTGAACTGGAGCCAGAGTCCAGTTTGTCTGGCGAAAACTGTAAATCCAGCCGGGTTGGACGGGTCATAGTTCATTATGACAGGAACACGACGCGCTGTATTATCACTCACCAGTGAAACCAGTTTACCGTCGTTATTTAATGGTAGCAACTGGTTCATGGTGGTCTCATGACGTGCAGAATGATGGTAAAATGCAGTTTTCATTATTATGCAGTCTTAAAGTTTTATTTCTTCATTTTATTCCACCTTCTCTGTGATATTTATTTTGTTTATTGTTATTTCATTTGTTCTAAAGCCTTTTTAATACTCCTTAATGCTTTCTGCAAGCTGCTGTAATGCTTTAGACAAAATGTGATAAAAAACTTCCTCACTTAAGTTAGTAAATACAACCTGAGATCAGCAACAGTATCATACTTTACACTCGTATTAGTATTTTTTAGAACAGCTACACCGGAATTAAAAAGTATGATGTAAAGACGAGTAGTTTTACTTCCACAGCAGCCATGTGCTGCTAATGAAACACACTTTACTGCGTTCAGGCGTGTTAACACAACACCAAGCAGGAAACACCAGCTGGGATCTTAGAGAAGCAACCGCCGATGCTCATCCATCCTGAAGGAGTTAAAGGCTCATTTCCAAAACATTTGGAGTGAGAAAGATAATTGATAAATGGAAAACCAGACAGACAGGAAGATCAGGTCTCAGATCAGAGGCAGGAAACCAAAAAGCTGCGTCAGAGATGGTTGGCAGGAGAAATCAGTCCACGATGAGCACGGCCTTCCGGGAGAGCGTCCTCTCTGGAGTTTTTAACAAACGCTGACATGTTTGGTTATAACTTTCATTTCTACAATCGGAGAAGCAGAGGAGCCTCGTGGTCAGAGAGGGCCGATGGTGTGGGCTGGATCTGCAGCTGCAGGGCCGGAGTTAGGGCTGAACGGTTCCTCCGTTACAGATCCAATTACTACTCGCGATTTCAGATCACGCGATCGCCAAAGCTGCGTTTTTTTTTATGGCGCTCCTGACCGACCCAGGATCTGGTCTATCAGCTGTTTCAAGTTTTTTAACCTTTTGTTTTGATGGTTGATGGGTTTTTCTGCCATGTTTGTAATTGTTACTGTACATTGTGAATATTGTACTGAAGCTTGATTTGAAGAAAAATCGTTAATCAAATCGAAATCGCAATATCAGCCAGAAAAATCTCAATCAGATCTTTTCCTAAAATCGTTCAGCCCTAGCCTGAGCTAACCATGAACTCCTCTGCGTACCAAAGCTCTCCAGAGTGAATGTGAGCCTGTCCGTTCTGAGCTGCCTGACATCGTGTCGTACAGCAAGAAAGATGCAAACACACCATTTAAATTCACAGAGTGGCTTAAAATGCTGCAGGATTCCTCCGGCGGGCCGTAGACTGATAACAGACAGCATTTCTGCTGCTTATGGCTGCTGGAGTTTGGTCCACAACACATTAAATCACAGGGTGGACTTGTTGCCTTGCTCATGTAAAATAAACAGGCACTGTGTAAAAAGTCATATGTTCTTCATTTCAGGAGGTTTTTAGCTCATTTCAGACCAGATAAGAGATTCATTTTGTTTCCAGTGAAGTCCAAATGATAAAAGTTTTGAAATGATTGATGGTGTCATTATTTTTCCTGTGACTTTATGCTGATGTGGAGAAGCTGCATGAGATGGTTTTAGAAATATTTCCTTCTAAGCCTCTTAAAAGGCTCCTGATGACTTAAAGGTCTGCACGTGCCTTTGTAAATTAAATCTGGCAGGACATGAGTGAAAGGGGAGTTTAGTCTTGGCAGGCAGAGCTGCTTTTTATTGTGTGTTTAAAAAAAGATGAAAACAATTCTCCACCTTTTTCAGAACAGAATGAATGAATCACCATGAAGGTGGAAATGTGTGGAAATATATCTGCTCTACTCGCTTTTAGACTTTGGCTGGAGGTGCTTGTGTAAACATTTACATGCTGCTGGAGCTGACGGGTCCAAGCAGAGCCTGCTGGTTTCTGACCCACGTCCTCTCCTAGCAGGGCGTGATGTGTTGCAGCAGGGACGGTACTCCTCCTTCACGGTTTGATTCTTTTTCTGAGGGGCTGATTCAATTCAAAGGAGCATAGAGCAAGGTTTAGCTTTATTCCAGAAGTCCCCCCCATCTGGCGACTAGAGTTGTTCCGATACCGATACCAGTATCCGATACTGCCCCAAATTATGGTATCGGTATCGGCGAGTGCTGGAGTTCAGGCACCATTTCGACACCACATAATTTATGAAAATAAGCATCTATTATTTACTGATTAGCTCTGACACAGTTCTTCTTCTTTGTTCTTTAAACAGTTGCACTGAGCAGCCGATAACGATACCAGCGGTGTGGCGATATTTTACTCTGGATTCTCCCACTAGCAAGATGCATCTGAAGATAAACAGCTTCAGTTTGCTGGATCCATTCATGTTTTACAAAGAGTTTAACCTGAGCCCGGCTCATCACAATGCTGATCATATCACAGCCCTGCAGGAGGAATATCACCTCTGTTTTATGATAAAGTGGTATTGGTACTTGGTATCGGCCCCTGGATGTTGCGCATGTTGGTTATGCTCATGGGCAGCTTCCACTTTGACTTTGTTGGTCTTTAAAGATAAAGATCAATTTGTAAAACATTTTTTTAAATAGAAAAATCGATTTAGAAATCGTGGAACAAACAAAAAGCAAAATGTGAAAATATGATAAGTGAAATATTTTTATTTATTTACTCTTCCACCATTAGTCGGCTGATATTTAGTTATGTTGTTTTAATGAGCATCAGTGAAGGACTCTTCTAGCCCTGCAGGAGAAATAAAGAAACATTTTCCAGTTAAACCAAACATGAGACGAGACTGTTGTTGTTTTCCAGCACTGAGACTGCAGCGTCGGACCTGAAGCAGCTTCCACTGCTGCCCACCAGAGTCCTGCGGGAACATCCGTCTCTCCATTACTGGTAAGATCTCTGCGATAATTAGCGTTAGCTGCTAATATGGGAGGACATGAGTAGTTTCCAGGCGAAGGCATCCAGCGGTGAATCAAAACATCTAAATTTGCAATTACACAAGTCTTAAATCTCGTGTATAAAAGCTAAACTTTTGTAATCTTTGCTAAAGTAAGTTATTAATTCTACATAGTTCGTCTTTCTTCTCTGATCGGATGATGGGCAGCCAATCAGATAAGAGTCAGTAGGGATCCATACTGCTGTCAGCCAATCAGCTGCCAGAGAAGCTGATCGGTGTTTACAGACTGGTCGCGTGGGTCATGGACTAATTATTTGGTTATTATATGTTTACTCCGTGATAATGGCATGTTAATTACATGCTAGTTTTTTGCTTATTGCACATTTCTTGCATGATAATTACAGGTTTACTACATGTTAATCACATTATCCCTGATAGGACTGTGGGAGGAATTATCAGAGGTTAAGCTGCCCCTGCTCGTCTGACTCCCATGCTCATAAATCACTTTTACGTCCGTCTTATGGTGCATCACCGTACATCAGTGTCTGTGTTTACGTCCGTCAGGCTGCAGAGGTGCAGAAATGATCACAGTGGGAAGTAAATGGGATGTTTTTACATGGCTGGTAAATAAAAAGCAGCACGAGGCCAGTGGGCCAGACTGCGTTTTCTGCATGAGCGGGTTATTCATTAAAGGTGTTATCCCTCCATCCGCAGTGAGGACAGAGTGGTTGAACATTACCAGAAACTGAAGGGACTGACCAGAGGACAGGCCGTCGTACGGTGAGCGACCCTCGATGCTCTGCTTCTGCAGGTTTCCTGGTTGGTTTCATGTGTTTGCTGCTATAAGAGGCGGCTGCCGGCGGCGGCATCAATGCTCCGGCAGCAGCCGGCCAGCCTCTGCAGGCTGGATTTTCCCAGGACCTGGTGATTTGTGCCCTTGAGCTGATCAGTGGACTCTCTGTCACAGCTGTGAAACACATCCATCGGCTTGCCGCCGTAAAGGAAAAATCCTGCTCAGTGTTGTAGTTACAAGGGGTCGGAGACGAAGTTTAACCTGTTCCTCTTTCCCTGCAGGTATCTGGCCCTGGTGGAGGCGCTGCCCACGTATGGAGTCCATTATTACCCAGTGAAGGTAACAGCAGCGGGGAAACCTGGACGGGAAAAATAGAATCAGTTGTAAATGTGGTGGAATTTGCTGTTTTCCCTTCTAAATGAATGAAATGAAAAATACTTTATGAATCCCAAAGGGAAATGCAATTCACTAACCTAAACCCACCAAACTGTTGGTGAGGCAGGTGGCTCAGGTGGTAGGGCGGTTATTCACCTCAGTCACCTGTCGTGTCCTTGGGCAGGACCCCCATCGGTAAAACTCAAGTGTAAGTCGCTTTGCAAAATAAGAGTCAAATGAAGCTAAAGCAGCTTGTCGCGTGTCTCTTTAATCCGATTGGCTGATGAGACTCACGCAGCTGAGTGGTCCGTACGAAGTGTCCGGGTTCCACCTGGCGGTTTCCTGGCCGACCGTAGAAATGAAAGTGTTTGCAAACATCAAACAGCCGCGTTAACGTCGCAGTCAGACGGTTTCAGGCCTTTCATGTGTGGCTGTGAGCTTAATGGTTTCTGAGGCTGCCACCAATAAAGCCTCGCTAATGAGTGCTGGTGGTGTGTGTGCGTGTTTTTGTGCAGGACAAGCAAGGAATACCGTGGTGGCTGGGAGTCAGCTATAAAGGCATCGGCCAGTACGACCTGCAGGATAAGCTGAAACCCAGGAAGGTACGTCGATCACCGCTTTACAGTATTTGATCCCACGTGTCTGGAGCTGTACGAGTCCTTGGGACGGTGTGAGGATCCAGTTCCTCTGGGACGAACGTCAGGGTGTGTCCTTTATAAATAAACGTGGCAGAGCTTCCTAACCAGGGAAATGTAACGCCTCATGCCAGACAGCGATCAGCGATCAGAGAAACGTAAGCAATACTTACATCTACAGCAGGAAAACCAGGCAGGTTTATTCATTCAGGATTAATTACTCTGAGTTTAATACACAGAATAAAGTCTTTTCCTCTAGGTTTCCATGGAAACAATAATTCTGAGTGAAGGCTTCCATGGAAACCAGGTTTTCTTATTGCTGCTTTAGACCTGGGGGGGTTGGAAGGGCTGTGATTGGACAGGAAGTACAGGAAGTGAAACAACATGAAAAACCACAGAAGAAGAAGCACTTTCAACGGGACACACTCGCTTTTGGTCCGACGCTGGCTTCAGATGGTCGTCATGGCGACAGGAGCAGGGACCGAGCATGCTCAGAAGCGCCTAAGTTAACTTAGAGCAGAACGAAGGTTTCATGATGGAGGAATTATTT
>JBAMHT010000002.1:30006856-30020710 GCA_037177075.1 Craterocephalus fluviatilis | reverse complement strand
TTGCTGTGTGTGTGTGTGTGTGTGTGTGTGTGTGTGTGTGTGTGCATTAAACAGGACATATGCAAAACATCCAGCATGATCCATTATCAGTCCACTGGGGTGCCCAAACTTTTGCTTCGTCCTGGTGCCTTGGTTGCATTCCTGCAGCGAGGCGTCTGTAGAGACGGTTATTAATATAAAATTCTAAAACTTTCCTGGTTTTTCTCCTATTCTCTGCAGACTGCCTTTTCAAACTGTGTCCCATGAACAGATATTCTGCACAGAAACAGTTCTGGAAGGCAGCGAAACCTGGAGGCAACAGCACCACCGACACCGTCCTCCTCAACAAGCTTCATGTAAGGCTGAGCAGCGCGAGCCAACGCTCTTATCTGTGTTTCCAGCGCCGCTCACATCTGTGTCCTGTTTGTGCATTAGCATGCTGCAGACCTGGAAAAGAAGCAGAATGAGTCTGAAAACCGCAAGCTCCTGGGAACCGTCATCCAGTATGGAAATGTCATCCAGGTGTGTTGGTGCATGTGAGATAAGGCGCTTTGCTTAACAGACTGCAGGACAGTCAGCCTGATGCGCCGCCTGCTCCATAAAACCAACCTTAACTCTGCTTTAATCAGACACGTTTTAAATAATTGCTGCAGCTTGAAGAGGCGACTGTAAGGTCTTACTTCACTCAGCCTCACGCAGGTTTTGCATTCATGTGAAATCAGGAAAGGAAATGTTTCTGCTGGGGATAAGAGGGGGAGGTGTAAGGTCGGGACACGGTCACTAGAATCTCTTTTCTATAGTATTTGGTTGATTTAGGGAAGAAATGCAGAGAGTTTGGTCGGGCCAGCCTCTCTCTTTACACATCATTTTCTTCCACATGTTGTCTCCTTTCACCAACAGTTGCTGCACCTGAAAAGCAATAAATACCTGACTGTGAACAAGCGGCTGCCTGCGCTGCTGGAGAAGAACGCCATGAGAGTGACGCTGGACTCTGCTGGAAACGAGGGCTCCTGGTTCTACATCCAGCCTTTCTACAAGCTGCGGTCCCTGGGAGACAGTGTGGGTAGAGCCGGGTGTGGGATTCAGCTAATTATGCCCAGTTTGAGAAATGAAGCCTGTATTTTTAGACTTTTCTCTCATGGACCTGCACATGGTGGGACAGAGGAATCAGATCTGTGGCCTGTTTCGTAATGCTGACGTGGTTTTTTCAGACAACCGTGGGGGAGATGTTTATCAGCTGGAATAGATGCAGTTAGATTTATCCTTTTTCTTCATTTCTCGGTATTTCATATTTTTAGAAACATGCCAATGATGCGTTCAGTTACGCGTTAGAGTCGCCGTTATGCAGAGGGATGAAGATCCAGTCTGCTCCTGCAGGAAGGAGGCTGAGGCTAATGGCCCCCGTTTTAGTGAGCGGTGAGGTTCGCTCTGGCCGCAATGGCTGCCGGTCGCCTCCGATGTGTCCCGGATGCTCTCAGCTTAGTATAGAAGCCAGGTGTAGAAGCATCCAGAAGCTCAGCAGTTCAGATCGGAGCAGACAGGAAGTCAGACACGGCAGCAGTGAGAAACATCGGGGGCATTTCAGAGCTACCGGATGCTGTGCAGGTATGCGGCGGCTGAACCGTGTTAGCATGACGTCATTAAAAGTCCCACATGTAAACCTGTGGACAGAAGCATCCATCTGGAGTGACTCATGCTGGCACAAACTCATAAAGATGGATCCCAAAGAGCAGACATGAACCTCAGACAGGCTTTTCTTTGCATGCAGCGTGACCATTTTATATGCAGCCATGCCAGCTGGATCAGCAGAATGTCTCCTAACAGGCTCTGCAGAGAAATTAGGGATGCATCTATAGGCTGCAGGATAGTAGATCTGCAATTTGACTTCCGTTCATGAGGCAACAGATCTACAGTATGACTACATCCTCCTGAGCTCAGTCAGATGTGGAAATAAAAGCGGATCTATGACTAGAAGTGAGAGCTGTAGCATGAGCATGGAGGGGAACCTGCTCTCTACCCGGTTGTAGCTCTGAGATATTTCCATCTGCAGAAACGCTTTCCACAGAAAGCACACAAACGGGAAAGTGTTGGCGTGGAAACACACCTTTCTCCTGTGAACCCGCTCATGCTGAGCTACTGGAATCCATTTTTTAAGGGAAGCCAACCTTGGCGTAAGCTCCACTGTTCCTAACCTCAGCTGGAGGAGGTGGATGGAGTTAAGCTGGCTAATTAAGCTGCACATAATTAATCCCGTGGGGAAGTCGTGACTCGTCCTGCCAGAGACCAGGACCCGGCTCTGTACGGAACACGGCGGTCCTGCAGTAAATCGGGCGAAGCAGCAGCTTAGATGAGGCCTGGTTCCGCCTGGACGGGTCACGGCTGCAGCTTTCTGCTTGACAGCTTGTCTCTGACTCCACCTAGTGGTTATAGCAGCAAAGCGCATCCATGGTAACCAAATCCTCTGCTCCAGTGGCGGAACGAGAATCTTATCAGGTCTAATTAGTTTGACATTAAAGTGGGCGATGAGTAAAGGAGATGCTGTGTTGCTCCTGCAGGTGGTGATCGGAGATAAAGTAGTCCTGAACCCTGTGAATGCAGGGCAGCCTCTACATGCCAGCAGCCACCAGCTGGTGGACAACCCCGGCTGCAACGAGGTACGGATGCCTCTGCTTTCTGTTCTCTGACTCTGCTGTAAAATATAAAATATCCGGAATAAATTTTGTCTTTCCAGGTTAATTCTGTGAATTGCAACACAAGTTGGAAAGTTGTTCTTTTCATGAAATGGAGCGACAACAAGGAGACGATTCTGAAAGGCGTAAGTACCCTCACACCTCTCAGAGACCTGCAGGCCTCTGAGGACGGAAACGCTCAGTAGCTGTAAAAGTTCTGACACAAATATTCCTTTCATGGCAATTTGCATAAACTCTAGAATGTTTAGAGGAGCGAAGCTGATCTGCAGGTCTGTGGTCAGAGCAACCAAACAGTTTCTGTATATAAAACAGTCCTTATCTGGAAAGAAACTTACAGGAAAGTACCTGCAGTTATGCTAACATGTAGAAATAGAAACAAACTAAAGGCCCATTTATGCAGGTGGAACTAGAATAACACCCTGGATGCTTTAAAAGGAGGCCGGTGTGAGTGCTGCTGCACACACGGCGCGGCCAAGACGCCCGGAGGCTAGCAGAGACGCTGCTTCTGTTCCGAGGACCAGGTTAAAGTCATGTTCTCCCATTTGGGGCGTCCAGAAAAAAACTTGTTAGGAGAAGATGAGGTGAGAAACAGGAGAGTGGAAGAGGCTGCAGCCAGAACGTCTGCTGTTCCCAACCATCCAAGGACCGTCCGACGCCTTCCACAGCAGGATGGAGCGCCTCGCCACAAGCTGGGCGAGAGAAAAACTCCCAGGCAGAGCTGGTCATCCATCGGGTTTGGCTGAAGTTGCCTGACGGCTGATGTTTCCGTGTTGAACAGGAGGGATTTAAAACCGAGGAAGGAAAAATAACTTCCATTGTTTTATTTTTCTCTGTGTGGCCTCGATCAGTGAACTTTGCTATCACCTGTTTCTACCTGACCGCCGTACTTCCTGTAAGACATGAATGTGCGTTGCCGTAGCAACAGTGTCCGCCCATTGACCGCAGACGTGGTGTCCTGACCGAACTGTGAAACTTTTCATGTCTGCGTCTTGTTGCTGGCTGCAGGGGGACGTGGTGCGCTTGTTTCACGCAGAGCAGGAAAAGTTTCTCACGTGTGACGACCACAGGAAGAAGCAGCACGTTTTCCTCCGGACGACCGGCCGGCAGTCCGCCACCTCCGCCACCAGCAGCAAAGCACTGTGGGAAGTGGAGGTGAGTGCAGGAAGCTCCTCGGCTCTGACGGCGCGTAGGGACGCATGGAGCTGAGTTGCTGTGCCTTTGATGAGCAGGTGGTGCACCATGACCCCTGCAGAGGCGGCGCCGGCTACTGGAACAGCCTGTTCCGCTTCAAACACCTGGCCACAGGCTGCTACCTGGCTGCAGAGATGGGCGAGGTGTGTGTCTATCAGAGCAGACGGATGGAGGCGACACAGACGGAGGTCCTGACGATGATGCTTGATCCCTGTTTTTCAGGTGAATCCAGACTTTGAGGAGGAAAACGCTGAGCAGAGGTCCTCGGTAAGTAAGCATGAGCTGCTCCGTTCCAACAGGACGCTGGCCGGCTGCTGATCATCTAATCGTCTCTTCTGGCTCTGCTTCCTGCTCTAGGTGGTGGACTTTACACCCTTTAATTTCCAGGTACTGTCCTAAAATCCTTCCTTCAGCAGCAGGTACTCTGGTCCTGCTTGTCATGGGTCGTCCTGCCTCAGTAGGGAGCTCCCGGTGGTAGTAGCAGCAGGTCACCACAGGGTGGCGCTCTGCTGCTGAGGGAAACCCTTCAGGCTTCGGTGGGGATGTTTTTAGAGACAACTGGTTTGCCTCTGGGCCTCATTGTGGTTAAAGATAGTTGCATGTTTTCTCCTTTGGTAGCCTCTGACTGGGTGTTTTATTCCTGCAGCTGGATGGAGATAACGAAGCTCTACGTGGCCGACTCCGGGCCCCGCAGGAGAAGATCATGTACACACTGGTGCCGGTTCCGGACGGCATGGATATCTCCTCCATCTTTGAGCTGGACCCCACCACTCTGCGAGGCGGGGACTCCATGGTGCCCAGGTGGGACTCGGCGCCTCCTCGCCACGCTGACATGGCTGTGATGTGAACGTTCGGGTGGAAACATGTCCTGCCCTTCGCTGGATGCTGTAAAGTCAGAATGAGTGATAATGACACATCAGCCACAATGATGTCACGACTCCGCCGGGCCGCTGCGACTGGGGCTTTGTTGTCAGGGGATTTCTGAGCTTCAGCAGAGAGGAAGTTGGTGAGCTGCTTGCAGATGATGGACAGGCAGCAGCTGGGTTTTATCTGCTCCTGTGTTCATCCAGAGCCAGGCGGCAGGTCGCTGCAGTGCAGTCACACCCACGGGCATTTTGGTTTGATTTTATTTTAGAGAAGGGATCATTCATGCGTGCGTGTGTGTTTGTGTGTGTGTGGTCATCTGCAGACCATATAATAACTTTCCAATAGAGCTGGGAAAGTACCAGCATATCATGAAACAGGAAGAGAAGCAGTCATGGATGGAGGGCAGAGGAGGGGAAAACTCCCAGCAAAGATCACAGCGATGTGTTTCCAGTGAAAACTTGAACCAGATGTGGTGTAAACAAGCTGCATCTTCTCTTGCCTCCGTGAAACAGAGATTGAATGCATTGTTCATTTGTCTGGGGCAGTGTGGTGAAAGGTGAAGATCCCACGACGACAGCGCTGTTATTGTTCTGGCTGCAGCGCATCAGATAAGGTGGATAAAAGCCTCCACTGTGGCGCATCGCCAGGTGCACGCTTGCATGATGCGGGCTCCTTCCAGCACGTCATACTCCAACCCGAAACAACCCCGGCCCTCACACTTTATCTGAGGGGCCAGTTAATGGGCGGGAGAAGCGGTGCACAGGGATAAGCCTGTTACATAACGTCTGGTTCCACACACGGCCGTATGAATGAAGAGCATCTTTGGCTCAGACTTGCATGTGTGTAACAGATTATTTTTAACAAAGGAGGGATCATCCTTATGCTACTACAGACTGATCTGTGATTGGTCGATGAAGCCATGAGCAGCTTGCTCCCCGTCCTGCTCGCTCACTTTCATTTACTTCTTTGTTGCAGCACAAATGATGATAAAGCGAGCTTTATTTGTTCGGTGCAGCTGTTATTACGACGTGTGCACGACACGAGTCCTGCTGGACTCATGTTAGATGCTCATTATGAGCATGTGTTTTGTTGCTCTGCGGCAGGAAGGAGTTCTGACACTTTTTTCTATCAGTTATGAATGAAACTGCTTGTTTACATGCGGGAGCAGATGACCAAGCTTTCCAAAGCCCAAATGATGCAAAGCAGGTTCATTTATACAGCACCTTTCATACATAAAGGCAAATAAGTGTGCTTAACAGAAATATGACAAAAATTAAAACCATTTAAATAGGTGAAAACTAAATGAAAGATTCAAGCCGTAGAATATTTACAGTGTAAATAACAGCTAAGTTAAAAGTCCTGGGAAATAAAAGTCTCTCCACTTACAACTAATCCCGACTGGAAGTTTGTTCCGGCTAAATGCTGCTTCTGCCAGCTGATCTGATAGGGATCTGAGAGTCCCGCTTGTTTACTCCGGATTCTGGACCCAAACCACTGAAGGGTTTGTAGACATAAACCTTTGATTGAACTGGTGGTTTTTAGCCGGTAGAAGGAGATTTTTGTATCTATGGAAAGGTGGATCTGAGTCCAGCAGCACACTCAGATTCCTGACCGGATCTTTGGCTTTTAAGTTCAAGGTTTGAAGGTATTTCCTGACCTCAAGCCTCTTCTCCTAATATAATCAGAGTTTTTTTATTCATGTTTAATTGTAGGAATTTTGGATTTCTCCAGACAGGGCAGCTGATAGAGATACATAAACCTGCGTATCATCTGCATAACTGCTAATCCACCTGAGTTCTGTGGAATCTGCCCAAGTTTAACACAAGTTTTCCCAGGAATGTATAGTATAGCCACTCTTTCAGATTCAAGTTACTCCAGCCCAGTAAAAATGGCCTGAACCAACTCAGGACTCCTCCAGGAAGGTTTACCCAGTTTTCCAACCCGTCTAACAACACGTATCGTCTAGTCTCAAACACTGGAATAAAAGCTGGAATCCTGATGAGTTGAAGAGATTTTAAACCTTTTGTTTCAGAGGCGGTTAGAGGGAAAGTGAGATCTTCTGGGTTGGTGGCTGGATAAAACCAGTGTGATCACATTGGGGATGTTTTGTGTGTGTTTGGTGGAAACCAGTTGGAGGCAGGAAATGCTGTGACGTAGAGAAGGAGGGGATATGGTGTAATCCTGGAAATCTACACCACAGATGTTCAACTACAAATAGTTCAGTATGTCACCTGCTAGTGGCGCATGTGATGACATCAGCTGAGTTGTTGCCAAGCAACGCAGACGGCACTTCCATGCATTCACAGTGTTTTCTGGAATTTCAACATTTTTCTCTCTGCGACTATTTATTTTTATTCTGAAATAATAAATAACGGACGTTGTAAATGTAATTAAAATTTAAGGATGAATGCAGTAATATGCACTCCCATCCAGCCCCCAGTACCGGGTCGGACCACTTTTTTATTCTCTTTGTGTTGTTTGGTGAGTTGGTTGTTATATTTCATGTCCTTTGTTAACTCTAGGAGCTCGTACGTCCGGCTGAGACACTTGTGCACCAACACGTGGGTTCACAGCACCAACAACCCCATCGACAAAGAAGAGGAGAAACCTGTGATGTTACGGGTGAGTGCACTGGGTGATCAACATGCCATGCCAACTTCATTTATAAAGCACTTTTAAACAAGTGTTGACCAAATGCTGCACACGATATGCAGCCAATAAAAACAAACAAATCAAGATAACAAAAAGACGTAGAAGTAAAAGACAAATGCAAACAGTGCAGGACTCTGTTTGGTTAAAAAACAAGAGCAGGACATCGGATGAGGGGCTCTTCGCTTCAGCCCAGACCAGGAGCAGCAAGCAGAAGCTGATCTGAAGACATGCGCCCTCCGGGGGGAACCTGGGCAGCTCACCTGCTCGAAGGCTTAAAAACAAACAATGCAATCTTAAAATAAAATTCTAACATGAACAGTAAGCCAGAGCAATGAGGCCAACAGGAAGCAGGTCCCGAAGAAATAAAAGCTTCTCCAGATCAGAGAAGGAAAGAAACGACGTGACCTCTCTGCTTACAGTGGAAGTTTTCCTTTTTTCCCCGCAGATTGGAACTTCTGGAGTTAAAGAAGACAAGGAAGCCTTCGCCATCGTCCCCGTTCCTCCCGCAGAAGTTCGGGATTTGGACTTTGCTAACGATGCCAGTAAAGTGTTGGCTTCTATTGCTGGCAAACTGGAGAAGGGCACCATCACACAGAACGAGAGGAGGTTTGGAGTCGTGTGCAGCTTTTCCACATCATTGGCTTTTCTGTTTAAATGATGTCATGTGTGCATCTATGTATTACATGAAATAATGTAAAAATATGTTTTCCATGTTCATGGGGTAATTAACTGAAATGCTGATTAAAGTAAAACTTTATGTTGTTTCTTTTACTCCAAGGTTTGTGACCAAGCTTCTGGAGGATTTAGTTTTCTTTGTGGTGGACATCCCCAACAGCGGGCAGGATGTTCTGGAGATCATGGTGAACAAACCCAACAGGGAGAGGCAGAAGCTGATGAGAGAGCAGAACATCCTGAAGCAGGTCGGCCTCGCTCTCCACAGTTGAAAGAAATCCGCCCGATTCCTTTCTGAAGAGAAAATCTTCTGTCGTCTCTGCAGATTTTCAAACTCCTTCAAGCTCCGTTCACGGACAGCGGCGACGGCCCCATGCTGCGGCTGGAGGAGCTGGGAGACCAGCGCCACGCGCCCTTCAGGCACATCTGCAGGCTTTGCTACCGGGTCCTCCGCCACTCGCAGCAGGACTACAGGAAGAACCAGGTGGGCTGCTCGCTCCGCCTCCAGCCACGTCCTCAGCCGTGTTTCCCCTCAGCAACCGTCCCCCTTCTTCCTCCTCTTCTCAGGAATATATAGCCAAGCAGTTCCGCTTCATGCAGAAGCAGATTGGATACGATGTGTTGGCGGAAGATACAATAACGGCTCTGCTGCACAACAACCGCAAGCTGCTGGAGAAACACATCACTGCTGCTGAAATAGACACTTTTGTAACTCTAGTGAGGAAGAACCGCGAGCCGAGGTGAGCAGCGTGGAGGCTGTGAGCCGGATCCGTCCGGCCAAACCTGCTCTGTTAACCCTTATTCTGCTTACCTTAGCTGGAAAACATGCTGCTTAGATATGAGATGCAGAGGTTCTCAGGTTGGAACAGTCTGACTTTTTACACTGATTGCTTTCCTCCCGTTTCTTCTGGTGTGCGGCAGGTTTCTGGACTACCTGTCGGATCTGTGCGTGTCCATGAATAAATCCATACCTGTGACCCAGGAGCTCATCTGCAACGCAGTGCTGGACTCCAGCAACGCCGACATCCTCATTGAAACCAAGTAAGCTTCGGATTTTCAGAAGCTGCTCATGTGAGTGTGTTTGGGTCTCAGGGAGAAGCCGGAGATCTCCGCTTGCTTAGCTTTGGTTAGCAGGAGGAGCTTCCTGCAGGATGGGCGGGGCTTACTGCGGGAACATGTTCCTGTTTTTATCTGCAGCGATGAGCAGATGGCAGGTTGTGCAGATGGGCTGTTTTCTTTTTTCTTTTGTTTTTTTTTTTTCAGGAAAGAAAGCTTAGTTTTTATTTGGTCATTCTTTTCTACTGTAGAGTTTCTGTTAACACTGTATTCTGTTTAACCTGTAACTCTGGTTATTTTCACAAATAAATGTTACAGTTATGTGTGTGACAAGCTTATGCTGGATATTTTTAATGAAAACATGAATATGAAATGGATATAAAATACACACTGTTGAAAGGTTGCTTCAGCGTTTCATAAAAATTGCTTCTTATATTCAAGAAATATTTATGTTACATGAATATCTGAAAATGAATCAATATTGAATCGAATCGAAATCTAATTTATTTTTGCTCTGGTCAATCGAATCGATTCAGGAAATTAGCAGTGAATACCGGCCCTATTGTGCAGATGGGGGGGGGTGACAGACACGTTGCCCACCTCAAATGTGCGACCGATCACACAAGTCCTGCTTCTGCTCGGCTGGAGTCAGTCCGGCTTCTCGCGGAGGAGAACTCACCCCTCTCCTGCCCGGCAGGTTGGTCCTGTCCCGGTTTGAGATCGAGCTGACGACAAACGGCGACGCCCCCATAGAGGCCGAAGACGAAGAGGAGGTGTGGCTGTTCTGGAAAGACAACTGCAAGGAGGTGCGGAGCAAGAGCGTCCGCGAGCTGGCTCAGGATGCCAAGGAGGGCCAGAAGGAGGACCAGGACATCGTCAGCTACTACAGGTCAGACGTGCAGATTTAACCCCCCGGCTTTCAGCCACGTCTGATGCTGAATGTGTCCCTGCTGCAGGTGCCAGCTCAACCTCTTCGCCCGCATGTGTCTGGACCGCCAGTACCTCGCCATCAACAAGATCTCCGGCCAGCTGGACGTGGATCTGATCCTGCGCTGCATGTCCGACGAGGACCTGCCCTTTGACCTGCGGGCGTCCTTCTGCCGCCTGATGCTGCACATGCACGTGGACCGGGACCCGCAGGAGCAGGTCACGCCCGTCAAATACGCCCGCCTCTGGTCCGAGATTCCTTCCAAGATCGCTATAGATGAGTAAGTTCTGCTGGATGCGTGTAACTCCGCGTGTCTCTGAAGCTGCTGCTCGACTAATTTTAAATGCAGGCCGACATCATCTGCACAAAGATGTTACATTTATCTTCAGACGCTTTGTATTATTCCTGTTAATAATGAGGCGTCGCCGTGCTGCTGGTCAGGCTGCACCGGCGTCGCAATGGGGGCCTTCCTGGTTTGTTTAGCTTGAGTGTGCAGTGCATTGTGGGTAGTGAAGTGTGAAGCAGCAGCAGAGACTCATCATCTGAGCAAATTCTCGTTCAAGTTCCTTCTCTGCAAATGTTTGGTTCAGTTCAGCTTCCACAGAAAAAGGAATGACTTCATGAACTCTCTTTCCTCAGTATCTCTGTCTGTGTTTCTAAATAAAAGCTTCGCTTCATAAAGCAGGCATTTGATTAAAAAGGAGCAATGTGTGACGTTTAAGTCCATGATTGCCTTTTAGGTGTAATAACAGGAAGAACTGTTGCTACTTTTAAACGGGCGCTTTCCTCTGTCCTGCAGCTACGACAGCGACGGCACCACCCGAGACGAGATCAAGGAGCGCTTCTGCCTCACAATGGACTTCGTGGAGAACTACCTGCGGGAGGTGGTGTCGCAGAACGTGCCCTTCTCCGACAAGGAGAAGAACAAGCTAACCTTTGAGGTAGCGCCTCTCCCAGCTGCGGTGAGCAATGACAATCTGCTTCAGCTAAGTCGGAGGCGGTTTGTCTGCAGGTGGTGAACCTGGCCAGGAACCTCATCTACTTTGGTTTCTACAACTTCAGCGACCTGCTGCGCCTCACAAAGATCCTGCTGAACATTCTGGACTGCGTGCACATCAGCACGGTTTACCCCATCAACAAGCTGGAGAAGGGAGATGAAGCCAAAGGTGAGAGCTGGATGTTTGTGTTCAACATGAAGAATAGAGCGGATTAAATGTCTGAATGCTGTCGTCTCCCAGCCGGCAGCAACGTAATGAAGTCTATCCATGGCGTCGGGGAGCTGATGACCCAGGTGGTGCTGCGCGGAGGCGGGTTGCTGCCGACCACACCGACACATCAGCCGGAGGGCGACGTGGTGAAAACGCAGACGGAGCCGGAGAGAGAGGACATCATGGTGATGGACACCAAGCTCAAGATCATCGAGATCCTGCAGGTAGGACTGAGCCCAGGTAGGGACGGAGCCGGAGCTTCGGCTCAGAGCATGACGGAGCTGCTTCCTGTCCTGCAGTTCATCCTGAACGTGCGGCTGGACTACAGGATCTCCTGCCTGCTCTGCATCTTCAAACGCGAGTTTGATGAGAACAACCCGCCGGGAGAAAATGCAGCCGCTCAGAATGGAAGCAACAACATCGCAGGTCCCATGCCAGGTATGAACCCACGCACACAAACACATACACTGAACCCCGTGGAGGACCTCTGGGACCTGCTGGAGGTCGGGTTCTCCATCATCACCACCATCTTGGGTGAAAATCAATCATGTGACGCTGCAGAAGTTTGCAGAAACTCTGGTACAGAGAAGCTGGAAGCAGATCCAGGACCCGGGTTTGGACCAGAAAATGTGTTTCATACTCTGAACTCTGCTCTTTTTAAAAAATCTTCTGCAGGAAATTTTGACTTTGAGAACATTGAGGAACAGGCGGAGGGGATCTTTGGAGGAAGGTAACCGGCATCATCCTGGTCTTTGCAGAGGAAGCATCAGGTTCATCTCAGGGACTAAAGCTGCTATATTCTCACTTCTTTCGTTCAAAGTGAGGAGAACACGCCGCTGGACCTGGACGACCACGGCGGTCGCACCTTCCTGCGGGTGCTGCTGCACCTGACCATGCACGACTACCCGCCACTGGTCTCCGGAGCGCTCCACCTGCTCTTCAGACACTTCAGCCAGAGACAGGAAGTCCTCATGGCCTTCAAACAGGTAAGCCACGCCCCCTCCCACCCCCCCCCCCCTCACCAGGGCTCTGCCCCCTGAAGCTCCATTCCCCCTGATCCCAGGTCCAGCTGCTGGTCACCAGTCAGGATGTGGACAACTACAAGCAGATCAAGTCCGACCTGGACCAGCTGCGCTCCATCGTGGAGAAGTCAGAGCTGTGGGTGTACAAGCGGCAGGGCGAGGACGGCATGGACGGAGACGGGCCCTCCGAGTCCGACAGCAAGAAGAAGGTGCGTGCAGAGATGACATGCATGCTACGTTAGGATAAACAGCTCGCTAAAACATCCCATCACCGTGCTAAAACATCCCATCACCGTGCTAAAACATCCCATCACCGTGCTAAAACATCCCATCACCGTGCTAAAACATGTCACCGCCGTGCTAAAACTTGTCACCACCGTGCAGCCCCAACTGAAGCACCATTGTAAGCAAAAACATAAATAAAAAAAATCAAACATGCAACTTCGAAGCCTTTGAGGACCAACCAAATGCTTCAGGTTGTGCGCCAACATTACTTTTTCATGATTTGTAATGAGATTGGCTTCACCCAAACAAAAAAAAAAAATCAATCATATTAATTAATTTACAATTTAATTTCTAATTAAAGTGTAGTGTAATTTCACTTGATTTTATTAATTTTTATTAATAATATCTAAACTTATCAATGAACCCACAAAACGTGTATGAAATATGATTCGCTTCATGTTTGCAGTCCTGGTATGAGCATGCATCGTAGGAACAAGGCTTCTCCTGTCACGACAGAATCAGACTTTGCTCCTTTCACTGAATTAAAGGAATATTACGGTTAGCTGGTTTGGATTCCATCAACCCTCTGCAGGTTTGTCTTGGCGATACACAACATTACCAGAGTCATGATGCAGAAGGATCATCCTGAATTCAGACACTGTTAGAGGTTTGTTTCAATTACTTTTTTCTTGTCATTTTCTTTTTTTTTGTGTTCTGAAAAATATGGCTCCTTTGGTCTTTGAAGCACTCGCAGCACAATGAGACTCCAATTCTAGCCATTTTCAAAGATTCTTTATTGCCTTTACATTTTTTGACAGCATATTGTTTTGTTCGCTGTTTCTTCGTAGCCAGTCTACAAATCCCTCCCTTGCCTTCTGTGCAATTATATTTTCAATTGACATCCATTATGCTGCCAGCTGGTTAGATTTGTAACTTTCTCTCTTAATCACTTTGCAAACCGTATTCCTAGTAAAGATAGAATGCCACTTATGGCAGTGAAATAAAATATTATAAGGATTAAATGAGGGAGGAGGGCAGCTGTAGCTGGATGAAGGGAACCGCGAGAAAGATCAGACTGGAAAGAGGATGAGGAGAGGAGAGGCATCAAGAAGGGAGATAAATCCTGTTAAGGTGGCATTAATGTTCTTAAGCATAGCCTACTGATAACTGCTGTGTGTATGTGTGTGTGAGTGTGAGTGACTGCGTGCTAGGAACAGTGTCGCTGTGCTATAGGCTCATTAGGCTACAGGGGAGAATAGCTAAAAAGGATTAGGCCGACATGGATTATTCACGCATGAAATAGTGGAACCATGGAAGCAGAGAGCAAGAGAAGGAAAGTTCGGCCAAAGACGTCTCCAGCTCTT
>JBAMHT010000002.1:29938887-29950396 GCA_037177075.1 Craterocephalus fluviatilis | reverse complement strand
CTGGTACCCGGGGGGCATGCCGGTGATGTACCCGGGCTCCAGCCTGACCCCGGACACGCTGCCCTCATCCCTGATGTCCCCGAGAGCCGGCTCCCCCCGACAGAGCCCCGCCGAGGCCCCCCCCCCCCCGCACAAAGCTTTAAAGCAGCTGGAGACCAGAGACTGAGCAGAACCTCCGAATGTTGGACGGAGGCGTGAACCGGCCCCCGAGCCCCCTCTGGCCCCACAGCAGACCCCCCGTCACCTCCATCCACCCGACACGGACAGCACTCTTTGCGGGGGGGGGCTTCTGTCACACCTGCTGCATGAAGACGGTCAGTTTAAAGAGCGCACAAGAGATTGTAAGGGTCGCTTTTCCTTTTTCCGCTGAATGTCAGAGACAAACCCAGAATGTAACCCCCCCCAACCCCCCCCAGAAGCTGCTTGAATTCTTGTAATGATCCTGCAGTTGGACTAAGTGATACAGAAATGTTGGTGCTGATCCGATACCAGGTAGATCCAGGGCAGGTATCACTGATACGATACTTTTTTACTTGAAATTAAACAATCATTGAATGATTCTGCTTTTTAATTTTCATTATGAAACAGTAGAGAGAGTTTTCTCTAATAAAATGATTCATCAACAAACTGAACAGAGGAAATTCAATCATCATGTTCGCTCGTAAATAATATAAAATGTCAAAAATGCAACAAAATTTTCCCTTTTTTCTCACAAAGTTGAGAAAAATAAAGTAAAAAAACAAAATCAAAGCCTGCTTTTCCTCAGGCATCATAATCTTCAGCAACAAGTAAAGTATCGATGTCATCACGCTGGTATCGAGCTCTACCGATACTCGCCCTGGTATCCATGGTATCAGTATCAGGATCAATCCGCCCAGACGGAGAATCTACCCAAGGTTTGTTGGTCCTGTAGCTCCAGCAGACCAGAATGTTATCAGGAGGTGACCAGACCCCCCCCCCCCCCCAGGAATTCCTGCTGTGGGTATTCAGGGTGTGTCGCTGTGTGCGGGGGCGTGATGCGGCCGTTCACGCTTTACGAGGCCATTTGTGACGTTTCGATGGACTTCCTGTGAAGTAATGTCTCTTTTTACCCTTTTTTCTTTTGCTTCTACCACTTGTTCATCTCTATTTTTGATACGTGACCCGCTCAGTGTGTGTGAAGCTGCCGGAGGAAGGATGAGGTAGCAGTTTGCTGTATGCAGTGTGTAGATTTGCATCGAGCCCACAGATGAGTCAGCCGAGGTCGGCCTGATCTCGGCTCACACGGACGCCACGCAGCAGCAGCTTGTAAGGAATTTGCTGTAATTGTCTTTCAGCAAAGAGCATGAATGTAAAGTTCAAAGAAAAATAGTAGTTTTGTATAGAAAGAGGTACTCTGGATTTTTATTTTGAAATGTAACACGTTTGTACATATTTTGTATAAAAAGTATTATTGTTATATATTAAGGTATTAATAAAGATTTTGTTCTTCTTCATGGAATTTGTGTTTGACTGCCTGTTGGCTTAAACGTGTTGCAGCCGGCCGACTTGACAACTCCTCACAACAACACACACTTACATAACGCTTACATAACCCATAAAGCTGCGCAGCCTGTGTATCAATAGCACGTCTTAGATTACAGGCTGTAAACACATTCTAAAGCATTTCTAAACAACTTTGCAGAGGATTTTGGAAGTTGGTTTCAATTCTTTCGTATTGTAATTTGAAGCTTGACTAACTAGCAGTGCACAGGAAGCGTTTTCTGACTTAACTGCCACATAATCCACTTATGTACACTTAAGCACAATTCTGGTTTAAAATCTTTTAAATGATCAGTAATGAAGAAAAAGCATAAATTTATAGAATTTTCTCGTGGTTTAACAATGAAATGGTCTTTTCAGTCACCTGTGAGACAGGATGTGGCTGGCATCACCTCAGTGGAAATGTAATTTGAGGTTGCGAGGCCTCACCAAGGACGTGGTCTTTCATGTACTTTCATATTTAATGATAATGGAATACAAGTCGCCGGCAACCTTCACTTTTTTTCCTGGCTGGCGGTAATAGTGAAAATAAAAAGGCCTGCATTAGGAGCTGCGGCCGCCCACCATGTCTCCCTGAGATCCGTGGAGGTGTTTTGTTTTTTTTTCCCTGTAATCATGACAGTGTTTTGAATTTGGGCTGCAGATGAGAGTCTGAACTCTTCCCAGGCCGCCGGGCCGAAAAGTGCAACACTAGCACCACCTAGTGGTAGGTGAAGGTTAAACCTCAGATAGCAGCCGGTTTATTTGTTCGTTTTTCTTGATTTAAACATCATTTATTGTCAAAGATTACTTTAGATTCTTGTATCAGTGGGAAGTGGCCTCTGGCAGCAAGAGTTCCTATACCTCAGAGATTGCAGATCCAGTGATTCTCAGCCATGATCGGCCTCTGAACGCCACCGAGAGGGATGCAAAAACTAAAAAAGCCTTTTACTTATTGAACTGTAAACCTTACTTATAAATTATTTATCAATTTAGGACACACTGAGTAGAACTGTGCTCCACGAGGTCAGCTGTAATGCAGCTTCTCCCCACATGGTGGCGGTAGTGCGTCATCAGCCGCTCGCGTCGTTGCATAACTGAGCTGGAACTGGTTTGTGGTGCATGTAGGATTTTTTCTGTGGTGGGGGACAAACTGGTTCCAGTCTGAAACTGTTCCAGTGGAATGTGTTTTGGTCACATTTCTTTCTAAAACCACTTCAGTGGCCGTGCCACAGGCGTCGCTGCCTGTAAAAGGGGTAAATTGATACTGAGCTATTTTTAGACTGCATGGCTTTCAGCTGCAGGTGGAGTGATGGGCGGGATGTCCTGCAGTGGGCGGGGCTACACCTGTGCTGCATGTGGTGCTCAGAGGGCCGGGCTTATCTGTAGGGTCGCTCCCAGGCAGCTGCTGGGTGGTTGTCTTGGACTTTCTGGCTGAATCTACCTGGATGTAGTCGTGTCCTTCGCCTGCAGCTTGGCCGCATAGCCTCTGCCCTTTATGGATCCCAGTAGGACTGCTTTATTATTCCAGGTTACTGACTGTTGTGGCCCATCTTTCTGTCCTTACTCTGTTCCTTTTGATTTTATTTGTGATTGCTTCTGTCTGAGCAGTTTTCTGTGCAGGTTCTGCTCCATCGCTGATACTGCCCACAGCTGCAGAGTAATCAGAGTATTTCTGCAGACGAGGGCTGAGAGTCGTGTTGGAAGTCTGAGGTGTGCATTGTGAGGAGAAGTGGGAGGACAGTCCCACCATGTCAGGCTGGTGATGTTGGAACATAAATGAGCGTATCATCAGGTCCCACTCACAGATGAATCCTATGAAAAGCAAAGGGATAGACAACCGCATCATTTTATTCCCAACAGAGCGACATAACGCAGACACCAATGAGCTCATGTCAGGTGATGCTACGGGTCTCAGGATAGTCTGTAACAGGTGGAACATCGAGCTGGTGACTGGTATCAGCTGTGGAACATGATGAGCTTTGAAAGGGACGTCCTTGTGTAGAAACTTCCACGGTCACCAGAGAGATGGAAGGATTTGGTCTAATTCCTGCTTCCTTATTGATGCCCATAGATTTGATGCTTTGATCTGGGTGATTTAGCGAGGAAGTTACAGACTGTGCAGATTTGCTGAGTGAATCTGTGCCTGTCAAACACTGAGCTCAGCAGTGTTTACTGTGGCAGCAAGTAGCTCTGTCTGCATAAAACTGTGTCTGTGACGAGTCTGAGTAAGTTTAGACGGTCACAAGATGCAGAAGGTCGGATCCTCAGAGGCCTGATAACAAGGTTAAAATAATGACTCTGTTATTGAGACGCTGGAAGATTTCTCTGAAATCTGATTTAGTCGGGACACAACAGTCGGGGTAACTGTAGAAGCTGTGAGCGTGGACAAGGTCGTCATGGCGACTGCTGCTGAGAACAGTGTCGCTCTGTCTGGCTGAGGGGGATTTCTCTCCCTGTCATGAAAGAGAAAGACGCCGTCTTGCACAGGGCAGATAAACATCAAGGAGACATTTCTGAGGACAAAAAGCTTCCAGAAGAACTTGATGCTGCTACTCCAGCAAAATGACCGCATGCAGTGACCTCTGACCTCTGACCTCTCACAGCTGCTTCATGCCATGCTTTCATTCTCAGAGCAGCCGTGTTTGGGTCCGACCCGCTGCTGGCTCAGTACGGCACAGATGTGTGGGACAGATGTGGGCCTGGTCGTTTCCGTCTGAGCTTCAGGTTGTGGTCATGTGACTGTGGTCATGTGACTGAGCTGCGGCCGTGTTTGGTCTTCACTGTACATCAAGGCCAAACATCTTTTACTACCTGTGTAGTAATTTTTCACTTTCATTTCTTTCTACGTTGAGTTCTTGAACATTTTCAAACGTTTTATCATTAGAAATAAAACTAGAGTGCAGCGGCTCAGGGCAGGTTGTCCAGAAACCCTGAGGTTGGTGGTTCAAATCCCTTTCCCTATCCTCCAGTGTTTGCGCTGCTGGTAAAAACTCGATTGTAAGTTGCTTCGGATAAAAGCGTAAGCTAAATGACTGTGTAATATTTTAATATTAATGTGGAATCGTGTGTGTAACTAATTAAAATCACATTTCTCAGCACCAAACTAACATTTACAATAGAAGACAATAAGCAGGCTATTCTGAAGGTCAACTTAATTCACATGGCACATTTCCAACACCACCACTGTCCAGAGCATCGTTCGGTTCCTGCTGTCAGCAGAAGAGACGTTTCTAAATTACCTCAAATGTTCATTTTAATGGTAAAAAATCTGTTTCATCTGATACATCTACACCTGATATATGTTTTACTGGAAATACATAGAAGTTCATGAGATTTGTAAATTTTTGCATTTATTTTGTTATTTTTATTTTTATTTTTTTTTATTTTGTTTTTTATTTTGGGCTTGCTGTGTGATGAGTGACTTAGTGGTGCAAAGTCTAATAATGTAAAGTTATTTAATTTTTCTTTTTATCTAACCATTTGCTTTTTACTATTCTAGTATACTTTATTTTTATTTTTTATTTCCTTTTCTTTTTTCCTGTTTTAGTTTGTTTGTTTTTTTGTATAATTGTAAATAAATCCAGAGATGAAAGGGTTAATTTTCGTATTTATTTGTTTCGAAATGAACCAAAAGTGTTGGAAGAGACTACAGATATTGCTTCATATTTTTGAGGCCCTAATAACTTTGCGATAAGCTGCCTGCTCTTCCACATTCCGCTGGAGAGAGACGCTGTCTGACTTCCTGTCTGATCCTTTTCCAAATAAAAGCATAGATTTTGAACGTAACATGTACAAGACTGTTCAAAGTGCAGCACGTGAAATATTGAAACCACCCCAGCGGGGTGTAGCCGAAGCTTAAAATGTGTAAAGAGGATAAAATGAATAATCTAATTTGCAGCAATCTGGATCATGCTACAGATTCATCACAAACGTTTTTTTAATCTGATTTAAAGTTTTAACATTTTTCATCTCGACTGGAGATAAATGCTGCTTCTCCGTATTGAGGCTGGACTCTGGTCTCTGGATTCTGGTCTGGCCTCTGGACCAGCTGACCTCAGTCCTGATCTGGTGTCGGAACAGGTTTAATATTGTCTGAGCATCAGATGGACTCTGGGGTTTGTAAACCATCAAAAGGGGTTTAAAATCTACTTGAAAACCAGAATAAACTGGAACCTGGTTTAAAGATGTAAAAGTTGCGTGATGGGTTTACACACCACTACTGGTCTTTCAGTCCCAGTCAAAGTCATCCAGTCTACTGGAGATGGTACTGGTCTGACTGGGACACTTTCCCTCCTGTTGATGTTTTTGAGTTGGTAAGACGTCATGGTGACAGATTTGATGTCAGACAAGAGTTCATCAAAGGTTACCAAGGTTACCAGCTCAGTTGGTGGATGGAATAACCTCAGATTTTCCTTTATTCATTCATTCCCTCTGATCCAGTTGTTTATTTGCTCCTGACACAGACACCGGAAGTCTATTAGTCTCTGCAGTCTTTTTTTAAAACCACTTTTATTGACAAGAACCGGCATTACATTGTTGTATAACATTTGTAATTTTATAAACATGTATCCAAAATAGCCCTGCAAAAATGACCCGTAAACATTCACAGAGCTCATCAGAAGATAAAGTGGAAAAGAGAGAGAAAAAACAACCAAAAGTTAGAGAATTAATCAGAGAGAGAGAATTAATATGTAATAAGAGTAGTTAGACTTTCATAAACATACAAGGCTTTTTTAGATTTGATATATTTTAAGGATTTTTTTTTAACAAAATTTAATTTAGAAAAATGACACACAATGGTGTGCAATTATAAATCTAAGTCTGTGAATAAAATACTTTGTCAAAATAAGTAAGCTGTATCTTTTTTATCTTCTATAAAAATCTCTATTCTAATCATGGTGAAATTTAGGATTAGTGCTTGAGTGTATTTCTCAGAGGTCCAGGATTGAAATAATCTCAAAAAAGTTGTGATGCAACGACAATAAAAATATACATGTTCAAGAGAATCAATATTCAGCTCTAAAAAACGTACAATTGTTATTTTCCACATTGAATCTTTGTCTAAGAAAGTTATTAGAAGGGTAAGTTTAATTTAAGATTCTAAAATGAGTTTCTTTCGATTTTGGAGGGACTGGGAGCGATGACATCATCAGAATAAACTTATAACAAGTATTTTCTCCTCAATGATAAAGGGAAAGTTTCAGGGTAGAAGCATCTGGACTAAAATGAGCATTATTTTGAAGAGCAGCCTGGTACCGGAAGTGCGCGTGTAGTTTCCAGCTGTTCTCGCAGCGGGGGGAGCGCTGGCCCGTGTCAGGCAGCGCACTCGGACCGGGGCAGTCGTGTCATGATGTTGGGTTCGGTGGTGCTGCTGCTCGCGCTGGCCGCCTCGTGCCGGCCGCAGCTCGCTCCTCCCACCGTGAACATCAGCCTGGACGCGGAGCCGGAGCTCAGGTGGAAGCCGCTGCTCCAGGTGTTTGACCCGGACTACCTGCGGAAAGCCGCCGCCACCGTCATAGAGTAAGTCCTGCCGCGTTTCTCACGTTTATGAGCGTGAAACTCTTAAAAGGGACTCAAGAAAAGAGTTTAGCCCATAAAAACTAACAGAAAGCTGTTTACCACATAAAGCTCACACAACATATTAACAGCCTATTTTACTTGCTTGACTTTATGAACCGTGTCAGATTAAGTACTCAGAAAGTGTAATAAGTAAACCATTACTCCATTTCAATAAATATTCCATGTATTACATGATATCAAAGATACATAGGATGCTAATAATTTATTCATTAAGCTGCTTATTAAAACACCAGATGCAGTTTCCTCTATTTCTGGAACTTTTCACCTCATTTTTTAAGGAACTATGAATAAAAATATCCAGACCGCAGCTGATGTTGAAGTGAAAATATTTAAATTAGAGATGGGCGTTTGATTTAATTGTATTAATCGATTATCAGGAGAATTAACAATTATCGATTAATCATCAACATCTATTCTGCGTGTGTGTGTGTGTTTGTGTGTGTGTGAGAGGGAGACCAGTGGCTTTTTATAAGTTGTTTTTTTATTTTACAAATCTATGACTTTCTTCTGTTGTTTTTAACTTGTGAAGCTCTTAATGTTGCCTTTTGTATGAAAGGTGCTTTATAAATAAAATCTGATTTGATTTTAAGTCTGTAGCATAATCACTTTTCATAACCTCCACACCAGGAAGATAAAAGTATTGTTTTGTTTTTAAGGTTATTTATTGTTGTTCCAAAAACTTGTTTTTCTGCACCTCCCCCATGGGACGTGTCCCTCAGGGGAATGTCCCAGCCGTAGAAAAACGGGAAACTGCGCTCAGCAGCACAAACATAATCTGATGTCACTTTTTTTTCATTTGTCCAGCTCTACGGTTCCTAAATGGGTTCATCACGCTGTCATTCCCATAGTGAACGCCCTGGAGAAGTACGTTCCCCCGCCGTACGCCGGCGAGATCCGCGGCATGGCCTCGCAGCTGGGAGGAAACCTGTCAGATATCATCCTGCTGAACTTTGCTTACGAAGTCTCTGCGTACGTATCGCAGCGCATCGTCTCACACGCTGCAGCCGACATGCAGAGTGAAGCTGATCTGTGTGTCTTCCGTCATGTTCTGCAGGTTCTGTACCAGCATCATAGCTCAGGACAGCGGCGGGAACGTGTACCACGGCAGGAATCTGGATTATCCACATCCGGTCCTGAGGAATCTGACCGTCAACTTAGTTTTCCTCAAGAATGGAAAGGTAGGGACGCATTGGTACGAGGACGTTCAACTCCGACCTCAGACGGTTAAAAATATCCAACAAATCTGTTGTTCATCCTCCCTGGAGTAGTTCTCCAGGACTTTCCAAAACTTTTCTTTTGGTCTGTTCTCTGAGAGTCGGTCCCTCCTTCAGACACTGGAGGACACACCAGGTGGGATAAATATTAGGGGAGGGCAAAAAAATTGCAATTAAATTTTTTACACTTTGTAAATTGATGTTTTTTTTTTGTGAAAAAACAATTGAGGGTCTGGCTTTGGAGAAATAGGGTTCTTGATTAAATTTTTTTCATATGTTCTGGAGTTAAAAAAGCAAAATAAACATCACAGAAATCGGCAATATCAAAAAAATCGCAATTTCAATCAAATGAGCAACCAAAAAAATGATAAAGAATGGAAGCGTGAGGAAGGCGCATCTTTCCATGAGTGAGCTGAATCTCTTTGTTGCAGGTTGCGTATGAAGGAACTTCCTTTGCAGGTTATGTTGGCTTATGGACGGGACAGAGTCCTCTCAAGTTCACCGTGTCGGGCGACCAGCGAGGTAAGAGCGCCGACGCTCAGAGCTCAGAGAAAGGTCTTCGCTGTGTCCTTCATGTGTGTCTGTGGCCCAGCAGGAACGGAGCGCTGGTGGAACTGGTGGAAGAACGTTGTGTCTGCTTTCCTGTTCCACAGATCTCCGGTCAGCTGGCTGGTGAGGGAGGTGAGTTTGCTGGCAGAGGCGCCGCATCCGCACTAGGAAAGAAACTAACTGTGTGTCACTCACGCAGACGCTGGAGGAAGCCGAGGATTTCCAAGATGCAGTCATGCGTCTGTCAAAGACCCCCATCATTACGGGGGTGTACTACATCGTGGGCGGGGCGCGGGCCGGGGAGGGGGTCGTCATCACCAGAGATCGCACCGGCCCCGCCGATATCTGGCCCCTGGATCCCATCAATGGAGGGTAAGAGGCTGGTGAGCGGGATTACTTCCTGAACCGACGAGCAGCGGTGGCGATGTGCATCAGCTCACATCAGGTCGATTCCGATTCCGGGGAAGATGATTTGGCTCTTTATCGATTCAAACTGATTCACAAAAAAGCTCTTTTAGTAACAAACACCCCCACGTATCATCACGCACACTATTTCACAGTATTTATCACAAGAAAGTATATTTGGTACAAACATATGTTTTCCTTTTAACATCATTAGAAATCTAAACTTTACATAAATCTATTTACCAAATTTTTGATTTTCAGATTTTTTCTTTTTCTAAAATTCTAAAAATATTTTTTATGAAAAAAAAAATCTAAATAGTGGTTTTCACCCCTGTGTAGTGGTTTTCTATCTAGTTAATTGTTGAATAAAAAAAATAAAAACGTTTTTTTTTGTTTTAGAATTTCTTTTCACAAAAAGTCGATATTATTTTCTTAGACTTATTCGGGGATTCATGACATTCCTCTAGCAGGTTTTCAAAGACAATTAAATAATCAAAACTGAGGCGACCTTCTGATAAAGATGAGACGTTTATCTTTGCTTCCCCTGCAAACATTAACAGTTCGTGACACTTTAAAGTCTTAAAATATCGATTGTTGGATATTTTCAGAATCTCCATAAACAAGAATCTTGATTGTGATGTGAATGTTTTCCTGCTGCTTGCAGATGGTTCAGAGTGGAGACGAACTTTGACCACTGGCTTCCCCCCCCAACGAGGGATCACCGGAGGTGCGTCCTCACACAGGAGGACACTGCTGCCGTTCGGCTTCGGTTATCTCACGGTTGTGTTTGTTTCACAGGGAAGCAGCCAACAAGGCTCTGAATGCAACGGGTCAAGACCACATCGACATGACTTCCCTCTATCAGGCAAGTGTGGGAAGTCCCCGTGAGACAGCCGCTGCACGTTTCTGCCTGTGTGGGTTTGTAACAGAGTCTTGTCCTGCAGGTTTTATCGCTGCCTCCGGTGTGCAACAGGTGAGCACGGATCCTCTGCATGCAACACTTCTACTTCCTCCTGTCCACCAGCAGCAGCTCTAACGTAGATCTGTCACAGCAGGACTCATAGCTTCACAGTTTATAGACTCATTTGTCTTCCCAGAATCACCATTTACACCACGGTGATGAGCGCAGCGTCCCCTCAGAATTACACCACAGTCGTCAGACGGCAGGTAATGACCTTAGATTCTGTAAGAATGGAAAAAGGAGAAACTCTTCATCATTTAACCCGTCCGGTCTCTGCAGGGCTGCGGGGCAGCGACTGAACTGAGGGCGACGAGCAGCCGCCACGTGGGAAAGCTCATGCAACATTTGTAGTTTGTACGACAGAGGTGGACGTTTCTGCTCCTGCAACGTTAAGACGTTTAGATGCATTATTCTGCAACACACCACGATCAAACAGCCGAATCACCTGATGGCAGCCAATCAGCTCTGCAGGCGGCTAACGAGACATTTATATGATCCAGGTGTGCTGGAGAAGGAAACACCTGAAGGTTGCAGGTAGCAGCTCTGGAGGAGCAGATATGTGCTCGTTTGATAATAAAAGTCTTTTAGAGGTCTTAGAAAGAGAAATTGTCCCTCAGATGGACATCAACACGTTCCTCTGTAAAACTGAGAGACGCAGACGCCGTTTCCATGAAAATGATTGGTTAAGCTTCATGTGGGGGACGGACGTGTCCCACGTGCCTCCAGGGCCCCGTTTCCACTGAGCGGTGCGGTCGGGAAGCGTTGGTGGGACGGACCTGCAGCTGTAACACAACACAACGTAAACTGGAGGCTGACAGGGTGTTTAGCTTCGTGCTGCCATGGCTCTGACGTCTTCCTGTCCAACAATCTAACCCTAAAATCTAACCCTGACCAACCGCAGCCTTTTCCAGCTGGACGCTTCTACAGGCGCAGCATACCGACCCGACCCGCTCTGTGGAAACACAGCAGGAGATACGAGTTCTGCACGATCCTCCATCCCGTTCCTGCAGGGCCGCTGTGCAGCAGCAGGTGCCCCTGCAGCACACCTGCCCTGCAGCACACCTGCCCTGCAGCACACCTGCCCTGCAGCACACCTGTCCTGCAGCACACCTGCCCTGCAGCACACCTTTAGCACACCTGCCCTGCAGCACACCTGCCCTGCAGCACACCTGCAGCACACCTGTCCTGCAGCACACCTGCCCTGCAGCACACCTTTAGCACACCTGCCCTGCAGCACACCTTCAGCACACCTACCCTGCAGCACACCTGCCCTGCAGCACACCTGCCCTGCAGCGCA
>JBAMHT010000002.1:29892944-29907556 GCA_037177075.1 Craterocephalus fluviatilis | reverse complement strand
GACAATTCGACAAAAAGTCGACATGAGGGTCACGACAATCGACTGTCCAAAAACCGTGTCGTTCCCATCCCTAATATTTACTGAGTAAGAAAATGTGAAGTCCTGTTTGTTGCGGCTGCTTTAGTTTGAACTGTTTTATTAAAATCAGCGGTTACTTCCAACATGTGTAACTGGGTAATTGTGCATCACATAAGCTATCGTATAGCAAGGCGAGGAGAAGAAATACCGCCGTTCTTATTACTAGAAATTATTCCTAGAAATCCTAGAAAGACAAGGCAGAGCTGACTGATGTAGGTTAATAGTTTTACTTTCTATGTTGGATGGGTAGCAGCCGTAGTCCCATCCAGAATTATGCACAGCTTTTAGCCTTATTTGGGTTTTGATATATTTTTTTCTTTTTTTTAACCTGTGTTGCCCAGCATTGTAGCAGCATTAGATATATTTATAAAAAGTGACCGTGTGGTGATCACTTTATGATAGATTTTAACAGTTCCTCTGCATAGAGCCAAGCAGGCTGGATAAACAAACTACTCACCAAAAGTGACATGTTTTTGAGGGAAATATACAGAACACATAAAATGTTTATGCCACCATGAGCTTTTAATTCCTCCTTTTCATGCAGTTTAATGAGAGAAAAGCTGACATTTGTGTGTAGCACAACATAAAAAATGACAATGTCTCAGTAAGTGGTCGTGTGTGATGATCTCTGAATGTCTACAGCCTGATAAGAAGGACTGTTTATATACAAGTGTTCATTGAACCAGAACATTTAGTGAACAATTCAAGGTTCAGACTGCTTTTGGGATAATAAGTACTTAAAACATTGAACAGTTTATTCAAAAACACAAAGTCAGTGAAATTAAGTTCACAAATAAAGGTTATATTTAAGTTTCATTCTGACATCACACAAAAAGCAAATATGTCTGTCATTTAAACTTTACAAAAGCTGCTTTGAGGTCCGACATGGCTGTAAGTTTATCAGCTTATGTACCGTTACTGAAATTGTGAGCAGAAGCAACTGAATTAAAAACTGTAAACCACTTTAAAACCATATGTCAGGTACGAGAGAGTCAGTCATGTAAAAGTGAATGCACTTTATTAAAGCTGCACATATCAGGAGATAGTGAAGGGAGAAAAGTGGAGATATAACCACGGATAAACAGCTTCTCATTACTTAACTTTACACCTTGTGATAATCAGCGTGTGAAAAAGTTCCCTCCTTTATTCAGCAGCGCAGAGAAACCCCTATGAAGAAATAATTTCCAGCGTGCCGTTATCAGTCTCACATTCTTCTGGAGGAATTTCTGTCTGATTTTTGACGTTGCTTCGGGTCACCGGAGTCGGCTCCTGCTCTTTGCATCTGGACTTTGGCTGGATGGTGTCGACACCCTGATTCTGCTGTGTTTGGGGTGATTGTGGAGCTGTAGCTGTCAGACACGCTGGTTTCCAGTTCATGGTCTCCTTGCTGCAGAACAAGGCCGAATCACCATCAAGGATTTCTCTTAGCCAGGATTTATAAGACTTTCTGGTAATCTGTGTGGTTCGCCTTCACTTCTAAGTGCTCTGAGGTTTATTGTAATGCGGCTGATATAATCCTGGAACGGCGGTGGGACCCACGTCAGCTGTTGTGGTCTTTCAGCGTCTGAAGGTAGACGTTTAAATTTAAATATTTGACTGAAATGAAAGTGTATGGGTATTAAAATAATAAGAAATACTTTTGAACGACCATAACAAGGATACAGTTGTGCAAAATGCTAAAGAAGAGATATTCATAACTTAAAACAAGCAAACTCAATATAAACAATATTCCCTTATTCTTTATCTTGGATGACAAAAGTTTGATGTATTAGAAAATCAGATCTATATCGCCCAGCTCTAGTCTGGAACGAGTGTTGTGTGTGGGGGCGGCGGAAAGATGGACGCCGTTATAACTGTTGTTCTCTGTAAATGCACTCAGAAGAACCTGGACTTTGTCGTCTAGCTTTATTTCTTCAAGTGACCAAAATATGGAGTGAAGTAAAATAATCATGTTTGCAGTGGCACCACCCCTCCTCCAGAGTTCCTGGGACTAGCCCTCTATTAGGTGCTTTTTTTCTGGGAAAGTTTTTTTTGGTTTTATCGCGGGTAATGTTGTTGGAAATGCACTTTGTTTTTTTAAAATGTAAGAAGTTCCTGAGGAGGAGGTCAGGGGCTTTTGTTCCTGAAGCATTTTGTTTTGCTAGCTTAAGATGTGATGTGACTTTCTCCTGCAACTCTTCCAAAACCACATTTGTTCTTGATTTTTTAAATTGTGCTATCATGAACTTTCAGCATGTTAACTTGCAAAATATGGCAAAGATTTTCAAATATATCGAGACTTCACACAACATGTAGAAAAAGGGAATATTATGTATATAGAGTTAACTTATTTTGAGTTAAAATTATACACATTTACTTTATTTTGAGTCTGCATTTGAAGACTCAAAACTCATCTGTTCAGACAGTCTTATCCATCCTAAGTCCACATACATCTTTCCACAGTGTTTCCTTCCCATATTACTTATTCTGTTTTGTGCTTTTAATGTTTTGCTTACTTTCTTTTAGTGTCTTATGTTTGTACAGTGTCCTTGGGTGCTTTGATAAGGCGCTTTTTTTTAAATAAAATGTATTATTATTATTATTATTCTAGAATTACTTTACTCATTCCGAGGATTACTTTACTCATTCTAGGATTACTTTACTCATTCTAGGATTACTTTTCTCATTCCTAGGACTACTTTACTCATTCTAGGATTACGTTTCTCATTCCTAGGATTACTTTACTCATTCTAGGATTACTTTCCTGGTTCAGCTGTTTACTGGTTGTTTAATGTAGTTTTATTTTACGAGGAGACGATCAACCTGAGCCAAACTTGACCTGATCTGCATGTCAGGGATGTTTTAGTTTTAGAGAAACGTCCATGACACCAAAGAAATGCCATTATCATGCATTTCTGAAAAGCATAGCAAGTTTTAGTCAGTCACCGTAGAAACGCCTGAATTCTAGCCTTTTCTCCCTGTTCCTATTCGTTTCCAGCGTGATGCAGAGAAAGAATCCCTTTGTCCGTACTGTGCACACAGGAGTCAGCTTAAAACTGAAACTGCTGTCTGTCATCGTTTGCAGCATTTTCCAGTTTTCCTGCCGGTACGTTTCTGGTTGTTTGCACCAGAGTTTCTCCAGCAGATGGACTTTCAGCCGCTGACGTCTGTTTACATGTGAATGAAAGGAAGAGATCTGTAAATACTTTAGCTTCTTATCAAAAACAACTTATTTTATTCTGTTAAAAGATTCTTTCTTCACGTCGCTGCTGCACACCTGTAATGTGTCAGGGGCAGAAAACACAATGATGGAAATCTGGCGGAGAAAACGGCTTCATCTGCTTGTAATTTTGGAAAAAGTTTTAAATTAATCCATATTATACAGAATAAGCATAAAAAAAGGCTGAACTCTGCAAAGATACACAGCAATTACTTTTGTGCTTCTTCCATTGTTGCTTTGCTGGAGTTAATCACACCGTTTTCCAAATATTTTCTCTGCCGCTCTCTGGCAGAGATACAAGTCATACATCTCAGAGTAGCAGTTAATTAATTGCCCTGTCAATTAAAATGTTTTCCAGAGACACGGAGGAGAGGCGGGGCCTGTTCACAGCTGGATTGCCCCGACCGGCCGCAATATTAATTTTCCCTTTTTCTGTTCCCTCTTACTCCAGTTTACAGTAGTGGGGGCGCTGGAGTCTTTCCCAGTTGCACAGAAAGGCGGCAGGCGGAATTAAACTGGAATCGTTTTTATTTTAGTGCGGCAAGAGGACACATTTAGGAAGTTTGGGTTGAACCCATGGTTGCTTTTCACCAGTAGAGCTTTTCTCTGATCATCATTTTAAGCTTCATCTGAGCTTCCTGCTGGAGGTAAAACAGATTTCAAGCTGATAATATTATTTTACACAAGTTTCAAAGTTTCTAACGACATCATGACATACTAAACATTCGGTCCTCTCTGAGGATTAAAGACGTCTCTCCTGGGACATGAATAAGCCTCATCATCAGTAAAGGCTGGGATCTTCTCGCTCTAACTACAAAGACACAAAGCGGCCTAAACCATCGATACCAAAGGCCACCACTAGGGGGAGCATGCAGCTCTGTGCTCTGACAGTTACAAGCTGCCGGTCCGTTGTATTTCTCGCTTTTTTACACTGACAGCGAGTTGAAAATGGACTTTGGACGAGGAAGAAGGACTGATAATTTCACTGTTGCGGTAGAGACTGAAAGGGAAAAGTCTTGCCGCCGCTAGATGCGGTATGTGTGGCCGATGCGCACGTACGTGCGGTATGTGTGGCCGATGCGCACGTACGTGCGGTATGTGTGGCCGATACGCACGTACGTGCGGTATGTGTGGCCGATGTGCTTTAGTTCAGATTCAAACTGCAGAATTGTGACAGAAGCCTTCCCTCTTGGCCATCTGTAAGCTCGTACTCACACTGTTCCTGGACCTGGTTGGTTTCAGCAGAGCTCTTAAACACAAGCGGTAGTTTTCTATGTTGGGAAAAGTTCGATGTTTGTGGATGTTTAGAATGAAATTACAGCCAATGTTGCTGCCAGAAAGTTTGCTCGCATCTCATGCAAGCAGCCAAACCTCTGAAATGATGAAGCAGGTTATTTCCAAGCTGTTCAATCCTGATGCAGCAACGGTGCTGTCAGAGTTTTTTATCTAAGAAAAGCCTGGACCAGGTTGGTGCTGTGCCCGTTTCTTGGATCAGCCACTTGTCCGGTCTCTGGCTCTTTATCCAGGATGACACACTCGGGTCCGGCAGGTTGTAGGTGTTTGCCTGCTGCAGCATATCGGACTCAGCGGGTCCGATCCTGACGACGAGCTGTTGGAGAACAGTGTGGTTTGAGTCAGCTGTGTTGCCAAAGCAAACCTCTAAAACCTCCTCAGTGTCAGATCCTGGTCAGTGTCGGCTGGTTCTCAGATCAGGGCTACTCGGCTCGGTCAAACGAAGGCTGCAGGTTTCGGGCTAGGTTACGAGGAAGCTCCGTTCCCTTCGCTCAGGTGTGCTGCAGCATGGAAACGTCTGCACCTGCATGGTAAGGACTGGAGCCGACCGGCTGAAGAAGCAGCGCTGTTACGCAGGCTGCAAAGTATCACCGGTTAACAGTCCATACAGGTACTGATGACATCACTGAAACCACATTGAATCTGGTCTGCACGATTGTTTCTTGGTCTGAAACTCGTTAAAGTTGTAGCTTCAAAGTTCTGAGATGATGTAAAAATAAATAAATTCCTCAAACATGAATAAACTTCCACTAAATACCAGTTTTTTCCTCTCTGCATCTGCGCCTCAGAGCCTCAGATCGCTTATTTCCAGAGCTGCACCGCCTCATTCTGGGCTGCAAAGCTTCATTTTCTGCCTGTGAAGGAGTGAAATCCACCGTTTAGACTCGGGACGCCTCCTCCCCTCGTTTCTTGTCTTAACCATCTAGGAATGCACTCGAACAAAAGCTGCTGTATTTCAGCCGCTTTGCCATCCGTACGTCCGACCTCCGCTGTAGCTCATTAACTTCTGCCAGAAGTTCTCTGGAGGAAGTCTGCAGGGTCACAGGATGGGATATCCTGCCTGTCCGTCAAACGTCAGCGCTGTCAGGTGTGCCCGAGTCAAACCCTGACTGGTCATTAAAAACCTCCCGTGGAGGTCGGCTGCCGGATTCTGCCTGCTGAGAGCGAATTTCCACAGCTGTCAAGGTGTCGGTACTTCTGCTGCTGCGGATGTCACCTCAGGCATGACTGAGTCCAGAGAGGCTGCTTCCCTCCAGATTAATGAGGAACGATGATGGAAGGACGCGTGGACGGATTCAGACACATTCAGTAGCTTTTGTATAAATACATAAATATGGAATTAGAGGGTTGAGTTAAAAGCAGTCACAATTAAAAACCTTTATATCAGAGGGGGCAGACTTCTGGAATAAAGCAAAAGAAACTATTGCCTCTCAGTACTGAGACTTTGTTCCAGATGAAGCCAAACCTGCTGAAGCTGCCATGTTTACCGTAGCAGCAGTAAAAAGCTCGACGCTGCGGTAAAATGAGTTTATGGAACAAACGCAGAGGAAATTAAAAACTCTTTAAAATAATTTAAAAAAGAAACTGTGGAAGAGCTGTCCCACCAACTAGATTCTCTTTACGTTACATCGAGGGTGTTGTGGATATTATGGTCTGTAGCGATGCTGAGCGTTGGGTCCCGGTGAGGGACGAACTGAACACAGAGGAGAGGATGTGCAGCAGAAGCCTGATCCTGCGGCGTTGGCGTCCTTCTCACCGGGCGGAGGGTGCAGAGATCTCAGCACCGAAGTCAAAGAATCCAGAAAATCAAAGGATTTCTTGAACATTGTTTTTATTTGTGTTGCCAAGTGGGAAAACGGGCGAACGGAGCGGCCAGAGGATGTGTTCTGCAGCACAGAGGCTTGTTTCCTGCACCGAGGCCTTTCATGCTCCTCCTCCTGCTCCTGCTGTGCGTCGGCTGTCATGCCTGCCTATGAAGTTATAAATCGCTGGGGATTTGGAGGCTTTTCAGCGGGTTTGTCTTAGGGAGTCCGTTCTGTAAAGCCTCAGATGTTCGGGGTCAGAGCCCGGCTATCTGCACCCAGAAGACTTGTAGAGGAGCACAGTATGTTGTTGGGATGAGGAAAGACGCCGCTGCTGGAAGCTCAGCAACGGGTCTGAGACACGGACGGTAAAATAAACGGAGGAAGATTAAAACCAGACGAGCCGCAGGTTTCTGATGAGCTGAAAGAGGCTCAGAGGTTCCCACCGGCGCCATCTTGGTTCTGTCAGGAGTCTCGTGACTGCACAGAAAACCCCAAAAAAGTCCGGTGATGAGGAGCAGAGAGGGGGGCTGTGAGGGTGGGGAGGGATGATTGACACCCATCAGGCTCTGAGCGATGAGCTAACAAAGCAAACAAAGCTAACCAGCTAACGAAGGAAGGCTGGCTAAAGCTAAGTCGCTGTTAGCAGATAAAAACTGTGGTTGTGCTGCTCTTGTTCTCATTTTGCTGGATATCTGACACCTGTCAATCAAAAGGACCCCCCCCATTATCAAATCAAATCAAACTTTATTTGTATAGCCCGTATTCATACATTAAAATGCGATACAAAGTGCTTTACAATGTAAAAGCAAATATAAAAAATATAATAGAAATGATCAACAAATGCTTTCTACTTCACATTTATAATTAAATACACACACACACACACACACACACGTAAAAACACAACACAAACACATGATGCCACTCTTCTTTTCATAGAATTAAAACTATACCTTCTAGTTTCTGTCTCTTTAACTGAAACGGTATGAGAACAAAGTTTGATAAAGAGAATTAAAAGACAAGTTAAAAGACAAATGGCTCGACACCGCTTCAATCCCCGCCTGCCTAACCTATCAGAGGTTAGGCAGGCGGGGATTAAAGATCAATTATTGCATGAGGCCCTCCCCAGACTTACAGAAATTCCTGTTCACTGGAATTCCTGCAGTTTTGGCCCAGAGTCTGTAAAATGCCAGAACCTTGAACAACAAATAGAAGCCGTTTAATCGTGGACTCGCTGTTTCAGGCGCTGCTTCCCGACGCGTAGAACGAAGCGTCACTTTTTATGTCTGTAAAGCAGATTGAGGCGTTCCCGCGGTCCGGGATCCATCCCGATATGACTTTCATCCCTTCCACCCACTTGTTAGAACTTTTAAAATTTGATTGGATGAGGCTGGACACGCCCCCGATGCAGGCCGAGTCGTAAAGTTATTTCTCTCGTTTTATTTCAAACCACATTTAGACAGAAAGTTTTATTTTCCTGCTGCATGTCCCGTCCAGATGTCCCGTGTGTCTTGAGGCGTAGTGTTCCCTCCTCTCGGTGCCCCTGACTGCATTTTGGCTGATATTGATCGAAGCTGAAAGGGGAGCCCCTGAGTGAGTCGTGCTAATCAATGATTGACATTATTCTCTCCCTGGCTGAGGTCACCTTGCCGGTTTCAGCCTGCCGCGGAGCTGCAGCCGGGCGGCGTCGCCTCCGACGTGTCTGCAGCAGAGCGACCGTCAGGCCGAGGCGACCGAAGGACGAGAGGCCGGCGGCTTCGTCGGGGACACGAGAGCTGGCTCTGCTTCTGCAGGCAGGAGGACGTTTGCTCTGAATAAACTGGCAGCTGAACGCCGCTGGCGGTGTCCGTAAACATTCCACCTCTGTAGGCCGCGAGGAGCAAGACGGATGAAGCGTTTATGCTGCGAAAAGACGAGGCTTAGCACCGGGACTACTTTCACCTTTCCTCCTCCAGCTGGACCGGAGAGACACGGAAAAAACACGAAAAGGCACGAAGAGACACTGATGTGATGGACTCATGTTCATCCCAGTACGTGGACCATTATGAGCCATCGTCATGCATCACCAATTAGGTTTAAATCGGAATGAAGCGTTTACGTAATTTTTGTATCTCTTTAAAGCGGATTGAAGCGTTTACGTCGTTTTTCATCTCTTTAAAGAAGAAAGAAGCGTTTACGTCGTTTTTCATCTCTTTGAAGCGGAATGAAGCGTTTACGTAATTTTTTTATCTCTTTAAAGCAGAATGAAGCGTTTACGTCGTTTTTCATCTCTTTGAAGCGGAATGAAGCATTTACGTCGTTTTTCATCTCTTTGAAGCGGAATGAAGCGTTTATGATGTCTTTCATCTCTTCAAAACCGTACTTTTATGCCGAACAGTGAGGAATTAAAGTTCTCATGTAAACGTGGCTACTGTTCCGATAATCATGATTATGTTCATTCTACACTGTTAATGCATAAAATCACATGAACTGTAATTATAGTTCTTTAAATTAAATTTTTTATATTTTGATGGCAACATATAATGATAGAAGTAAATAAATCCAGCATATTTCTCTCATTGAAAGTAGATAAAAAAGGCTACCTGACCATTACCTGGACTACCCTGACCCCTTGGTCTGTTTGGGGGGAAACTCCTGCTCAGCATCTGTAGCAGCGGATATGTGTGGCTAATGAAAGGTGGCGTTTCCTGCTGTGACGAGCTGTGAATGCAGTCCCGGTGACGTCGCTGCTTTCACAGGCAGAGCAGCATGTCGGCCTGCCGGCTGCAGGGAGATTACCAGTGACAAACTGGGATGGCTAAATCGGCTTGGTAAACTCAGTGACCCTGCAAACCGCCGCCCTGAGCCCTTATCTCTCCCTAACGCCGCCTTACATGGGCATGGCGTGCGCTCGTCACAAACAGCCTGAGCACAGATAACGTAGGAGGTGTCGGCCGCTCAGGAAGACGTCTTCAGACTCGATTAATCACAGATTTCACTCAGGAGGTGCAGCGCTGGGGATAATGTTCCTCATTTATGGTTCATCCGGCTTGTTTTCGCTTGTTTTAACAAGCTTTGCCCCACATTCACCCACACCTCCGAACAGACCTGGGCCTTAAATTGGTCCTTCCCCAGCAGATGGGATTGCTTGGCTCTTATGGGAACCCATTATCTCGCTCTGACTTGGGAGGAGGATAAGATTGCAGAACCCAGGAATGCCCTTTAAAGCGACCGCAGGCTTGCAGCCTTAGCGGCCCTGATGCAGCAGAGGGGGCCGGCCGCTCGCTGGGATTTAATCTGCGTTTCCATCCGAGTTTCCAAACAAAATGACACAACTTTTAGCTCCTCGGCAGTTTTTTTCCGGCTGCAAATCCAGCGTCGTTGAAGCAAAAACGGACCCAAAATGGATCTTTTAATTTAGTGTGGAATAAAATTTGAAATTTATAATTTGGTGAAATAAAACATTGTTTTTTTAATTTAATTAAGTTAAATAATTAATAAAACCAAACCAAACAAAGCGGTCCATGATCAGTGAGAGCAGGTATCTGCTAAGCAGAATACCTGTGGACAGGTGTAGAGTCTGTATTACTGGAGCCAGATTCAGCTGCTTTGCTGCTTTATGGGGGGTAGGAACCATTCTGCAGAGAACTATACATACATATACATGTATGTATATATACACACACGTAATATAATTTGTATATATGTATAGTCTGAAATCATTAAGAGGCCTTAATTTAAAAGCCGTTACTGCTGCAGAAAATGTATTAAAGTTCATGAATAATTGTTTTAAATGATGGCGATCTCAGTTTCAGTCAGAATAATGAAGACTTTTTATTATTATTATTATTATTATTATTATTATTTTAGTGGAGCAGAGTTGGGGTTTGGAGAAGGAGGGTGGTTTCCATGTGTCCGGGGGCCCGGTGGCCCCGACGAGGCGGCACACGGCGGCAAAAGCTCAGAGCTGTTAATAAAAGGGAATCATCTGGTTTCAGATGAGCGCCGCCACAATGGAGGAAGTAAGTGGTGCAGAAGCTGCTGACATGCGCGTGAAAACACCGCGTTTGTTTCCTAATCCCGCTTCCTGCCCGGGGCCTGGGAATGCAGAAAGCACCGGAACCCGGCTTCTTTCCACAGACAACGCGCCCGCCTCATGTCAGGTGCGACTCATCTGATCTGATCCCAGCGGGGTTAGAAGTCAGCCGCCTCTCCGGCCCGGGAGGACAAAGAGAGCAAACTGCGTCTTTCCACCAACTATTAGAGCCATAAAATAACACATTAACTTCTCTGTGTTCATGGCTTTTCTTATATTCATGAATAAATTTGATGTTTATTGCGTTATTTCTGTTTGACTTTGATTTAAAAAGGTTCATGCCCTCCATAGTTGTGAAAAAGGAAGCGAGCTCCACCCTCGGTGCCTCCATCGAGCCTGAAACCCTGCTAGATAACATCGGTAGTTTGTTTAATCCTCAGCAAGCATTTTCTTGACCTTTGCCATCCATGACTTCATCTGATCCCAAAGCGTCGACCCACATCCTCGTGTCCTCAGAGGACATTTAACAGAAACACAGACAGACCGTTACGGTCACACATGAAGCCGAGGCCAATCCCGCGTAACACCACCTTGGCCTCACCCAGAGAAAAGGAGACTCTGCTAAACCCCGATTAAAGCCCAAGCAGCACGGAGCAGCGCTGACCTGTAATCTCACGCCTGCAGGCCTCATCTGCAACACTTTCTGCAGGATCAGTAAGAACAGACGAGGGATCAGATCTGATCCACTGGATCCGAATCGAGTCCGATACCGGCCAAACTTCCTGCATCGGGTATCAGATTTGTTTATTAGAACTTCTCTGGTCAGAACCATCTCATATATCCTCAGCTTCACCTTTTTTGCACTGGCAGTGCTTTTGTTTAAACTAAATATTTGCACTTTTATTTTAGTTTAAACATCTGGATGCTGCAGCTGTGAATGTTTACACATGCTGTTAAATCAGATGTGAGCTTTAAGTTTAAATTAAGCCACAGCAGTCACATGACTTCAGGTGTCACATATTTTCCTTCCTTCTTTGGGGAACCAGAAACGGGACATTTTTAGAAGTTGCTATCAAGCAAATTACAAAATTACATTGAAGTTAATAACAAATTAAATTAATAAATTTTAGAGAAAAAAAGAATTAAAATTGGTATCGGATCAATATTGGCTAATCGGCAGACGCGTGGGATGGAACGAGGTGCAGTCGGGGAGTAAAATGCGTGAGCAGACGTCGGCTGGTGCAGCAGCCTGAAAGCGAAGACGTTCCTCTGCATCAACAGGCTCGACGTCGCCCTGAAGTCTGCTTTTTATTCTGGAGAAGATGTGGGACGTTAGAGGAGATAAACTTTCTGTTTGGACTCTTTACGAAAGCCATCCGTCTGCTGTCAGAAGCCTTTTCATGAAAATGGAAACCTAAATGCCCCCCCCCACCCCCGGCCAGAGGCCCTGTGATAAGAACATCTCTCTGCATGAGAGCTCATCACAGCTGACAGCCAATACAAATTGGTGCCATTAGCGAGGGAAAGGGGGGGGTGTACCATGTTGGCTCCTAATTATAGAGCCGGTGAGCCCCCCCGGTGGATGGGGGGGGGGCTCACTGTCGGCCGCTGGTTCTGGTTAACGTTCTGGTTAACAATGTGGAACGAGATGTAAGAAGCTAACAGGGAATCTTCTCCGTCACGTCTCAGCCAGCATCGGACGGGAACGCTTCCACAAACCCAAATTACTCAGAAGAGTTGTTGATCCTCTGAAGGGAGGTTCAGCGAGCAGGTTAGCCGCCAGCAGGTATCCTGTGGCTTTTTCCACAAACACACGAGGCTTCGTTAGCCTGCGTTTCTGTCAGCGACTCTGTTTATCAGCGGCTGTTTGTGCTGCAGATGCAGGAAGTCGATGTGAGAAAGTCGTGCTGCAGATGAGGCGGCTAGGAGCCAGGAGCGCTTCTGCTGCGTAAACACAGCTTTTTATTTAGTAAATTCCTGTCTTCTAAGTTTTTACACATGAAAAAAAAGCTAGCTGCCTCACCAAACAGCAGCTTTTGGAAAATAGGAACAGATCCTGCCTTTGTTGTTACAGCTGTTAACCGTCTGCGTGATCCAAGCTGTGAACATTTTTACAGAAGAACATCTCCCTTTTGGGGTGAAAACATGATTTTAGAGGATATTTCCATCCATTTTCAGGGCAGAGTGAGGAGCTGTGTGTGACCTTCGACCTCCCACCATGCTCACATCAGCACCGCCCGCCTGATAGCAGCACACATGCCGTCGCTTTCTCTCTGATGTTTGGCAGATAACATCAGGTCGGAACCTGATTCTGCAGGGACTTGTTGTGCGGCCCGGGTTGTGTGTCTGGATGCAGCGGCGTGTGGATTGAACGTGTTTTCCAGGCTGTTCCTGAGCTCATGATGCGATGCCAGTTTCTCTCGCAGCGTCGCCTCGGGGCTCAAACAGAATATTTTGCACCGATCTTGGAGTTCTTTCCGTTGGGGAAAAACCTGTGACTGATTTCTAGAAGAAGTTTGACAAAAAGTCATGAACCTGGTGCCATTTTTTTATTGGAAAGGTTAAAATTTTGGTGCCTTTTTATATCCAACCATGGCACCCTCACCTGCCACCCATTAACCTCGCAGACAGTTAAACCCAGATTTCTCCTTTTTTTGACTCAGTTTCTGGCAACAATATTTAAAGGAATTTATTCAATTAACCCTTTCATGCATGAATTGTTAAGAAACAGAGCCACATGTTTTTTACAAACAGTAATTTACTTCCAGAGACGTATACAGAGATGCTTTTTTTATTTCTTAATCATATTTTACATTTTATTTATTTAGTGTTTTTTTGTATTTTATTCAAAATCATTGATTAAATAAGCTTTTACTATTTCTATAATATTAATATTCTACTGTATAAAAAATCTGGCTGCATTTTCTTTTCCAGTTTATTATAAAATAAAGTTAGGTTATTATAATGTATGTATGGATATAAATATTGGTTCTGCAGTATGTGACCGAGTACTGCATGACTCACTACCAGCTGTCAGACAGGCGAATGCTGTGGCCGACACTTTGCATGAAAGGGTTAAGTCAGTTAAAGGAGATGCTGGAAATAATGTCTTTGGACTTGTAAGCTGCATTGTTATTTTCATTTTGAACATTTCTGCGTCTCCGTGGCCGTTTTTGCTGGCGGGGACGCCGTCGCTCAGAGGGCGCAAACCCGATGGCGCCCAGCAGGGAATCCGCCGCTGCTCCTTAAAGAGCCGGCGCAGATAAAAGCAGTTTTGTTTGCTTCAGTTTGCAGGTTGAAGTTGAAGCAAAGTGTCAGCTGCAGAGGCAGACGGGTTTATTCTGACGCGAGAATAAACGCAGCTCTGAGGTTCACGCGCGGCAGCCATGAATATTTCAGTGGCTGAGACTCACACTTCGTAACGAGGTTGTGTGGCGTGCAGCCGGTGGCATCTCCACTCATTACGGCAGCTTATTAAAAGTTGACCCGAGCTGCAGTTTCCCTCCACAGCAGCCGCTTCACGCTTCTCCGCCGGTGAGATTCAGTCCTTCATCTTCTCCAGAGTTTGCTGCTTTGCATTGACAGCATTCCAAATATTTGGCGAGGGATCCTGACAAGTGCTGCCTTTGATGTGTGAAAGCATGTCACCTCTCCCGCCTTCTCTTAAACACCCTAATTATCACCCCTGCCATGCCGCCGTGAGCGTGCGTGCGTGTGTGTGTTTAAGTGTGTGTGTGTGAAGTAACACTCCTCTCTGACAGGTTGGAAACAGCCTCGGGGCTGCTCAGGTAGAGCGGCTTGTTTGTGATGCGCCACAGAATAACGGGGTATTTCTGGCTCTTTATTGCACCACCTGAGAAGGCTGGTCTGGCTTATTTAGCGGAAGCGCCCTTTAATTTCCAGCTGAATGGGCGGCGGCGTGTTTCGCTTCCTTCTGTCACTCAGAGAAACACAGAGATCACGGCTTCACTTCCTGCTGAGCGGCAGAGAAACCGACCCCACACCTCTGTCTCATCACATCACACGCACACACACGCACACACATGCACACACATGCACTGACGCACACACACGCCCCTCCACGGGGAGCGTTGCAGCCGGCATGCTGGGACATGCTCTGCACTTTTAATTCACCCAATTTGAAACCTGAGAACAAAACACACGCACACACACACACACGCACACACGCAGACCTGGTTTGTCTCCCACCCAACATGATTCC
>JBAMHT010000002.1:29874208-29884798 GCA_037177075.1 Craterocephalus fluviatilis | reverse complement strand
GTAAACACAGAGCTGGAGATCAACACACAGAGGCGCTGTGTGACGTCGTGCTATACTCCAGATGAAAATACACACCCGGTTCTTCACAAAAAGATTTTTTAACTCCTTCAGGGTGAAAACAATGAATTTCGCTTTTAGCTCCTTTAATTTTATTATAATATTACAGTTACTTTCTTCCATGACATTTGCACATTGACCACATTTATCCTGCGTCCCAGATCGGACCCTCTGGGGGCCGGGGTTTGCCCCCCGGGCCACTTTTGGCCCCTGAATGAATCATCTGATGCTTGTTAGTTCTTTTTCTAACAAAGGTGAGCACAGGAAGTGGGTCTGGACCCGGGAAGCCTTTGATGGGGGGTCCTGCTGAGCGATGGTGTCTGTGGGGAGCTGAATAACGGGGAACAGAATCCCCCGGTGGAAATAAATCCCATGGAATTGGAGGACTTGTCTCCACTGCCATCATTTCTCATTATAAAAGCTTCTCTCCCATCGTGCTGCAGTGGAAACGTAACCAATCAAAGGGCTCGTATCTCACTAAGGTAAACAACAGGAGGTCTATACCTGAGGGCGGGGGCGGAGGAGGAAGGAGGGTTATAGTTAGCATATCCATCACCTTAATCTCGCCCACTGGTGGAGGAGATAATCTGTTTGCCTTCAGCCTTTAATGAGCCCCCCCCTGTGTGATGGGACGCTGCCCTCACTTGTTGCTGAGGACGCCTCTGCAGCTTTACGGTGGGGAGGGGGGGGTGGTGTGTGTTAGCGGCCCTGTCCCCTCAGCTCCTATCCAACGCCTCAGCAGGACACAATAAATCAGGAATTCTTTACTGAAATCCCAGGGAGATGCTCGCGTCGTTGAGGGAAGGTTAACTTCTCGCAGCACAAGGGTGTTTCAGCCCGGAAACGACGGATATGATGATTCCTCTGATTATAACGCTGCATCAACCATCCTGGTGTCAAAACAAATCCAACACATGTGAGACGCCGTCAGAGGTGAAATCTGTGCACCTGCACAGGTGCTGGAGGAACATGAGAAAATAGTCTAAATATTTTTCACATTTCCTACAAAAGCTGTAAAACTTGCTTTAGTTGATAAAAACCTGCAGAAAATCATGACTCAGCACGTTGATGTGCCCTGTGCAAAAACAGCAGAATTATGCTGAGTCATCCTGTTTACAGTCTGACCAATCATCAGCAGCGATGCAGAATGATTGACACATCCCACCTAACCGCTGTAACCAGGCAGGAAACTGTGACTCTGGTAGGGAACTGCTCCCAAGGCATCCTGGGAGATGTAGTTTTTCTCCCGATGGATCTAAGCGAAGCTCAGACACATTTTTTAAGGGTGTTTCTCTAACGTGAGGCAGAAATTCGGAGAATCTCACTCATAGTGAGATGAAACTTGTATCTGTGTAATCTGTTGTGCCAGTAGAGGCGAAACGTGTCTGTCTGATGCCGGCAGGTGGACACGGGATCCATCAATGCTTCTGTTTGCTGTCTTGTGTTTGCCGTCAAATACAAGCTGGATGTGCTTTTAACTGAGTTTCGGGACTTTCTGTAGATACAGGTACCACTGGATAAAATGAGAATTTCCTGACAAAGTGCATTTCTGTGACTTAACTTTAAAAATGAAACGAACACATATAGACAAATAGTTTGCTGATGAATATATTTCATTTTTTATTTGTTTAGATTTTGCTGATCAGGATATGTAGCTTCAAAAAACCTCAAATTAAAAAACCCCGAAAATTAGAATATTGCGTGAAGTCAATAAATAAATTTTAAAGATTTTTTTAATAAGATGTTAGACCTCTGAAAGTAAAATCCTGCATCTGTACATCTGTACCGGGGGCGTCGCAGTGGAAGAGGGCTGCAGGTGTGAGGCTGACAGGTGTGTTCTGGTCCACAGACAAGGGCTCCGTTCAGAAAGTGATCGTGCTTCCCAAAGACGACCTGCAGACCGAGGAGCTGGTCCTGGAGGAGGTCGAGGTTTTCAAGGTCAGTCTGCGTCACGGAGCCCTCGCTGCCTCTCCATCGTCTCTCCGGTAACTTCCATCCTCACTCTGTTCTTCTCTCCCTCAAGGTCCCCACTCCCATAACGACGATGAAGATCTCGTCCAAAAGGGTAAGCCAGACTTTTTCTTCACCTTTGCTCACCCAAGCAGGACAGAAACCTCCCTCCAAAGAATCCATCGGTCGGGAGCTGCTTATCCTCATCATTCACCCAAAAGCCAAACAGTTCCAGGAGACAACGAAAAAGTTCAGTGTCCTCTTTCAAAGCCTGCGGTGGATGTCTAACAGCTGATCGTGATGAAGCCCACCCGAAAGATCTGCTGCTGTCTCTGAGCCCAACCCGGACGTCATCGTCTGTTTCTCATATGTGGAGCAGATCAGGAGTAATAATGATGGATCAGACTCAGGGACACTTTATTATATCCAGTTATTCATCCAATCATCTACTTGCACACATTCATATTCACACACACACACCCACACACCAGGGATGCCAAGGACACAACAGTTACTGGGGGGAGCAGGATTCAAACCACCAACCTTCTGATCATTGGGCAACCTGCTCTACCATCTGAGCCACTGTTGTCCCAAGTATGAGCATTAAAACATGTTTAGAATGAACCATAATAATCATAATAATGATGATAATAATAGTAATGATTGTAATAATAATAGATAATAATAATGATAATTAATATAATAATAATAATAAAAAATGATGATGTTAATGATTAGGATATTTATAATAATAAATAATGATAACTAAAATGGGAGGTACGTAAGATGGCACAGCCTTAAGGAAAAGGCTTTAAGCTGAAACGGATCTTATATCTGAAGAGTTTTTGAGGATCTTGGTGTAATCTGCTGAGGGTCCAGCAGATGGCAGAACTTAGTTTAGCTCTGAAAGCGTAGCACTCTCTGGTTCGATGATGCGGTCCAGCTCAGCAAATCTTTATTTCACGTCTTTATTTTCCTGCTTTTCCTCCGACAGCAACAGCTCTACGTGTCCTCTGCGGTGGGCCTAACCCAGCTGGCGCTCCACCGCTGCGACATGTACGGCGAGGCCTGCGCCGACTGCTGCCTGGCCAGAGATCCGTACTGCGCCTGGGACGGCAAGTCCTGCTCCCGCTACTCCACCTCGCAGAAGAGGTAAGCACCAACAGCAGTGTTAGCATGAGCGGCGCTAATGTTGGCTAGCAGCTTGCTGATTGTTTGGATGATTCCAGATCAAACTGCCTGGATGGCTGAACGGCTGCTCGAGTGTCGGTTCCAAATCAGCTGGAGTTGCACCGTCTTCGTATGATCTTTGGATCAACCAAAGCTTTATTTATAAAACACATTTAATACAAATAAATGCAGTAAAAAGTGCTGCAAATGGCAACCAGGAGAATAAAAGATTTAAATTCACTAAGATTATGGTCGTAGGAAACCGCTGTCTCACCAAAGACTGGACCAAAATAAAAGGAGCCCAATTCAATTCAACTTTATTTGTACAGTGCCAATTCATAACGAACTCCTCTCAAGGCGCTTAATAATAATACAAATTGTATAATAAAATAATAAAAATAATACAAAACATTTCTTTAAAAGCATGTTTTTAAGTTTAAATTTTAAAATTTCAGTCAAATGAAACACAGAGATGGACTGAGGGCCAAAGTTTTCCGTTTATAATGTAGTTTTTAACCATTTTCTGACAAAAAAATCCCGTCATGACTGGTCCTGTGTCATCAGGACATCAGCAGGATAAAGCTGCGTATCATAAGCATAACTATGAACATTTATGTGTCTCTGAAAGGAGCCTAGAGTCGAGCCTTGGGGGACACCACAGTTGAGGTCATAGCTCTTAGATATGGGTGTAACAGTACTTCAACAGTTCATTCAGTCAGGATGTACTTCAGTTTTAAGGTCATGGCTCGGGTCATTTCCAGAACAGTAAGGAAACAAAGTGCAGAAACTATTTAACTTTGTTGTTAACAGGAAATGCCCGGTAAAATGAAACCAAAAAGAAAATGTTTCCAGAAAATTAGTGATTCCTGAATAAGCAAATATAATGCATAAATAGAGATATTTCTCCTCTATTTAAATGGAAAAACATGGTGTCGGGGTCCGTGCACACATAAGGAGGGAGGGGTGTTTCCAGAGAAAAATAAATAATAAAAATCTCCCAAACTTGTACAAGTATTAATTTAATCTAAAATTCAATGTTTTCTTTTAAAAGTGCAACTTAAACAGCATGTATGCTGGAACAGATAAAGACGCATGATGGATGCAAGTATGAGCAGCTTTCAGCCATCTGCATGCTGAGGGGGCGGGGATACAGGGAGACCCCCTCATCCAAACCAAAAAGTGTAAATAGAGATGAATCTACGTAACAAGCCTATTCTTGGATTATGGCTCATTCGTAGTAACGTGTAATTGATGAAGGTGCATGATGCAGTGACACAAACCTGAGGTGGGGTTCATGAAGTGGCTTTTTGAATTGCTGAATGGCTTCGAATGGCTTGCGGTTGCTTTATGATGTTTTTCTCTCCTTATTTGGCAACACTGGTCTGACCCCTTTAGACGTAGCCGGAGGCAGGACGTTAAGTACGGGAACCCCATCCGGCAGTGCAGAGGCTTCAACTCTAACGGTAACGAGCTTCAGTTTGTGCACTAATGACCTCAAACCGTACGCACGTACGTTCTGCTAAATATTCACCTTCATTAGCCAGAGATGAGATTTTGCCCTGAGTGTGGTAGTTGGTAGGGAAATGTCTATCTTTGCCCTGCAGCCAATAAGAACACTCTGGAGATGGTGCAGTATGGGGTGGAGGGAAGCAGCACCTTCCTGGAGTGTCAGGCGCGCTCTCCACACGCTGTGATCAAATGGCATCTGCAGAGAGACAACAGTGACCGCAGGAAAGAGGTGAGCTGCAGCTTCTTCACTCCGATGCATGGAAAATGCTCCGTTCTTTGTTCGTTATTATTATTACTATTATTATTATTATTGTAGTTATTAATATTATTATTTAAAAATATTATTTTTTATAATTATTGTTATTATTATTATCATTATTATTGCAATTATTGCATTATGAGCAGGTAAAATCCTCTTCATGATTTGCGTTTCTAATAATTATAAATAACTAGTGTAACATTACTATTTTTTGAACATTTAAAGAGGCTCTACACACAAAGGCAGGAGAATTATTGGAAAGTCTTTTTTTTCAGCAGTGAACTTTTGGAGGTGGGAGCAAAAATCTATTCACATAAATATCCTGGTTATTTTATTTCAAATTTTTGAATCAGTTTGTTACAATATATTTTTCCCCCAATATATATATTTTATATGTTTCATTTATTTAATTATTTGACAGTTTTTTGCTAGTGGGGCCTCGTATCAGCAGGACGATGGGTGACTGCTGTGTTTGAACATTTCCCGCTGGTTAGACATCTTCCTGCTGAATGAACCTTACTAACCGACTCATGTGAGGAGCAGCTTTTTGTGGAAATTTGGAAATTTTCTCACATGGTCTGGGGTTAAGAAAAACTAAATTGAATTGCTGGAGGAAAGAACTAAAACTAGTAGAATGCATCCCGATGAATCGGTCCCTATCATGAAATGAAATGAAAAACGACTTTATTGCTCCCAGAGGGAACTGCAGTATCGTAGCTCTGGTTCTTCAGGCTGCTGGAAGGAAGGATCTTCAGTGAGAGGCTTGTTCAGGTCCGATGCAAGAAGCTAGCAGCTCCATGTCTCTGTGCAGAGGGTTAGGGTTAGCCATGTTATGGTTCTGGTCCTGGGGGAGCCCCGGCTTTGCCGGCATGCCGCGTCATGTGACCGTGCTTGTGTCTGCAGGTCCGGACCGACGGCCGGGTCCTGAAGGCGGAGCAGGGTCTGCTCCTGCGCTCTCTGCAGCCTTCGGACTCAGGCATGTACCAGTGCACGGCCACGGAGAAGAACTTCAAGCACACGCTGGTCAAGCTGCAGCTGGTGGTGCTGTCGGGCCGCGCCGTCAACAACGCGCTGGGGGACGGCGGCGGGGGGGCGGCGTCCTCGCTGCACGCCGGCAGCGCCCAGTGGACCCCCAGTGCCGGACAGTACAAGGACCTGCTGACCATCCTGAGCCAGCCGGAGATGAGCCTCATCAACCAGTACTGCCAGGACTACTGGCAGTTTGGAGACCCGCTGCTGGGGGGCCTGAAGGCCAAAGACCTGAAGGAGCTGAAGAAGCCTCGCAACCGCCGGCACCACCACGGAGACGCGGACCAGGAAGACGAGCCCATGGGGGCAGAGACATGAGCCCATGTATCCATCCCCCCACTATCCCCCCAACCCCCCATCCCTTCCCACCCTCTGAAACTGGGAGAGACTTGATGAGAGTTGGAACATAAAGAAAACATAAAATGTAAAAAACAGAATCAGTAGAGGAGCTGCTGGAGCTGCAGCAGATGTATGAAGCATATTTATTGTGGGTTGTACATAGTCTCATTCTGTGGATGTCTTTGCTCTCACACACAAACCAACTTTTCATGGGACTTCTGGGTGAAAATCGCTGCTGTTGCTCAGTTTGTTGGTGCCGTCGCCGCCAATCATGCCGGCGTCAGGACACACGGCGGGATGTGCTGCGAGCTTCTGGAGCAGGTGGAGGACCGGACGTCTGACCTGGAGGACCGGCCTAGAACACCGACCCGACCGTGAGACTGACTTGGACAACTGACCTGGGGGACAGAGACGGACGACCTGGACTCGGCTGTGGTGCAGCCTTGTGGTGGCTGCGTCTCACAGAGGACCGTTTTGTCCTGTTCCTGGGTTTTGTCCTTTCCTTCGTGGAGATCTTTGGTTTGCTTGTCTATGTCTACGTGCTGATTGGAGGAGGGCCGACCTGCAGATGTGCTGATTAGAGCTGAGCCTGACGTCTTGGTCCTCTGCAGCATCATTAGCTGAATAAAGGAGATGTGATGGCGAATGAAGACATAAAGCAGCTGCTTCGCTTTGCAAATATCTCTGAACTGAGACGTGCACACATGCTCGTGCATGTGGGCATGTTTTTTGTTTTTTGGGCGGGGCCAGACGCGGCGAGGTGAAGCGAAACGAAAGTGAACGTTGTGATGTTTCTACTTCCTGTTGGACTTCGTTAAGAAACGACCGAACCACCGGAGCGGCTTCAGAATCTCGTGGCACGAGGCAAAACGTTGAGGAAGCTGGCTTTCACCGTGCATGAACCTGTGTTTGTACCGTTATTCTGATAGTGCGTGGTAGTTTTATTTCCTCTGTCCTGCATCTGTGTGGGTGTACAGTAAGATCCAGAAAACTGAAGCTTTAAATGCTTTCATCGGGAAACTCCCCTGTAAAAAACTTCTTTTCGTTCACATTCGTATGATTTCTGTCAGAGAATAATGTGAGATTATTAGGTTTTGTGTTTGGATCAGAGAAGTTGCACCATCACTCGCGGCTGCTCTGATTGGGATTTTTCTGTTTTTAATTCCCCTTTTTTAAACGGAGCGACTTTTTTACCATCAGAATGTACGACGGAAACTTGCAGGAACCAGAAGTTGGATCTAATTTTCACGTTAAATGCTTGTCAACGATGTGAAGATTCGTATCTGCATTCCCACATTCACACGGATCTGTTTGTCCAGTTTGGAGAAGAAGAGAAAAAAAGAAAAAAAGCACAGAAAGGTTGTAAAATTTCGTATTTTTAAAAAAAGCGTCATTCAATGTTTTGTACTTTTTATTGTTTTTTGCATCGTCGGATTTTATGAAATGCACAGAGGTGATGTTACTGTAATGACTTGTGTAAACGACTTCATCCTCCCTTTCCATTGTTGTTGCTGACTAAAAAATTAAAGCTCTATATTTTATAAGAATGGAATGACCCCCCCCCCTCGTTGCTGGATGTTCTCTGTGTTCTGCTCAGAAACCTGGATCCTCGGAATAAAGTTGTACCTGCTAAACATGTGTGTGCATGTCTTTATAGCTCAGAGAAAACCGGTGCGATGCCCGATGGAGGCACGCAGGTTTGTTCCAAGCAGTCACTGAGTCACGTGACCCGAGCCCAGGAGGCCGGGTCGTACCCCGCGTTGTTTCCGTTACCTGGCCGACAGTCAGGGTGAGCCGTACTACGATGCCGCTCATCGCTCTGCATCTGGATCAGAGCGCTCTCGGAAAAGGGGCGGAGCCTCCTCTGACCAATTGCAGCCTGCTTCACCATGGAGGAGCAGCCGAATTAAATATGACAAATGTAATCGGAGATGGAAGCCACCCCCCAAATATATTGATATTTGTGTAGCGCCACTTCATAACGTCATCTCAAGGCTTCACAGCCAATCGGTTCAATAACAAACAGCCTGTAAGGAAACAAGGAGCATGTCTGCACGGATACAGGCTGGATCCAGGATATGATGTCATAAAGACATGCAGAGTCATGATTTATGCTGTACTGTCACTTATAACATATTCCATAATGGGACGTCCCTCAGCAGCCTTAGCCTATGGCAGAATAACTAAGGGATGGCTAGCCACCCCTAACTATAGGATTTATCAAAAAGGAAGGTTTTAAGTCTGATCTTAAAGGTAGAGAGTGTGTCTGCCTCCCGAACCAAAGCTGGGAGCTGCTTCCATAAGAGAGGGGCCTGATAGCTGAAGGCTCTGCCTCCCTGTCGACTCTTAGAGACTCTGGGAACCACCAGTAGACCTGCAGTCTGGATTAACAGGGGCCGAACAATTTTAAACTGATCAGGTAAACGATAAGAACCGGACCAGAGACCTGGACCCGGACTCGTTTCCGTGCACGAAGAGACAGCTGGACTTGGTTCTGTCTCTGCTGTGATGGTTATCAGCAATGAGTCACGTCAACGTGTCTCCTTCCTGCATGGAGACGGGAACATTTCCCTCCCAACAGACCGGGCTCTGTAGCTTCTGCTTATCTGATCCTACCAGACCATGGTTGGGGTGGGACCATGAACCCCGGAACAGTGGAGATCCATGTTCAGCCTCCCCCGCGTGGCAGTCATCACCACAGAGAGCCCATCGTCTTCTCAGAAACTCTGAACTCCCCACAACAAAGACAGAGGCGTCCACACGTGATGGGAGAAGTCGGCTGCCAGGTCACATGACCTCATCGCAGGGTCCGATGTGGTGGTTCAGGGCAGAGAAGCCATTGTATGGGTGTTCGTCATGGAAGCCGCTTTCTTAGGACCCGCAGGCTCGGCCGGGGATAAAGGTGAGAGGAGACGAGCTGACAGGGACCCAACACATCCAGCTCCACAAGCAGCTGGGAAGCCACCAGTAGGATGGAGCGACGCTGCCCTCTGCTGCTGCTGCTGCTGCATATTACAGCAGCATCACACGGGAGTGATGATGATGATGATGATAAAGATGTTCCCGGTCTGAGTCACCTTTCTGTTCCTGCAGGACCACGAAGTCCATGAGTTTTGTCTGGGACGGAACCCCGCAGAACCCCGGAGCCCACCGAACTGCGTCCACAGTTGCTTTTAGCGCTCTGAAGTTAATCAGCAGGAGGAGATGCTTTTATTGATGTTTTTACTTTTTATTCTTGTTCTCTAACACAATAAATAAATATAACTATAGATAGATAGATAGATAGATAGACCTGGAGAATCTAAGCTTCACTTGTCTGGAACAACGGGCTGAAAACCTCCCGTCTCTGCTTATGTAGGTTCTGTGTAAACGTCCAGTTCTGAACTGTTTCTTCTCACTTGATAATATTTTTAAATTTAGAATCTTTGTGTTTTCACGTCTGTTTTTTTTAACGTAATTTTCTGCACCTTAAAACACCTCTAACTCCTTCACATTATGAATAAACCTGCCTAAAAGTGGAGGTGCAGTAAGCGGAGAGAACATCTGCTCCATCGTCTCCTCCAGTGATGGGGAGACACGTGAACTATAGAACTATCTAGAGTAGAACTGCAGCTATGTGAACAGAAAGAAGACATTAATATTAAATCTAATAAATGTAGATAACACTTGTGTAAACACTGATCTTCAAGCACATACACATTCACACACAGCTGGACCCTCATACCTGTGCTGCTTGCTGCATTAGTGAAATAAGTACTAAGGTATCTTTAACCGTTTTCATCCAGGACGTCCAACCAGGAACAGTCAGCCTCGGCTACACTCCCGTCTGCACAAAGCTTCTACTTTATATGATTCAATGCTGCTGGATAAACGTGTAAATACATAGAACCAGTCAATGGACCAGCTGAAGGTTCATCTGCTCCTGAATCATCTCTTGTACTTTTTTATTTTATTTTATTTTATTTTTTTATTTTTTCATGTTTTCATTTCATTATATTACATTTCATTTAACCTTTTCTTTCTCCTGGATTTCTCTCTGTGGTGGTTTAGTGTAAATAATGATGAGTGTAAGAAGATGATGCTTTTATTCTCATATTTTTCTCATTATTATAATAATACTTATTTTATTTACTGTATTTATTTATATATTAATGATTGCATGTTCTCCCCATGTATGCGTGGGTTCTCACCGGGTACTCTGGCTTCCTCCCACTGTCCAAAGACATGCATGTGAGGTTAACTGGGCACTCTAAATTCTCCCTAGGAGTGAGTGTGTG
>JBAMHT010000002.1:29858324-29869182 GCA_037177075.1 Craterocephalus fluviatilis | reverse complement strand
ACTGCTAAAATGAGTTTGTAATCACATGTATGGAGGTCTTTGCTCTGTTTATTAAACCCATATTTATATGTGGGTTACACCCTCCCCACTTTAAGGGTATGCACGTCCCTGTGCATCTAAATAGCTGGACTGCTTGCAACTGCTTCGTTTAGACTACTGAAGACTGCATTAACAATATACAGTAAGGGGTTGCCCAATGTGGGGTACTGCAACCTGTGTGGTCTCTCATGTGACCTTTGAGACCCACGTGGGACGTGTGGACTTTGAGAGGTATCCTGTGAATCAAGTGAACTAGGCTGCTCAGTTATAACCGGCCTTAGCCCTTCGGGACACTCCAAGAGTGTTCCTCCATCACTTGGTGTAATTTGTTCACTTTGGTGATGGGTCTCCTCCACAAGGTCGTCAACATGAAATTCATTTTCTAGGAAGCAGGTCTCAGGTAAGTCCATTTGATCAGGTAGGTTCTCATTTTCTTTTATTTCCTCCCTTTGCTTGCCTCCTTTGGTTAGGTTTCCACAGTCCATTGGGTTGTCTTGTTCGGTAGGATTGTCATTTTCGGTGGGTTTGTCATTTTCGGTTGGTTTGACTTGTTCGGTAGGTTTGACTTGTTCGGTTTGATTGACTTGTTCAGTTTTATCACAGATTAAAAACTGTCCTTGCACACTTTCGGAACAAGGCACAGTTAAGGTTTGTGACATTTCAGGTGGGTCTTCAGAAGTGGAAGAGAACACAGGTATCCAGGTAGGTATTGGTAAGTAGTCTGACTCCGAGTCATAGTCATCCTCATCTCTTTGAACAACACTTTGTCTTGTCTTTCGTGTAGACTGAAACTTTTGGGAGTTATTTTCTGTTTGGTCTGTGGTGGGTATGAAATTACAAGGGAGGAGTAAGTCGCCGTGCAATGTTCGGACTGGTCTCTCCTTTCCTTCTGGTCGGATGGTATAGACCGGTAGCTCACCTGCTTTCTTCAAAACCACATACACATCATCCTCCCATCTGTTTGCCAACTTGTGCTTTCCTCTTAGTTTAACATTTCTTACAAGGACTCTGTCGCCCACGTCGAGGGATGAGTCAACCACTTGTTTGTCAAAACGTGTCTTATTGCGTTCAGCACTCTTTTGTGCATTTGAAGTTGCTATCTTGAAACTTTCGTCTAATCTTTGTTTTAAATCACTGACATATTGCGAGTGTGACTTCTTCTGAGGTTTAACAGGCAATCCGAATGCTAGGTCAATGGGGAGCCTTGGTTGCCTTCCAAACATCAACTCATAGGGCGAATAGCCTGTCACGTCATTTTTAGTACAATTATAGGCATGTACCAGAGGCTTCACATGTTCTTTCCAATGCAACTTTTCATTGTCACTTAATGTACCCAGCATTTGAAGGAGCGTCCTATTGAATCTCTCAACGGGATTAGCTCTAGGGTGATACGGTGTTGTGCGTATCTTTTTCATGCCAGTGATCTCACACAGTTCACTTATTGTTTTCGATTCAAAATCTGGACCCTGATCGCTCAAAAGCCTTTCTGGGACACCATAATGGACAATAAGGTTCTCCCAGAGATCCTTTGCAACGGTACGAGCCCGTTGATTGGGTGTAGGGACAGCCACCGCAAACTTTGTAAAATGATCCGTCATGACTAAAACATCTTTTGTGTTAGACTGGTCTGGCTCAATAGAAAGGTAATCTATACAGACTAACTCAAGAGGCCTACTTGTCTGTATGTTCATGAGCGGGGCTGCCCTCTCAGGTCTACACTTGCGACGAATACAATGCTCACATGTACTAATCATTTTCTCCACTGACGCATGCATTTTCGGCCAATAAAACCTGGTTCGGACCAAATCGATGGTGCGATCAACCCCTAAGTGTCCCATTTTATTATGGAGGTGTCGAAGAGCCACTGATCTTAGCTCCTCAGGGAGCACAAGCTGGAAAGAGATGTCTGGACCGATTTGTCTTTTGCGATAGAGGATCCCATTTTGAAGTTCGAAACGACTGAATTCGCGGAGTAACAAAGGCAACTCAGGCAGTTCTGTTTTAAGACTGGGAGGTGGATTCTGACCAGTTTCTAACTGAGTGATTACAACATCCAGAGCAGGATCTAACCTCTGTTTCTGTCTGAGCTCATCCTCAGTAATAGAGGGAACAACAGGAAAACCATCTACCTGCTCCGCATCAAAGCTATCAGGTATCGCAGTGGCATGTAGCGCTAAAGACTCAACCAAGGCTAAGTCTGGACAGGTAAGTGGCTCTGGATCTGGATCTACAGTAGTCACTGTATGCCTATCACAGATAGCCCGTATGACTTCTCTAGGGACAGTGTGTGTGTCATCATCACCAAGGTGAGTAAGGACAAACTGCCTGATTCTTTCACTTTCTTTCTGTGACACCGAGTCATCTCCTGGACTACCGTGAGAACGTTGAGATAATGCATCCGCATCATCGTTTTGTTTACCTGCCCTGTACTGAAGTTGGAATGAAAAAGTGGACAGGGCTGAGAGCCATCGATAACCTGTGGCGTCTAGTTTTGCAGATGTTAGAATGTAAGTTAACGGATTGCTGTCCGTCACTACCGTAAAATCAGTGCCATACAGGTAGTCTGAGAACTTTTCAGTGACAGCCCACTTAAGGGCTAAGAATTCCAGCTTGTGGTCTGGATATTTCATTTCACTTTTTGAAAGTCCTCTGCTAGCAAAGGCTATGGCCCTTAACTGTCCATCCTGAAGTTGGTACAGAGCTGCACCAAGCCCAATAGTGCTAGCGTCAGTATGGAGGATATACGGGAGTCTGGGGTCTGCAAAACCTAACACTGGGGCTGAGGTAAGCTTAGAGATGATTTGTTTGAATGCATCCTGACACTTCTGGGTCCATCTTTGACCAAATGGCTCTTTTGGGTTGTGGTATACAGAGCTCTGTTGGTTTGTGGGTTTCTTTTTCCCTTTCCTGACTGGTGGGTACCCGGGGGTTAACTTATTTAAGGGCCTTACGATGTTGGAGTATCCCTGGATGAAACGTCGGTAATACCCGGCAAAACCCAGAAATGACCTAAGCTCTTTGAGGTTGGTTGGAACAGGCCAAGTTGTAAGGGCTTTGATTTTCTCTGTATCTGTTTCAACGCCACGCTCTGATACTATGTGGCCAAGATATTTCACAGAGCGCTGAAAAAACTGACATTTCTCAGGTGCCAGCTTCAATCCGAACTCTTTTAATCTCAACAGGACTTTCTTTAGGCACTGCTCATGTTCTTCAAGAGATGACGAGAAGATGATGAGGTCGTCAATAAACACAAGAACCTCCTTAAGATTCATCGGGCCCATACACCGCTCCATGAGTCTTTTGAATGTGGAGGGTGCATTGGTGATCCCCTGGGGCATTCTGTTAAATTCCCAGAACCCCCGGGGACGCACGAAGGCTGTCTTTTGCTTGTCTGACTCTGACATTTCAATTTGATAATACCCTGACTTGAGATCCAAGACAGAGAACCACTTTGACCCGGCAAGAGCTGTAAAAGCTTCCCCTAAATTGGGGAGTGCGTACGCGTCTTTGATGGTCTGAAGGTTGAGCCTCCTGTAATCAATACATAGGCGAACAGAGCCATCCTTCTTTCTGACCACTACAATCGGGGAGGCAAATGGGGATTCAGATTCCCGAATCACTCCCGCGCTGAGTAGTTCGTGCAGGTGCTCTCTTACAGCCTCCACATCATGAGGGTGTATTGGTCGTGGTCTGGACTTGAATGGGGTTTCATCACTGAGTTTTATTTGATGTTGCACCTTATCCGTGTGTCCGAAATCAAGCTCATGCTGTGAAAACACTTCGGGCATTGAATTGAGCATTTTTGTGACACGTTCTTTCCATTCAGCAGGCAAGCTGCTTCCAAAGTCAAAGCTGAAGGTTTTTGTGTTAATGGGGTCTTCTTGGTCAGAAGGGCATGACACTTTCACTGTCTGTTCTCTATGTATCACTCGAGTTATAGCATGAATATCAGCCAATACGCTACCTGAAGGGACAACAATATCATGATCTGTCTCATTTTTTATCACGACCGGCAGCTGACAAGACCAGTTAACACGAGTAGGCCACTGGGCAAGGGGGAGGTTAGGGGCTGCTCAATGACTGCATATTTCTCAGTGACAAGGTTTGGAATAAACACTGAAGCGTCAAAAACTGTTGTCTGCCCTGCTCCCACTACAGTTGGATTTTTATCTTTCAGCTTTGCATAGCCAACACAACAGTCACTAAATGTTTTTTGGCGCATTTCCAAGATTTTGAGAAGCGCTTTATAGCCGCAAGGTACTGGCTGAAAGTTCGTACTGGATTGATGGAAATCGGCATACAGGGCATCTAAAGTGTTTGTTCCTATCAGCACCTGTTCTTGTGCTTCAGCTCGCAGAGGAGGAATAACAAAAGCCAGCGTATTAATGTTGATGTCTGAACCAACAAAATCTTTTGGGAAAGTGACTGAGAGTTCTACATAACCCAATTAAGGAACCGATTGTCCATTAGCCCCCTCTACATCAAGAAGATCATTCAACGGATGTATGGGTAAGTCTGAAAGGTTCTGCTCATAAAATCTCTGGGGTACTGTTGTCACTTGTGACCCCGTATCTAAGAGACAGTTTATCTCTTTTCCACTAATTATGACATTAGTTGTAGTTTTGGTTCCAACCAAGCCCCTTGGAAGGTTTGCAGACGGGGTTCTTGACTCAGCACTCTTTAGAGAGGATTTCTGTGGTTTGGGACGAGAATTACTTTCTGAAGCCCCCATTTGTCCCACACTGGAGGCTGGACTCAGTTTAAATGGGACTCATCATTGCCACCATTTGAAGCTTGCCAACTGGTTTGCTTCTCTTTCAGCTGTTTTTTCTTTGTGGCAACTAAGGATGGATTGGGTTCGTTTTCACATGATGAAGCAATATGGCCGTCCTCACCACAGTGAAAACAGTACCATGGACGTGGTCTCGCGTTAGCTTTCACCAAGGTCTGTGTGGTTGGGGCTTTCTTTTTCACTGGACGGGCCTCAACTTTGGCATTGGTTGTTTGACACTTTGGTTGTTTTTGCCTTTGACTTTCTGATTTCCAGCTGTTAAACTGTGCACTCAGATCAGCTATCTGTTTCTTTAACACGTCAAAGTCTGATCCACTAGTGCTTACTGTTTGTACATTTGACATGGCTCGTTTAGGATTGTTTGGAGCTGCTTTGCTCCGATTAAGGTGTTGTCTCATTCAGCTGACTTTTGCCGCTTGCTTGTCTTCCTCAGTCCGTAAAAGCAAGAGTAAGTCTGAGAAAGAGGGTGGGTTTTCCTTTTTTCGTCCTAACTGTAGGTCACTGATGAGACTGTCCTCCCAACAGCCACGAAGGAACTGCCTTAACAACTGCTTATCAAACTCTGATACACTGACACCACCGCGTCTCATTGCTTTTGTCAGACAGACATGTAATCTTTGCAGGTAGGTCGATGGCCTCTCTCCCTCATCCTGAAGTATGTTCATAAATCTCGCAAAGAGCTCATCGCCATCTTCGACAGCTCCATAAGCAGAATCTAGTACTCTCAGGTACTCAGAGGGTTTAGCATGTGGACCTAAATGCTTTGTGATATCTGTTGCAGGCGGTAACAGGCTGTCAAGGACTCTTTGAGTGCAGTTCAAGTCAGAAACGGCTGGGTCGTTTAAGAGAACTTCAACGCTTGTGCGCCATGTCTTCATTGTTTGGTCGGGGAATGCGACCAGAAAAGGCTCTAAATCGACTTGGCATGGGCGAGTGTGAAAGCGTTTCACTACTGCGCACTACATGTTCAACCACTACTCGCTGGACACTTGGTGGGCTAAGATCCAGCATATGATTGGATTGTATCGGCAAGTTGAGATCGATCAGGTTTTGACTTTGGGTTGGTACAGTATCACTAAGCTGAGAAGAATCCGCGAGTGAATCAGGGGGATGGTCACCCTGTACAGGTAAATTTGATTCAGTGCTATTAGCTGGCACAGAGACCAGAGGCTGAGAGTATTGAGAAGAGGTAGTTAGATTAGCTAACTCTTCTCTGAGCATTTCTTCTAGTGAGTGCCCACTCAGATTTGCCATTTCTGCTAACTGTTTCATGTATGCCCTGGTGACACTACGTGCATTTGATGAATAAACCTCTGCTAAACTCTTGATTTCAAATACGGTTTCAGGTTGGGCAGAGCTCTGGAGGCTAAGTGGCAAAAGGGGACGTATCCACGTATCCATGGCGCTTGCGTAACTGAACTCCGCAATTATCTGCAAGTGAAACTCTGAGTGTGGATCGTCTATGCGGATGTGGCGGTTAACTGAGCCATATTTTGCAAGGTAAGTAGCAATTTCTTCGTCAAGATCACTGTTGGTAAGTCCTTTTATGATTACTGAGTTAGGGACTTTAATTGACTCTTTAGTTACAATTTCCTCTTTTTTTTTACTTTGTTTTGATTGTTGTAATGATTTCAGTTTGTTTTTGATTTTTTTTATTTTTCCAATGAGTCTCATTCAGTTTCACTATATCTCCTGGCTGGCAAACTCGCCACTTGTAACTCTCATGTTACTAGGGAAAAAAATGATGAATAAACCTAAAAGTGTGGGCCAAAGGTTCGGCTACTTACAGGAGAAGTGAAGAGAATGAGACTCAGACAAAGACTTGGATTTGTTAAATTTCAGGCCTGTATTATTTTGTAAGGAAAATTTAAAATAAAACAATAACAAATTGAATAAATAAAAGCAATTAAATGAAACAGAATATTATCTTTGGTACCAATAGTTCTTCAGTAATCACCTTTCTTTCACAGTTAAGGAGTTACTATACAAAATCTCTTAGGTGCACCCTTCTAAACAGATCAAGCTTATTCCAAAAAAATATACATATAAAATGTTAAGTATTGACTTTGACAATCAAATTTCCTTGCAACAGAACCCTTGATGGAAAAGGAAACAAGGTTTCCACACCAAATCCACTTCCTGTTGATGTAAAGTCTGCAAAAGTCCTTAAAAGTCCTTAAAAGCTCCAACGAAGTGTCCGAAAGTCCCAGTCATATTGTGTGTGTGTAAAAAAAACAGTAAGTGTAATGTGGCGGGAAGGGTCTTTTGTTGCAGCTATCCTACCACACTGAACCGTGCAGCAGAGGAAGACGTCACCAGTTCATCCGGATTGGTTCGCCATCCACTCATCAACTTCCAATCCACCCAACAAAGGGGGAAGAAGGGTGGGATAAAAAAAAACCTGACCAATCTCACGAGAGGACAACGCAGAAACATAAAATGGCGCTGGCTGGAACTTCTAAATTTCGTAATCTTTTTCTATGATCCTCCGTCTCTGTTTTTAGCCAGCTCAGAGCTGGCGGGCAGATAAAGGGAGAGGAAGGCCCACTTCCGAGATGGAAGTAGTGGGCAGGACATAGCACCATTTTGCAGCAGCTCATTGGCTAAGAGCCGTGCCTGTTCTTTCTTCCGAGTTAACCCTTAAATTGCTGACAGTTTATTACCAGAGCAAAACATAACTGCTCAAATGAGTTCTTATTCACATTTATAGAAGTCTTTGAGCTGTTTATCATACTCATATTTTTATGTGGGTTACACAAGCGATACTCTACAGATAATTTGGGATTTTTAAGTGATTAAAAAAAGAAGGAAAACATAAATATTTTTAACCAGTGTGCTCAAAAGTTTAAAATTACTTGATTGGATCAAACCACGGAGCCTGGGATCCTGGTGAGGAAGAGGAGTTGAAGCGGGTCCCTCATAGGAAGCTATAGCTAACAACTGTCCGATTAGCTATAATCTGGTGTAACAAACACTCCAGGTATGGCTTCAGAACCTTAACTAGTGATGCTGGCAGAGAAACGACTCATAACAATGAACATGTGGTAAATAAATCCAAAACATGTAATGTGGTCACAGTTAATAACACAGATTTACAATACCTGCCTGTAAATCTAAACCGGCTCCCTAAAGTGCTCAAACACACATTAAATTAGCACAGTGTAAGCAAAACTTAGACTCCCTTTTAAAAGTCTTTTAAATAATAATAATAAAAAAGGATCTTTATGCTGGCAGTGTAGTCTTTCCTTTAAGAAAGGATCAGAGAATCTTTTGTGTGTGTGTATTCTTTTGTGAAGGTGTCACAGGAGTTCACCGGTTCAAACACTGCCCAGGTAGTTCTAGCGTGTTAGTCTTATCTCTCATGAGTGATGGAGTGAGTTGGCAATGCCCAGTCTGCAGATGGATCCTGGCTGTTGGTTCTCAACAGTAAATGGTCTTGGGTTGGCTCGAACCCTCGAGGTTCAGACTCAGAATAATCTGGTCCTGTTCAAAAAACAATTTAGGCAAAGGTGCAAATGCATTAGTTACAATCGTTTATCTTCCAGTCCTTAGCTTATCATCATCACTCAATGTTCCTCTCCAAGTGTAACAGACTATTAAGGATATAAGTTACAGTGATCCAATCATTGTAGAATGAATAGTTATACAGTGCAACATTTCTGATGACTTGAATTTCTGGTTTTAACAACTTTCATCCATTTACATTTTTGAATCCATAACTTCGCGACATGAGCTACATCAAACATGCATCATTTTAATATATTCACCCATTTTAACACTCAAGATTAACTGTATTGGCATTTGCTGATTAACATGCATTCCAGAAACACACTAGCGATTAGCTTGGTGCTAGTATAATTACCACCCCTTCTTGGCTGAATACAATGACTTGTAATACAATTTATTACTAACAGTGTGTCAAAACTTGGATTGGTTTTGAAAGTACTTGAACCATTCTGGTAATTATAAGGGTCAACATGGCACCTAAATTAGCATTAGCAATCAATCCTTATCAGACTTCTTTAGGAAAATGCGAGCACAAAGATGCAGCTCCTCACACTCTGTTCTGACACAGATCTCAGACGCTGACAAATAAACAACATATTAACAGCTGATACAAGAAGTTTTATCATTAAATTCTGGCTTAAAGAGTTTATGTCTATATCGGTAATTGCCTGAGTTCAATGTGGGCTTCTCAGGCAAAGATTCCACCTGAAAAAGCATGTAGAAGAAGAAAAGAGTGAAGAACATGCTTATGGTGAAAGCGCCACCCACTGGCGGGGCAGGGACTAACAGGACTACACACTATCTCAATAGTCCACTGCTTTGTGTGTGGGTTGTATGAGCTCATATGTACCGAGGGACCACTGAAGGCTCCGTGTTACATGGGCCAATGGCAGCAATCCCTGGATGGATTTGTCAAAGTTGTACTAATGTACCAAGTCTATGTGTGGATAATTATGACTGATTAACCATACAAAGTGTAGTAAAGAGTATGAAATACGGTGATGAATGAGGGGTTCACTTCCTCTTATAAATCTTCTTGCTCCATGATGGACATTATTCAACATGAAAAGTTGCCTCGTAAACATTCAGCGTACACATCATGAATTAAGGCGCTCTCAGGAAAACCCTCAATCAGATTTACGAATACGATTGCAGACCGCAAAGTTGTTCATATCCTTTGTCTTATGCTGGGGAATACCAGTCAGTTGTGAGATTAAAGCCTGCTGCTGTTCCTACATATTTACCGTAGCTATAAGAGTCATGGGAGTTTCAGGCTATGTGCAATTAGATGCAGACAAAAATATACAGAATTGCAAAACGTTTTTCAAAGTAACAACTTAAATAATCACAAAGTGAGATTCAGATAATACAAAAGCAGCTTTATGTCATTGAACAGGTCATTAAATCCTCTTGAACTTGGACAGCAGCCCGCCCAGACAGCACGCTCCGTCTTACCGACGCCGGTAATTGGACGGCACCATCGGCGAAGTGGTGGCGCTTTTTTCAGCTTGCACACCAAATAAAACTTTATCGTTTGAACATCGGTAAACCATCGGGATGAAAATCCATAACACGCATGCAATCTATAGGTCGGCGTAAGGGCTGGGAGAAACCATTTTACCGACCACGCTTCTACTGATCTTTTTTTTTCCCATCCTGCCACCCACATCATCAGCTTTGTAACCGCGACATGCAGGTATGTTGTATAAAATAGCCTACGTATATGATATGATATATATTTCACAATCCAGGGTAACTTGGAGCTGTCTCCAAAAGTTGAGGGTAACTTTTTGGAGACAGTAAGAAGTGAATGTCTTAGCTATCTTGCTAGCTGCTAGTTAGATGATAAGAAATAAATGTATACTAATCATAAATCAGATATGGAATCGCATGTCTGTTGTGGTTGCATGTGAACTAAATTCGAACTTGACACTTTGGGCAGGTAGATCTAGGTAGCTAGCGTTAGCATAATTAGCTTGCAGCTTTACATAGAAGGTGAAGTTTGGCCTCGGTCACTAATGCAGATTTTCAGTTTAACGGTAAGACAAGGGGATCTATAATAAAGACGGTGGTTGAAATTGACATGAAGGCAATCAGAGAGGGGAAGAGGCGAGAGAGACAAACTCGATGGTGCTTGCGCTTGCTTACCCTTTGTCAATACTAACCGCAATACTGCATTTCCTCTGACCCCCTCTTTGCGTCCTCCCACAGGTGACAACAATCATTCATCACTCCAGCACAGCGGGCTTCCGCCACACCTCCCTTTCCTGAAGTCATGGACAGTAATGTCATCTCAACGAAAAAAACAAAAAACAATTTTTATTTCTATTTCTCTTTGTGCCCAGCCATTTCATTTGTTCATTCTGTTTATAAGTAGCGTACTATTACTATCCCGTAAGGAGCCGTTTTGTTTTTTTTTGGGGGGGGGGGGGGGCTGTGTGTAACAAAATACTGTTTAACTGCAATAAATACCAAAGCAAATGTTATGTTGGTGTCTCCAGACGAAAACCATCCTTAAAA
>JBAMHT010000002.1:29629079-29639630 GCA_037177075.1 Craterocephalus fluviatilis | reverse complement strand
CAGGTTTAGCGCCCCTAGTGGCCAAACGGCATCCCTTTAAGTACTAAAGCTGTAAATAAGAACTAGGTTTGGGAGTGACAGCGTGGGAGCGCATTGGGGAGGCTCTGCAAAACGCTGCTATGCATAAAAAGCCCATCAGAGTTCCAGCCTAGCTTGGTCCCGTTTGTTTGGAGGAGCTGAACGGTGCCAGCGAATTCGGCCGGCGCTGGGCGCCAGCGCGGGGCTATGCGGCGCACCGGGGACGTCTGGGCCGCTGAAACACGAGGCCCGGCTGTTAAGGCGCAGCATTCAGCGTCTGGGAAGCCGTGTCTTGTGTCTGATCGCACGTCTCAGCGCCAGATAAAGCAGCCCATTCTTTTGATAGGTGACCTGCTTTTTTATGTAACCTTGTTTAACTTTTGGCTCGTCTTGGGCTTTCTCATGCAGGAAGTGGAGTGTTTTTACGGGGAGGGGAGCTTCTGTACTGGGCCAGTCTAGTCCCAGACTCCCGTCCTGCTCCTCCCCGTCCTGCAGGCTCACTGTAGCCTCCCAACTCCTTTATGTTCCTGCAGCTCTATGCATATTCTGCATCTCAGGCCTCAAACAGAAGCGAGTCTGAAGCTGCTCGTTATAACATGCTGGTGTTGCATGAAAGCTGACATCTAAATCCCTGTTTCGGCGGAACAAACTCAACAAATGGCGTGTCCTCGACGGGGGTTAATCGAGTGTGCAGTCAGAGGGTATCATGACCTCTCTGGCGGCGAAACATACAGCACATGGCCACGTCTGGATGCAGTGAACCGGGATTACTGCATAAGATGCCTGTGGCCTAGTTTTTTTTGTTTTGTTTTGTTTTGGGTTTTATTTTTCTGTCAGAGAGCAGCATCCGCCAGCAGAGATGAAAAAGAGGTAGTTAGGCAGCGGCTGTGTCCGGGACCGCCGTGTACCGCCGGGCAATCATTTCTGGGTATTAATGCTGGAACAGTTTCATCTTTTATTTAGCATCCAGACGGCCTGAGCGAGCGCGCGGCTGCGGGAAACAACATGGGTGAGATGAGGCGGTGGAAATAAAAAGGCAGCTGTGAGTATGCTAGTTCCAGCACGGAGCAGGTTGCTGTTGGCATTCTGGTGTTTTACTCTGGCTGAATGCAGAGTCTGAGTGATGTGGATGGAGGATGACGGGATGAGACGAGTGTTCAGCAACGTGTCACGCAGCGGCGCATCTCCAGACTCAGAAATGAGGACAGGGTTGAGATAGGGAGGCCGTGTGTGAGTTCATGCTGGTGTCATGAGTTCATGCAGGGGGCAACGCTGCAGAGCGACATCTACGCTTTCATCTGTTTTCCTCATTTTCCCCACCTTTCCTGCACTGTAATATGAGAACTGACTTCAATCCGTCTCTGACACAGAAGTGAAGCGTCTTTTGAGATATAGTGGAGAAGAAAAAGAGGATACACTTAACCTGCAGTGAAACTCGCGTCTCTTCCTTTGATTGCAGTGCTGTGGGAACTGAAAGCATATGGAAGTGGTTTGCTAATGGATTTGTTCCCTCCATTGATCTGTGTGTTTCTAGCATTTGCATGCCTGCTGGTGAGTTTCACTGATCAGGCAGCTTTGCAGGGCTGCAGATGTTTTTTTTATCAAACTCTGCTTGCATAAACGTCAGAGCAACTAAAATGGCAATGAAATTAAATGCAATGATGTGCAAATCCTGAAAATTTATATTTTCATTCAGAATATTACATAAAACTCATCTTTGAATTTGGGGAAAGCAAAAGGTAAGATGAATGTGACTAATAGAAAACAAGCTGAGCAACGCTGACCTGCAGTGAATTTTTAAAAAGAGGAACTCAGAAATAACCTGGAAATGATTTCCTCAACATAAAATGGAGTCTATAATATCATCAGAAGAATCAATGGACCTGGAGCTGATTATAAATAATTCACGACGTGTGGAACCTCGGTCACTCCTCGTTTAAAAGCAGCTATGATTCATCATGAACACATTCTGAGCTTTCTTCCATGAATTCAGATGAAAACGCAGAAGAATCCAGAAGCACGACTTTCGTCTCTGAGCCAACTTTGAGGTCCGAACACCTAGCCCCGTCACGATAACAAATTTTGCTGCATGACTGATCGTCGCAGAAATTATTCCGATAAATGAAAATATTGCACTACTGTTGCCATTCTGAGACGACTTTCAACTAACATCATGATAATGCTACGGTAATAATGGAATCCGTTGTGACATATAAAGTGAGGTGAATCCGTTGTGACGTAAAACGTGAGGTGAATCCATTGTGATGTATAACGTGAGGTGAATCCGTTGTGACGTATAAATTGAGGTGAATCCCTTGTGACGTAAAACGTGAGGTGAATCCGTTGTGACGTATAACGTGAGGTGAATCCGTTGTGACGTATAAATTGAGGTGAATCCCTTGTGACGTAAAACGTGAGGTGAATCCCTTGTGACGTAAAACGTGAGGTGAATCCGTTGTGACGTATAAAGAGAGGTGAATCCGTTGTGATGTATAACGTGAGGTGAATCCGTTGTGATGTATAACGTGAGGTGAATCCGTTCTGATGTATAAATTGAGGTGAATCCGTTGTGATGTATAACGTGAGGTGAATCCGTTATCCGTTGTTTTCTATGTTTTATTCCCCTTCTCTCCTCTCTGTCAGCTCCAGCATGAAGACGTAAATTCAGCCAAAGCACAAATTTAAAGTAATATGTTTTAAGAGGAGCCTTATTTTCCCTTGTGGAAAGGCATATTTGTGCAGCACAATATGGCAGCCAGAATATCCTTCTGCAAGGTAGAAAATAAATAAATAAATAAAATAAAGCCTGCACATTACATTTGTGAAATCAAATGAGCTTATTCTTTAGTAACAGGATATAAAATCGCGTAATTTCTGATCCTGGTAGCTGAATCTTTCCTGATTTTGTGCAAATGCGGAGCACACTGACGAGCTGCACTGATTGAGGAAGTGTGTGAGAGCGAGCGGAGCTCCGAATAATTTTTATTACAGGAAAGCCTTTTCCTGTTTAGATTCCCTTGATATATTTCATGGTAAATATTTTTGCTGTATTTCGGAAATAAGCACAAAGTCATTTTAGTACACAAACGTGCACTGTTTCCATTTTTTAAAGCTCTATCTGGTGGGTAAGATTCAATACACCTCCCTCTGTGCCATCACTTTATACGACCTTGCTTTGTGATTAAATGCACATTTTGCCTCTTTTATTTATTAATTTATTTATTTATCTCTCTATCTCTGGTGCCTGAATACTACCAGCTCCTTTCACGCTGCATCTCCTCCCACTCGTATTACCCTTGTGCGGAGCCACTCGCCTCCTTTGCATCCTGCTCTCTAATATGTCACGTATATATCTTTCATGATTTTTATTTGTAAAACTGTCTATTAATCTAGTTTTCATACATGCTGAGGGAGGTTTTTAGCTGTCACTGCTGAATGTTCAGGTTGAATGATTAAACTTTCGTTTCTCATGCCGTCCTCCTGTTTTTTTTCCTCTTTTCCCACAAAAAAAACCTGCTGAGAGAGTCACATGTTTCTTTTTTTTTTTGCCCCTCAGGTTCCCTGGGAGCTGTTAAAAGTGTCAATGTGACAGGAATCCTGCAGTGGCAGAAGGCATGAAGCAACACTGTGATGTCCTAGTGGCTGCTCCATGACACTAAGCTCTATTCAGCCCTCTCCACGATCCACCTGCCCTCTGTTTTCATCACACCGGACAACCAATCGCTCACTGCCCCGTTTACATAAGAGCCACACCATGGCCAGCAAGAGGAAATCCACCGTGCCCTGCATGATACCATCCAAATCCAAACATGTGCGTGAGGAGATCATCCTGGGCTCGCTCCCAGAGCTCCTCCCAACAATCCCAGAAGACAGCATACTGAGCATCTGCGGAAAGGAGTCCGGCCATTTCCCTCACAGCTCCTCCAAGTACTAGGCGGGCAGCGAGACGCAGAAAGGAGGTACGTACGGCTGCGTGAGCTGCCACTTCGAGTCCAGAGATCTGAACTACTTCTTGGATCACATGCACAACTGCCACTTAGACTTCAGGGCCAAGCCCACCTTCTACTGCCTGAACTGCGGGGTGTCCGTCGTCCGCTTCGAGGCCCTCGCGCTGCACAACGCCAAAGCCCACCCCAAGATAATGGAGGGCTTGGTTACCGCGTCGCTAAGTGTGAACAAGAGAGACGGGGTAACGACGGTGGAGCAAAGCCTCTTCACGGACGGCGGAGAAGACTACAGAGAGTCCGGGATCTCCCTCACTAAGACGCCCATTGCGAAGATGATGAAAGGCAAAGGGGAGCACAAAAAGATTGTGGTTTCCCACACGGTGGAGGTCCGGAAGATCGACAACGGAAAGGACGTAGACCCCAGCGTGCTGACTCATGTGCCTGAACTCCAAAACGGGGCTCTCAGTGTTTCTGGCGCCCCAGCTATGCCGAGGACCGCTGTCACTCACGTGATTACAACGACAGTGTCCAACCAAGTCTTTCACCAGCACACTCCCTCCCTTTACTCCCCTCTTTCCTCCGACTCCAACAAAGATCTTCCAAAGGTGATGATTCCTCTCAGCAGCATCCCCACCTACGATGCCGTCATGGACACCAGCAGCTTTCTCAAGACATCCTTTGGCAAGTTCCCGTACCCGACCAAAGCCGAGCTCTGCTACCTGACGGTGGTGTCAGAGTTCCCCGAGGAGCAGATCAAACTCTGGTTTACCGCCCAAAGGCTCAAGCAGGGCATCAGTTGGTCTCCTGAGGAGATCGAGGAGGCCAGGAGGAAGATGTTTAACACTGTGTTCCAAGGCGGAGCACCGCAGAAGCAGCCCGCGACGCCCCGGCAGGTCAACCACATCGTCACCCACCACACCGTCAGCGCCCACCCCGGCGCAAAAGGACCAAACTTTCCCGTGGCCAAAGTTCCGTATGCAAGCCTGAAGTCCCGGTCTGTGGGCGTCATCGCCACGCAAGCCAGCGTGTCAACCAACCCCCACGTCACAAGGGTCTCATATTCCACCCCGGTCGCCCCCCCCAAGTTTCCCTCCGTCGTCAGAACGCCAACGGCCCCGACGAAGACGTCTGAAAGCACTGTGGAGCCGGACAAGAGCAACGGCTTGGACGTGGCAGGCGGCGGCGTCAGTAGCAGCAGAAGCAGCAGCAGCAGCTGCAGCAGCATCAGCAGCTATTCCAGCAGCAGCAACGGCGTGGAGGCCAGGAAGCACGGCGACGACGCCGCCGGCATCAGCAATAACCACGAGCTCTGCGCCGACGATGCCAGGAAACCCAACGTCACATGCAGCGGCTCGCCGGCCGGGTCGGACGATCCGAACAGCGGCGCGGGTCACGCCATCGGCGACAACACCAGCAAAGCCAACAACACGTGCAACGATCACGGCAGCGCACAAGAGAAGCCCGGCGAGCTCGTCCAGCACAGCGCCGACAGCAGTATTAGCAGCGAGCACCTGGGCGATGACGGCGTCCCCGAGCAGAACCTCGCCAGCAGATCTCCCCCCGAGAGCACCAGCACCACCGTCATCACCAAAACCGCCGAGCCGACGTGCAACAAAGACGTCCCCGCGAAGGGCGTGTCCATCCTACAGCAGGTCATCAAGGACGAGGACGCGGGGCTCAAAGCCGACCCCGGCAAGATCAACTTCAAGAGGATGAAGATGAGCGAGCCGGAGGCGACCGCCGAGGTTCCGCATCCGGAGCAGAAATCCGACGTGGAGGTGTCGGCCTGCCATCCGTCGTTCTCGCCGCCGTGGGGCAACAAGACGGCGCAGCAGCTGCACGTGCTGCGGCAGGCGTTCTCTGGCACGCGCTGGCCCAGCAGCCTGCAGTACGAGGAGCTGAGCGTGCAGACCGGGATGCCTAAGTCCGAGGTGGTGCGCTGGTTCAGCGACAGCCGCTACAGCAGCAAGAACGGCCAGCTCAAGTGGCTGGGGACCTACCTGCAGCCTCTCGCCGAGTCCGAGGACGGGAGGGGCCCCGGGGACGCCAAAGCCTTCAACAAAACACTCGTAGAGCAAGACACGAACAAGCACCTTGAAGGAGAGGCCGAGCCGAAGCCGGGGCAGCGGGCGCTGTGGCCGGATTCATACGCCCCGCTGCTGGCCCTGGCCGCCGCCGAGGGGCCCGGCCAGCACGGCCGAGCCGAGGAGGCGGCCAATCAGACGCTCATGGAGCCGCAGGCCGACGCTAATCAGGCCAGGTAGGCGACCGACAGCGACGTTCACCAGATCTGCGATGTTTATCTGCTCAGAAACATGTGATCGGTGATGTTTATCTGCTCAGAAACGTGTGATCGGTGATGTTCATCGGCTCAGAAACGTGTGATCGGTGATGTTTATCGGACAGAAACGTGCGATCGGTGATGTTCATCGGCTCAGAAACGTGTGATCGGTGATGTTTATCGGCTCAGAAACGTGTGATCGGTGATGTTTATCCGCTCAGAAACGTGCGATCGGTGATGTTCATCGGCTCAGAAACGTGCGATCGGTGATGTTCATCGGCTCAGAAACGTGCGAACGATGATGTTCAGTAGAAAGGAAGCAGGAGTGGGCCCAGGTACTCGTGCTGAGGAGCTTATCAAAGGTCCGTGTATAAGAAGCTATTTTTAGTCGGAGTCTGATCCACTGAATTATAGATGGAGAGTGCGTGGTAATATACGTGAATAAATCATGGCATTTGTCTTTGGTGAGATGCATTTCCATTAGGAAAGTTAATACGTATGCATGCATGTGTCTCAGTGCGGCTCTGAAAAGACATTTTCCTGTATGTGTGGCTGACAGGGACGGCCCGCGGATGGAGCTGCTGGAGGTGTGATGAAGCCGAGGAACGCCGCCGTTAAAAGGCCGAACATGAAAAAAGAAAAAAAGTGTGTTCATAATGACAGCAGATGTGATTGTAGCCGGACCGTTGGACTCTGACTGTAACTGTGAATACCCACCATCCCCCCCCCCCTTCCTCATCCTCCACTTCCTCCTCCTCTTCTTCCATCTGCCATTGTCAAAAAGAAAGAACTTCTCACCTTTGAGTCCTGTGATGTTTAAGCCTTTCATGCTTCTTTGTGGTCGTGTGGGGAGGGTGCACAATGAGGTCAGTACGAGGGATCAAAGAAACGAAAGAAAAGACGCACACTGACTGGAAAACTGACTTGAATGAGCGAAGATAAGTAAGGATAGGGCCCGGAGCTGTTCTCTGCTGGGCCGTAGGGAGAAATATATATATATAATTGAAACTGCACTATATGAGAGGGTTCGTACTGACTGGACAAACAAAAGATGTGTCAAGGAAATGTTATTGTTGGCTTTGTGATATTTTTTACTTTTTTAGCAACCAGTACTTCAGCACTGCCTTGAATTCTACTTTTTCCGTTACGTTTTTTTCAATTCTATCTACTCTTCTATATCCACTGTAAGTCCAGATGCAATCAAACACGTTTTATTTAGATCTGTATCGATGTTGGTGATCTTTTTGCAGTACAGCTACAAGCAAGAGACTATTTACAATGCACTAATGAAGACAGCAAAGCTAAAAATCACCCTGCTTCACAGTAAAGGTATTGACAGCTGTGTCAAGATCAATACACTACACTGCCCTGCAAACCGAACAGAGAGAAGCCTGTCACGCTAACGTTGCCTTACTCAGCTCTGTCCGTGTGTTTATATGAACTGTCTGTCCATCACCTTGCTTTTCGGCTGCCGTGCTGTCCAGAAGAAAAGAAAAAAAAAGAACAAGCCAGTGCATCGATGGTCGCTGTTGGTCTATATCTGTGAAAAAATCAATCTTGTGCTGCTTTCTGTACACTTGGAGATGTTTAAGCTGTAATCGTATCAAATATTGTTACTGGCGAAATGTTGTTAAAAGCAAAATTCTCAAATTCGATCCCTAAACACTGACAGAGTGAGATGTTGTGCTAGCTAGAGAGCCAAATGAGGAGATCTTTGCTCTCCTCTGAGTTTTATGTGTTTATATGAACATAAAATCACTACATGATTCCTACGAAGCTGCATCTTTGTCAAGCTGCTAATAGCTAAGAACGGTGCTATACCATCCAAAGTGAAATTGGAGCTCGGCCTCCTACCAGCAGTGTATGCACTTGTGTCGAATGTTACGATTTATTTTGGTTTGAGATAAACGGAATCTGGACTTACGGTGTTAATGATCGCTTAAACTTTTATGATCATAAAGCACTGTTGTATCATCCTTTCTACACTTCTGAGTCTTTACAGAATAAACTGAATACTCACCAAGCAGCCCCCCGGCGTTTCTGCGTTTGTTGCGGAGCAGGAGGGAATTTATTCCGTCACCATCCGGTCAAATTATTCAGCGAGATGAAGAAAAGTAAGAGGTGATGCTGAAGGGGGGGGGGGCGGCAGTCCCATCTGCTGGTGAGCCGCCGTCAGTGCAGTTCATCAGAAAAATGGAAGAAATTCAGCTTCATGGTGGGAAATGTCCAGTTTTTCCTGAAAGCATCGACTTCGGGGACGTCGGAGTGCAGGTGGGTGATTTAGAGAAGAATGTGCAAAGGAAGGAGCGTCCCAGGGTTTGCTCAGAAACTACAAACTCACGGTTTTACTCTCGATTCAGCCAGTTTATTGTTTATAGTTGATTATTTGCCTCTTCATTTTATCAAATATAATCTAACACAGTGATTCCCGAACTGGTTCCCCTGAGGACCCCTTCATGCCACTAGCTGGGGACTTCCATAAAGGATTACGAACTTCATCCCACCCTTAATAAAACTGTTTAATTATTTAGTTTATGAATCAATATAATAATAATAATAACAAAATTATTATTATTATTTATGTTCAGGTTTCCAACCCAGGGACGCTGGCTTAGGCATGTCACGATTATTTATTTTCATGATTAATCGCGGTAGTAGAGGCTACAGTTAATAATTGTAAAGCTTCCTAGATATCGTCATTAAATAATGTAAATATAGTTTGATTGTCATCACTGAAATCCTAAAGCTCAAATTTATTTTTATCTTTTCATATTCACATATTCATTCATATAACACTAGTTTTTTTTAATTATTTTTACCAGAGCAGAGGAGGTTTTTACTCAATTCTAATGGGAATTTCAATGGTACTTTTGTTTATTTTGTTGCCATATTCTGTTTTTTTGACATCAACACACAAATAAAACTTAACAGAAAAGGAGTTTTCAAGTTATTTTGTACATTTCCAGCATTGTAAAATTAAAACATAATAATCGTAAAATCATTATTTATCAAACAATAATCGTACCTAGAAAATATATAATCATGACATCATGACACTGGACCCTCAAATAGGTCCCACAAAGAGCGTACGGGGTCTTTGAGGCTTCAACTGTTCATTGTGGTTATGAACATTTGTATGAAACTGCACATTATCTTTACTATCTTATCTTTTATTCTATTCACATTTTTATGTGTTTCTAAACTTTAAAATTATTTTATAGTGATTTTAGCTATTTGTTTATGCCTTCTACTACCACCTACCTTCGAATTGTCTTTAACAGGATGTCTTCCTTTGCCGAAAAACGCAGACTGTCCACACAGAGTCAAGTTGAAATCCGTTCACTTCAGTCACTTTTACTCATCTGGATGTTTGGAGTTTAAGCCTGAAAACCAAAATGTTTTAATAAGCATGGATCATCAACATCTGCTACACAATATCCTGGTTCATATACAGCAGGGGTGTAAAACTCATTTATTTCGGGGGCCACGTATGGCACAGTTTGATCTAAAGTGGGCAGGACCAGTAAATTAACAACATAATCATCTTGAAATAATGAAAACTTCACGTTTCCCGTGTTTTAATGCAACGAAGAACAAATCACCTCATTTAATGGGTTAAACTTTTAGAAAACACTATGAACAACCTGAATTTTCTTTAGAAAAAATGCAGTTTCCTTAATATTTGACCTCAGTTATACATTTACAATTTAATTCATTACAATTTTTTTTTTGTGTTTAATATATTTTGTATAGATTAATAAAACAATGAAATTAGTTAGTCTATTAGCATATAATATATTTAATTCTTTCATTTTTAAATTTAAACATTTTTTATTTATACAATTTACTTGGGATAAAACCCATTTCATATTATTTTGTGTTGATTTTTCTACCATACTTAGGGTAGAAAGTACAACTAACAGATCACAATGGATCTAAAACAATCACAATCATATAATTACAGGAATGTGGAGCTAATACAAAATCCAGTATTTCACATTTTGATTCAAGTAACTATGACTAAATTCATCCTGCGGGCCAGATTGGACCCTTTGGTGGGCCGGTTTTGGCCCCCAGGCCGTATGTTTGACATGGGGTTTAGGAGGTCAGGGAGCAGGTGGAGCTTCATGAATAAAACGTGTTTGACAAACGCATCAGAGCAGATTATTGGTCCCTTTACAAAGAAAAAACAGCACTCACCTCACAATCTCACCAATGAAAGGATAAAACCAGTTTGGTCCCAGCATCACCAGGATGATCGATGACTGTTACAATGTGCTGAACCTTCCGTCACGTGACTCGCAG
>JBAMHT010000002.1:29587900-29608773 GCA_037177075.1 Craterocephalus fluviatilis | reverse complement strand
TGATCTGTTTTAAAGAAAAAGACAGGAAGATTAAAGAAAATCGATTAAAATCGAAAATCGGATTTGGTTTTTAAAAAATCTGAGATTTTATTTTTTGGCCATATCGCCCAGCCCTAATTTGTTATGTCGAATGTCTAAGAATTCTGCCTGATGTTGTTCAGAATTTTGTCTGATTAATTTCACGGGACCTTTGTCACAGATGGAAATATAATTTTCTGACTTTATTTCTTGGGACGACACAGAAACAGAAGTGTATGTCTGTTTATGGAGTTAAACTATAAACTCTCTAAACCACTCCAATACTCTAAATCAGGGATGTCAAACATACAGCCCGGGGGCCAAATGTGGCCCGTCAAACCATCCAGCCCGGCCCGCGGGATGAATTTAGTCCAAGTTTCTCGAATCAAAATGTAAAATACTGGATTTTTTTAGCTGCAGATGCCTGTAATGAAATGATTGGGATCTTTTTAGATCCATTGTGATCTGTTAGCAGTAATACTTGTGTGATTAAGCAAATATATAAAATGAAGTGAATATGTAAATAAATAAATATAAAAGAAAACTCAATATAAAGTAATATAAAATAGATTTTATAATCAAGTAAATTGTATAAATAAAAAAAATTTAATTTAAAAATGACAATTAAATTTATGTATACTAATATTTTAAATAATGTACTCATTTTATTGTTTTATTAATCTATACAAAATATATTAAACACCAAAAAAATATGTAAATGAATTAAATTGTAATGTGTAAGTGAGGCAAAATATCATGGAATTTTTTTTTTTTTTTAAAGAAAAGTCAAGTTGTTCATAGTGTTTTCCAAAAGTTTAACCCATTAAACTGGTGAATTGTACTTCCTTTCACAAAAAAAGGGAAAAATGTGACATTTTCATTATTTCGAGATGATTATGTTGTTCGTTTACTGGTCCCGCCCAAATCAGATCAAACTCCTGAACTAAACCAGTTTGACGGCTCAGCTCTAAAATTATGAGTTAAAATGCTATAAAAGTGTATTCCCGTTCAAGAAAACGTTTACGTACATAATCCTGGGAAAATATACACAGCTGCGAGATAATTTAATGCATCTCCAGATATATAAGGTAGATGTTTTATCTTCAATCAGTTCCTTTTTGTTTAAGGAAAATAATGTCAAGCCAAAGTGAACATGAAATGAAAATGAACATAAACAAATAAATAACTAGATGATAAAATAAAGACTTTACAGGAGCTCAGAGGGCTGCTTTTACCTGAAGAGTGTTGCATCCAGGTAACAAGAATTAATGTGACCCTGAATTCCCTTCATCCTCCCCACCAGCAACGCCAGCGCCTCCGACTCGGGGACGGGCGGCGCGTCCTCGCCCGACTCTTCGTACGAAGGAACTGAAAAGAGGAAAAAAAAACAAAGAAATTAAAGTCAAATCCAGGTTTTACAGCGTGACATCATCTCCTGTCCCCGATCCTGCGGGGGACAACGTGAGCTGGGTGAGTCACATGACTCACGGCGTGTGAAGGCTGCGTGATACTGGCGCCCTGATGATGATGTTTGCAAAACATCCTGAACCAGAATGACGCTACCTGCAGGGTTTCCATGCTTCCTGACTGCAGGAAACAACAAAAACCTGCAGGGTAGCGAAGCTCCGGGACCCTGAAAGCTTTCAGGGGCTGGGGACCCCTTGCAGGGGAGAAAATGAGCTCAGGTGCACGTATCTGGTCCTCCAGAGCAACTTTTAGATGTTTGCTTCTCCAACACACCTGAATGAAATGTCTGAATGAGCTCATGTGCAGCATTCAGCTCTGCAGGCTGCAGACATTTATGATTCAGGTGTTGGACAAGGAAACAACTAAAAGTTGCTCTGGAGGACCAGATACGTGCACTTCTGCTCATAATCATCAGTGTTGAGTCACGTTTGTCATGAATTTGCTCAAAATTCTGCTCCCACTCTCCCAAAACTCTTCCTGTCGAAACGATTAGTTATTAGATACTATTAGTTTGTGGCATTTTCCACCAGAACTGATACAAAGCAGCGCTTTTCAAACTTTGTGAGCCGCGACCACCAGGTTAACATGCGTTGTTTCTGTACTAATGTTGTTGTTCAGGTGTTAAAAAATTCCAAATTTATTTAATAAATATTTTTAAATAATCTTAAGACCTCCAGTTTGAGAGATGCTGCTCTAATGCACTGCTTCCAAAAACCTTTGAGCCACAATCCCCAAGATAACAGACCAGTACCCTCCTCCTGCAGGATTCTCTTAATAAAATAAGGCTTTTAATAAAAACTCTTAATAAAAACTGTCAGCCTTCATAAATAAGAGAATCTTGTGGATTAACAGAGTGAATCGTGGGAAGAAATAAAGTTGCTGTTTATCTCTGCATTAACGGTTTCATTTTGACAGCCGTGACAAAAGTTTTTTTTGCTAAATGTTGGTTTTATGTCTTTCAGAAATTATCTGAGGACCCCCTGAAATCATCTCGCGACCCATAGTTTGGTAACCACTGCTCTGTTGAACAACAAGAAGCATTTTATTTCACACAGGGCGACCCCCCCCGTCAGCTTCAGGTGTAATAAACTCAGGTAAAGGTGCAGCGGTGTGAGCGGCGCGTGAACCGGGAGGATGGTCTAACCTGGGGGGCTCCTGCTGGGCGTGAGCGTGTCTCTCTTCGTGGGGGAGCAGAGGAACCGGCCATCTGGGCTGCACTTTGTGACGGGGACAAACAAAGCTCTGCTCCTGCTGCAGGTGAAGTACCTCTGGCCTTTGTGGACCCCGTCGGAGCAGCCCTTCAGCTCGTAGTCCTGAAACGATCAGAGCCAAAATAAGCACGGCTGCTGCACCAGAAACGCACCAGAGGAGCGTTTGATTCGCTCACCAGCTCGATCCCGGCCCAGTCACCCGTCTTCCCGGCCGGGGTGCCCAGCCACCGGATGACTCCGTACACGATCGCCCCGGTGTTGGAGGCCACCTCCACCATGGAGCCCACCTCCAGAGCGGCGGCGGGCTCCGCGGGGGCCTCCGGGGCGTGCCGGGCACGAGAGCCGATGCTCGGCACGGAGTTAACGCGCGTCACAGCTTTTCTGTGCAGACCTGCAGACAGAGCGTGGAGGGGAGGGAGGGTTAGGAGTCTCATGACTTTTTTTTTTTTACTCATCAGATTGCCGTCCAGCTGACTCAGCTTCACAGCAGCAGCTATGCAGACACATTCAAGTGCTCCGTGTACAAAAATGTCAGAGCATGTGATGCATCTACTGTTACATCCCAGGGTAGCTGGACCAGTTTTTCCTGTTTTCCACTTGGACCACTTTTTCCTGCATCCTCACGCAGGTGTGTTTAGTCAGACTCAGAGTTTATGTGCTGTGCAGAGTAAAATTTAGACTTTGGGTTTGTCCTTTTAAAGCTAAAATGCTCTATTTGGCATGGAGCGGATGACTCACCCCCACTCCTGCCATCTGCCCAGGGCTGTCTGATCGGGGCCGAGCTGGCCGGGACCACCTGGATGATGTCTGCAGCGCTGAAAAGCGGGAGAGGGGCCGGTTTCTGGGGTGATAAGTTATGATCTCCGTCCTGTGAGGAGGAGGCAAAAACAAACAGTGAAACACAGAAACTCCTCCGCTCAGACCTAAAGAGCAAACATTTGCTCTTTAAGATCACCAGATCAGGTCCTCCTTACTTCTTAGGTGGCGTTTGCAAGTATTTTCATGCTCCTACAACACAAAACAGGGAAAAATAAGCGCAACCCACCAGAAACTCCACCTCGAAGGCAAGCATGTGCAGGTCTTCCTTGCTGTCCTTCTTCCCAATCTGCATGAGGTTCTTCACCATCCCGGGCAGGTAGCCCTTCCGGTGCCGGACCACCACCAGGTCGTCCTGTGACAGCGCGCAGATGGCCAGGAAGAGCTGCGGGCTGCACAGCAGCTCCAGCCGCTTGCTGCCGTTGGACACGTAGAGCAGCAGCTGCGCCTGGTGGTGCGTGAGCGGGTGCGTGTCCTCCTTCCGCAGCACGGCGCCCTTCTTGGGGCTCCCCGCGTTGCTGCCCTCGCTGTACAGCAGCCCGATCAGCTCCCCGCGCGCAGACTCCGCCTCCACGCGACCGATGGCTCCTTTCTTCGACTTTCCGCGCTTCACGATGAAGAACTTCTCACTTGCGGCAGTTTTAGGCTCCATTGTTCCAATAATGACGCTCGAAGTGCGGCTTATAGATGCGGAAAATCTGAGGGAAGGGGGCAGGAGCGGGTTTTTCTACACGGAAGCAAATAAACTCCATTCTGATTTAGTGTTTCTACGCTTCTAAAAACTCACTCACCCGATGCGCTCATCGCTCCAGCATGAAGCGCAACTCCAGCTCTTCCAGGTTTACCGGAGAGGAGGACGCGCCTGCTGCTTTTGGCATGACGCACGTGACTGGGGACGTCCCACCTGCGCGCGCCTCCGCCCCGAACTGTCAAGATATGTCAGAAAAGAAAAGCAGTATCTCCGCAGTTTTATCTGCTCCTCAATAAGAATGCAGACTGATAAAAATTCATCTTCCTCTGTGGTTCAACCTGTCCTGGAGCCGAGAAACCATCCTGCGCATGCGCACTGCTCATTTTTACTTCACCCTGACGTCTAGTAAAGATTTGGTTTTTAGAAAGCAATGTAATAAATCTAGCCTTTATAGAGAAAACTAACCAGAAATTTTACAGATGAACTTAGTTTGACTTTCTCTAAACTTTTAAACGCACATAAACATTAGATGTTTGTTGCTGTTCTGATTTTTAAAAAACTAAAAGCTCGTAAATACATCAAACCCATGACAGTTTCTTTCCCCCACCAGTTATTCCATCCACGTCCTACATTCATGACAAGATACTGAATTGAAAGTGTTTGTTTAATCCCATCAAAATGCCAATAACTACCTCATATTTCATATAATCAGAGGGATATTTGGATCAATAACAGTCAAGATTCTAATAAACAGGAACAATGCTCTAGCCTACTAATGTTAATGCATACATTATTATTACTATTATTGATGATACTACTACTACTAATAAAATAATGCTAATAATTATGATGATGATAATAATAATAATGACAGTAATAAGTTGATAATGTAAGTTTGGCTTCGTGGACTCAGTCAGAAAAAAAGCAAATGAATAAAATAAGAATAAAAATTACTTTTTAGTAATTGCATAATGGGAGTCCTTAAAGACAGCAGGTTGCAAACGCTGCTCTAGTTAATGCAAATACAGGGAAACAATATATTTATTAAATATTTGAGAGAAATCTGGCATCTATTGACTATTTATCCAGTCAGTGAATTTAGGGTGAAAACAGAGATTAGTGAATAAAACAGAACTAAGTTTGAGGGACCCTATCAGACCTGACATCTTCATGCACACATGACTGAAAATAATCTGATGTAAACAGGATGAAAACGTTCAACAATAACATCAGGTTAAACGAAAGACTTGTTTACTACAACACCAGAATATTAATGTGGAGCATTTATTAAAACAAACTTTTACGAGCTGCAGATTTATCAGGATCCTCATAGTTGGGTACGTTAACGTCTCAACAAGCTGAAGCAACATCACACGGAGACTCGAATGTGGGAGGTTTCCCAGTTAGAACGAGATTACAAGTCATTGAAAAATACAAAAGTTTTCGTGATGCAGCCATTCATAATAAACCAACAAACAAAAATTCAAGCTGCAGTCATGAAAAAGTGTTTGTTTCAGAGCTTAGGAGCTTGTTTTGATGCTGCAGAATCTGTGTCCAGATGCTACAGTCATCAGCATCACAGGTAGTAAAAACCCATTTAAATGTGTTAACTGGTTGTACTGGCCTGTTCTAGAAGCATCCCATGAACCTGGATTTGTCAGCTTTACGAGTACCGACCCGTATAAACACAAACGACACTACAGAGTCCTCACTCTGGATTTTTTGTGTCTGAAAACCGCAACGAGAGCTGATGAAGATTTCAACATCGGCTGCTGAGTCCTCACACATCCTGCACATTCTGATTTTTATTTCGCATGAAGCTGGTGTCCGCAGACCTTTTTACCTCCCAGCCATCTTTGCCACACCTCCGGCCTCAGAAAGATGCCCCGTTCTCAAACGTTTCAGCCACGACACCCATGAGAACATAGGCCGACTCCCGCCGCTATAGCACACAAATGATATGATGCTGCTTTGGTTTACAGAAAATAACTCATTTTGAACACAGTTATAATAAACTGGACTAATGTGGATTAATTATGTCTCAAGTGTGTTGAGGTGACTATTTGGGCGTATAGTCATGACACGGGAAACCTGGACCCAGCTGTGAAGCATGATGGAGAGAGGATGATCTGACGCTTGGAGGAAACAAAGAAAATCAGCAGAATGGTTGGAAAAAAAAAAAGATCTTGTAGGTTTTAGATTGCTGCCCTCAGGCAGGAGGACATGAAGTGGCATGACTGGAAGAAGACGTCCCAGATCATACTGGAACAAGAAGCTGCTGCTACCAAAGCCGTGAAAAGGAGAACTCTGGTTCCCAAACGTTTTGAGCCACAACCCCCAAAATGACAGATATATTAGTGTTGGTGACCCTCCCTTCTGTGATGACAGTTAATATATCAGACGGGTCCTGCAGGTCCTCTAAATATCAGACTTGAAAACAGTCTTTATAAATAAGGAAGAGAAATGTGGATTTATGCTTTAACATGTTAAAGAATTAAGGGTTTAAATTTAGATTTATTTCCTCGTGGTTTAATTTTGATATCTATGAGAAAATCCCAAATTTATAGGTTTTCTATTTTTCACAACGGGCTTTATGCACAGCTCTGCTACTTCCTGAACGTAACGCAGCTCCTCGTTTCCAGTCTTTCATTACTGGACGAACTGATTGGCATGGCTACGGAGGCCGGGCACACTTGCATTAATCCCTACATCCAGCAATGAAAGACAGGAAACAAAAGAGCTGCTATAAGTTCAGGAAATAGCAAAGTTATGCAATGAGCATCTCGCGGCCCACATGGGGGACCCGACCCACAGTTTGGGAACCACTGCTCTGCACAGACCCTTGGGCTCCTCTGTGCAAAGACTCTTGGTCCGCATGCACAGGACGAGCCTCTGGAACAACCTCCTGCAGATTTTAAGGACAGATTTGAACCTTTTTATGTTTGACGTTTGTGTTTTTATATTCTCTGAATGTTTTACTTTTGTCTGGTTTTAACTGCAGCACCAACAGGACAGCAGGTTACAGCCAGTTCAGAGCCTGCAAACCATTCCCATTTCCAGTGTGAAGTGGACTGAACCCAGCTAGATCAGCGGAGGGGCTGCCGTCCTGCAGGTTTTGGATGTTTCGCTGCAGCGATGGATAAGATGGTAAGACTAATTATTTCTGCATTAAGTGCAGATCTGTTAGATTCAGCTGCAAGATGAGACAAACTCCACCTACATGTTCCTATGAAGACACTGGAATACTTTTTTACTTTAAAAACCACAAGGGAGGCGCGCGTGTGTCATTACTGGATATTAATCTTAGCTGGGAGAGAAAAACTCTGAGCAACATATTTCCAGAAAGAATTGCTGGAGAGCAGCGCTGTGAGCGGCATGTTGTCCACACGTACCGCTCGCTCTGCATGTGACGCAGGCCACATGTGGGACGCTATCTCCACCGAGGATCAGATTTACGTAACAGCCCTCATTTCTTTATCATCCACACATGTAATGATTCCTTTACTGGCAGCAGAACAAAACACTCAAAGAATTCAACATGTTTCATCACAAAGCTGCGTCAGACGACGATAAAAACATGATTTATGATAGTTTTATTCTTCTGGTCTTCAGTCCAGGAGCTAAATCTGCACACTTTCCGCTGGAAATGATGGGAGAGAAATGGGGAAGGATAAACGGTTACTCACGTAAGTATTGAAGCCGAAGGTCGGCCACTAAACATGATGTCAGACTTACAGTCAATGAGTCCGTTTGGCCCGAGTTTGGGACGGAGTCCGGTCAGAGGGAGGCTCTCGTTCCTCCCTTTATGTGGGAACAGCACGCTGGCAAGCATCTACATACACATTACAAGTGTTTTTTTTCCTTTTTAGATAATAAAAACTTCTCATTGAGCCTGTAAATAAGTCTGGACCTGGGCGATGGGGCGTAAACGTCCACCGGAGCTGCTCAGCGCCATGTAGGAGCCGCATTTGCTCCAAGCCGGCAGCATCACTGAGGGCATGAGAAACGTCAGGGGCCTCTTCCCGGGCTCCGCTCCGTTCGTCTGCGGCACAAAGGGATTATTTTACCGGCTTCTGACTAGCCTCTTTGGCTGAGAGCTGGGATTTCTGTCACACCTGGGTGGTTTCAGGCGGCACTTTGGTTTTGTTTGGCCAGACGAAGTCGAGAACGAGGCTGTTGAGAATGATGCCCGACTGAGTAACGATCCTGCTCCCGAACGGGCCGCTCAAGGAACTGCATCATCACAGCAACAACAGATAAGAGGAGAATGTCACACTGCCCCGGCACATACCAGACATATCCTGCTGACACGATCCATATCAGCCTGCAGGCACAAACACCACCTCGCAACAGACACCATCAGCTTATCTGGTCCCATGACCACAACTTGTCCAGTCAGCAGCTCCGAGGGGAAGGACGGCGAGTCGGATGAAGATGTTTCAGAGTAATTCCTCCTCTGGTGAGGCGCTTCAGTCCGATTCTTGCTGCAGACAGAGAAGAAAGTGAGAATTAAATCAAAAACTGATGCAAACATCAGTGTTTACGTTCATGTTGCATGATTAAACATTTACTGTCAAATCAAAGATTTGCTGTCGCCAAGAACATGTCAGCAAGCCTTTCTTACTGCAAATAGTGATATTAACAGGGCAGTGTGTGAGATAGGGTTAAAAAAAAAAAAAAAGAGTGAAAAGGGACGACTAAAGAGAAACAGAATCTGTAATTAACATTATCGCAATAAGAATAATTATGCTATTAACAATATTGCTAATTAAAGTACAAATCATAATACTGCCAATAGTCATAATAATTCTAATAATGGTAATTCAGCTAATAATAATAATGTACTGCGAACACTGCTAATAATGCTAATAGTAACGCCAATTTTAATAATGATACAAATGCTTTTAACGAAATGCTAATGCTCATAATGGTAATCCTAGTCATGGTAATGCTTGCTGATAATAATGTAATGCAAATATTGCTAAAAATCCTAATTTACAGATAATGCTATTAATAATGTTGATGCTAAAATGTTAATGACATGCTTATATGTTAATGCTGATAGTGAAATGTTAATGATAATGCTAATACTTATATACTGTAAATCTTTAGAAGCAGGCAATGCTCTGTGTGGAGCTCCATGAGCAGCTAATGTGCTTTTCTCTCTGACTGAGGCCTTGGACAAACCGGGAACTCGTCTGTAGCTCAGTATTGAATGGAATAAAGCCACGGATGTACAGATGGATGATTAAATTAATTGTTTGCTGCAGACAGACGATTCCTCCGGGTATTTACCGGAGTAAGACGGACAGGAACTCAGCCACCAGCGGGCTGAAGTTTGGGTCGCCCAGTCCTCTGGCCATCCCTAAAGCTGCTGTCAGAGCCTTTAAAAAGAGAAAAATGAGAGAAATCCTCTTTTTTTCCACATTTCTCTGAATTAAGGCAGTGAAACTTGGTACTTCATCCATCCAGCTGTTTGTTTGATTTTCTGTGACGCTGCTTTTTCTGACATAGCGGCTCTCCATCAGGTTGAGAGCTGCGATCAGCGCTGCACCAGCAGAGGGGGGAGGAGGAACCTGAACTATAACCTCTGAAAACCAAAAGCAAGAAATCATTATTCACTCTGCAGTGCACTGTGCACGGTAAACTAATATTTACCATTGTAACGGCCTTCGATAGGTTTTTGGACTTCCACGCTGTAGTTCCCCATGTCCCCCCGGCTGAGGACCCCTCCGTTTGCTCGCACCTTTTTTTAAAGTGGAAGAACTTTATTTCCTCTCATTGCGCCAGATGGTGGAATTAATCTGAATTACCTCGTCCTCCATCTCCTGAGACAAATTCCCATGATAGAAATGTAGAAGGCCAGCCTCCAGGACTCGGGCCAGCGCAGGCATTCGCACATACGAACCCGGACCTGGATCCTGGTCAGTCAGGTTAAACAGGTCCCTGAGGCGTCCCAGTAGCTGCTCGTCTTTTACCCTGGATATCGCCTCAGCTGTAAACAAATTCAGTACTGCTACATTTATACCATACCAACTTTTCTGATCATAACCAAACACTAAAACTATTTTTTAAAAGCCATAATGGATAAACAAAGCAGACGTATGTAAATAAGAGCAATAAAATCCATCAAGGAAAACAAAAATTCAGATTAAATCCATTTTTTATGCTTGGTTTTCAAACTATGCAAGAATCTTTTTGTGGTGCTCCTGATTTTATTTATTTATAAAGCACCTTTCAGGCCAGGGCAACTCAAAGTGCTTCACAACAATATATGTATGAAAGAGAATTAAAAAAACCTCCACACAACATATAAAGACAAAAATATAATTACTTTCATACACAAACACAAAAAAAGGAAAAAGTTTGCTACCCCTATCTGACCCCACCCCAGCATTCCCAAACAATGCCTGGTTGCTATTTACTGTCTCTTCTAACTTAAAAAAGGAAAACTAATGCAAATTTTATATTATATATAAGATAAATTTGTCAAATAAACATCTGGCTCGACACTGTGATATCCAAAGATATTGAATGTCTGCTTTGTTTTTCTACAAGTTTTTCCTGTTTAGATTGAACAGTTGATGCTGTTGCTCTTTATCGTCGCGTATTTTCCTTCCTCTTTGCTTTCCTCTTCTCTCCTTTTCTGCTCAGTTTACCCACCATTTTCTTTTGCACACATCTTGTTAGGCTAATTTAAAAATAAAGAATAATATCTTATTACCAAAAGGGTATGTAAGAGTTTTAGGGTCACTACAGAAAAATATAAAGTTATGAGAACAAAACTGAATTCTGACTTTAATCTAAGAATTCAGAAGAAATTTTTTTTTTTCTCTTCATCCTGTGACTTTTTCTAAAAAAGGAAAAAAAAATCCTAAAGATTGGTTTTTAGTTTTCAGAGAAAAAGTCTGCCCTGATGCTGTTCTGTAAGAGGCTTTATACCAATTTAACGTTTGTCTTTCACCGCCTTACATGATGAAAAAGAGACCTAACATGACCTAACTTCCAACATGCTAAATGAACCGATTAATCCCGGAGAACCTCCTGGGGCCACTGTGGAAACGGTTAAATTGAAACGAGTCAAATCTGGCAGTCGATTCAGAGGTCGGTATTTTTCTTCAGGGGGCCTTTGGGGGTAAAACGCCAAAGAATGTGAATGAGAGCCAAAGACTGGATGAGTTTTACTTTGGTTGAGCTACAGCTGATTTATTTTTCTCAAACAGCTGAGTGTGATAAAAGGGAATAAAAGTTATATTTTTTACACTGATGTTTTTTTACACTGGTTGAAAAACCAAAAAGCTTCCATTTAAAATTTCTGACACTTATTTTAAAAATGTTGACAAAACTGTGTACTGTGTTTTATTATAATACAATTTAAAAAAAAGGCAAAATCTTTAAATGATTGCAAAAAAAGTATCGTTATCGGTACATGTCCTGCATTTATTTGGTATCCGATCGAGGGGAGAATCACCCAGACTGATCACAGGTCCTTTAAGTCACTCTGAGCAGGTTTTTATTTTGGATTTTTATTTTATTTTAATGGTCCTATTTCTATCCAAGCACCTGCTATCATGTGTTTTCCCATGAACTGACCAATCCCTGTATGGTTTGGTCATCAGGTCATCTGCCATTTTGGGGTTTTGCGGTAGTCAGATGGTAGACTGGTGACAGAACCAAGATACTGAGCTTTTATTCAGCTCACCAGAAAGTTCTGGGTCACCTGGTTTTAAGCTTCCTCTATTTACAGTTTATTCGTCTAAATCATCTGAAGATCTAAAAGAGGGGTAACTTAACCCACCGAGACTCTGCGACATGTTGAATCCTCGCTTGGCCACGCCTGCAGCTCTGCTGAGCACATCCTCCCAGGCCAGACTGCAGAGAATCCACATAGCGACGTTTAACAGCAGGATTACACGCAAGAAAACAGAATAAAACCATCTTCATACCTTCCATACAGACTGTGAGCGTGGTGCAACCCCAGCAGCAGACCCGGTACTCCCACAAGCACTCCTGCCTGAGCGCAGACCGAACATGAACATTTCACAGCGTGCACGCGTAAACGTTCGCTCACACGCCGTTACCTTAACCGCTGAAGCATTTTGGAGCATCTCCTCTCGAATAGCTGTTGGTGCAGATCCCTGAAAGTTTATTACCCTGGTCTGATTCCTCTGCATGTCATGGACCAGCATGACCCCCCCTCTGCAGACAGAAACTCTTCCAAGTGCGTTACACATTTCCATGACAAATGCTCACGAGACATTTGCTCACAATTTTTTAAAAATGTGCACTTTTAGCTAGTTTATTTTTAAAAAAATATGCTCACATATATATTTTAGTTAATAATTCTAATATAATGCTTTTAAATCCCAATGCTACAGAAAAAATGCATATAAAACTAATTTCCTTTGTAGTTCTATCAAACCCAAGGACAGACCTAATTCTCTGACCCGTTTCTAGATGCTGCTGGATCAGGTGACATCGGGTAAACTGAGCAACATGTTGGGAAATCAGTTGGGAATCTAAGAAAGAAGATCGTGAGACTGAACTGAAACCAAACCTGTTGTCCTTAAAATGCTTCTACAGAAAGAGACTCGTTCATTTCCAGATAACTCAGGTTCACCATCAGGAAAATTATCACCTGGACCTGATCAATGACGCCCCCTACAGGTAGAGTGAAGTCATGCGCAGATTACCAGATATAGAAACTCCTCTACTGTCTGTTAGGATTGTAAAGCCAAACAATGAGAAATTATACTGGTAAATTTATGAGAACTTGATTTTGAAGCTTATCCTCTCTTTGTTTCTTGCATTTTTTCTTATTAGAAAATAAAAATTGAAAAAACAGTTTTGTGAGCATTTGTCTCTTTTTCCAATAAATGTGAGCATTTGTCTGCACACCCTATTCCACATGTCCATCACAACCTAGGGCTAGACAATTAAATTGAATTTTAATCGTGATTACAATATGGCATTCGCACAATCATAAAAAACACTGTAATCAAAGAAAAATGACTAATGTCACATGGATGTAACAGGAATGCATATAAACTGGGTATTGATTTTTCTTATTGCGATTATTATTTTAATATATTATTTTACTCCTTTACTTGTTTCTAATTTATTTCCAGCTGTTTTTTAAAAAGTTATATTAAAAAGGTTGAGTTTTTTTTTAATCAGTTAATAAATCGTACTTTAATCGTGATTTTAATATCAAAATAAATGTGATCATTTTTTTCCCCCAATAATCGTCCAGCCCTATCACAGCCTGAGGCACGTACCCGCCGACCCCCGACACGTGTGGATGCACGACGCCCAGGCAGAGGGTCCCGGCGACCGCGGCGTCCACGCTGGAGCCGCCGTCCTGCAGCAGCCTCCCAGCCAGCGCCGTGCAGAGCTCGTGGTCCGTCTGCACGGCTTTTATGAGGACCTGTGGAGGAGCTGGGGTCAGGAGGACCCGAGCAGCAGAAACCGGGTCCATGTGGGCCGTTTGGATCAACGTACCACACCTGCATCCAGGTTAATTTGTAAGACCAACGCGATGGTCACACCGGCAGCAAAGATGATGAGTGCAGCGTAGATGTGCGCTGGCATCGCCGTGTCGCTGCTGATATCATCCGCTTTTAGTCTGAGGTCAGAGGCCTCCGGGCTTCCAGAGGCCACTTCTCTCAGCTGGATGGGCTCTGCAGCAGCAGCAGGGACATTTTAACCTCCATTCACATGCAAATTTAGTGGGTTTAAAGTAGGGTTAAACACAATTTTATATCTGGAAATTCATGCCACATATCGCGATATCAATACGATACCATACGACTACAGGTTCGGTGAAAACCGAGCATTTTTGAGAAAAGCACAAACTTCCAAGCTGTCCATGCAGGACGAGCGCGAGGGAAATCTATATTTATATTGTTGCTTTTTCGCTGTAAATATCTTGAATGTTCAGTCTTGATATAACGATATATCTTTCAGTCATAGTTTCAAGACAAATATAATTTTTTTTTTAAAGATTAGAAATAGAAGAGGATCTCATTTGCTGTGATTATTTATCACTAGGGATGCACAATAAATCAGCTTCACCAGATGTTGGTCATTTTTAAAAACATATATCATAAATCGGTCTGATAAGGAAAATGGGGAGACATTAACAGATATTTATATCTGGCCATTTGCTTGTCAGAAAGAGAGTGGCGGTTGGCCATGCAGGAAATGTTTGGTCATGTGATAGTTGGGAACATTGTGTGGTGTGGTACTTTTTCATGATCTCAAAAGAAGAAATCTGCAATACTGCAACATTACAGTAGTGTGAATTTGAGTGTGCATAAAAAAAACAGTCAAAACCAGATCTATCTATTGCAGATCTATCACCTGAAAAAACACCATCCACAGGTTCACACATGGGGTCAGAAAGCTAACGCTGCTAGCTTTAGCTTTCATTTTATACAGAATTTAGACATCTTTAAACTTAAAAAACAAACAAAATGAAAAAACAAGAACACAATATCAGTAAATATCGGTTAGCGGCCACTGCAAAAATAGTAATATCGGATATCGATATAAGTCAAAAATTTGATATCGGTGCATCTGTATTTATCAGCGTTTACCTCCACCTGCAGCTTCTCACCATGTTTGGATGAAGCTTCAGCCAGATCAGGACGAGCGAAACTCTTGTAGCTGCTCGCTGACTGCTTGGTAAGTTTGGTTTCAGGAGACACTTCCATCCTAGTGATGTCTGCAGTCAGAAACACAGCAGCTCCTCCACAGCTCCAGCTTCTGCAGGAATTAAACACAGCAGGCGCAAATTACCTCCAAACGAGCAGTTCACGGTCATCAGGACGTTTCAGAGTCAGACTTTTTATCACGGCTGGGTCCATAAGCTTTCCTCTCAATTCAATTCCTTTAAGATTTTTTTTGTTGCCGATGTGATTTAATTTGTGATTCTCGTGATTCTTCGATATTGCAGATTTTTTTAAACAAATCTTTTGCTTGTTTTATTTTCTTAATTTTATAGGAAAAAAACAAGATAGCAGCCAGACCAACATTCTGCTGCTGTAAAGCCCAACAGGACAAGTTAAAAAGATCGATGAAAACAATAATAAAAAGGAAATTAAAAATTTTTTTTTTTGCATTTATTTGAAAAAACATTTTTTAACAAAAAAATATATATATATTTTAAATTGTGAAATAAAAAAATCCAGATTTTTGATTTTTTTCTATTCAATTTTCTCACCCATACATTTTTATTTGTCTTTTTTAAGATTTAAAATGGTTTCAGGATTAATTTTAAGCTTCGTTTAGTTTATAAATGTCTTAATGGTTCTTATTTGTCTGACCTGGTTGTGAATTATGAGTCCTGGAGGACCCTGAGGTCCTCTGGCACCGGCTTTAGTTGTTCCTCTGTGTAGCAGAGACCCTCAGGCATGCTTATCTTCACTTACGGCTGGACTTTTTACAGTTTGCTGGTTTTATTAAGTCTACTTTAATTTGTTATTTTGTAAATTTTTTTGTCTTTTATTTATTTAATTTTTTTCTTATCTATTGTGATGGCTGGGGGGCTGCCCTGATCTGGCTTTGGGTTACTTTTGTTATGAAAAATGCTTTATAAATAAAGTTTGATCATCATCCCCCGTCCAGACTTCACAGGATGAAACTGATGAGAGGAAACTTGTTTACCTCTCAGGAGTAAAAGTTATTTATAATAATTTTACCTTATTAATCCCAGAGAGGACATCCAGCCCTGCTGTGATGCAGAGAAGTGGGCTGAACATCGTGGTGTGGAGGGTTAAAACTGACCCATTAGACCGATTATGTGATGTTTTACATCAGATTAACCTTCAGAACCTGAGCTACTGTAAAAAACATTCTGAATTTTTCCAAAAATAATTTCAATCACAGACCCAAACCACACAATTTACCAAAGAGTTCCTGTTTTTTATATGATGTTTGCATTTTTCCTGCCATTTTTGTTTATTCTTTACCAGTAACACCTCCTGTGATTTACACACCTCTTCTTTAAAAGGACACCAAAACAACAGTTGCCAAGATGTCTTATAAATAAATGCTTGTGTCATCCTTTATTTCATTTTGAAAATCTGTTGAACCTCAAAGACAAAACGTTTTTTAATCATGTACATACAGATTTAATGCATAAAACACCACTTTGGCCAAAATAACTGAGAAAACATTTAGAAAAAGCTTCACTTTCCATCATCATGTATAAAATGACATGCGTACACATACAAACACAACACCGGAGGTCACCTGGTCCAGATACAGAACAAGGTAGAACATAGCTGCCTATTACCTGATAACAGTTGTCAGGTGCTATAGGGCTGCCTTCATGGTGTAAAACGGAGCTTATTTGAGTACAGAAGTGGGATTAAATATGTACAGTCGTCTGCAGAATGACGCTTTCGATGATCCTGCAGGCGGCTGCACGGCTTCAGTGGTTGAGGCCGCGGGTCCCGGGCTGCTGGAGGTGGAAGGAGTTGTGCTGGACTCCTTGGCGAGCGCGGTTTTGGCGCTGTATGGCGTTACGGGACTCACGGTGTGGGTCCGACCAGGACTTGGGTTTCTGGATGCAGGTGAACTGGGTCAGTTCTGCCAGAGCTTTGAGCTGCAAGGACGTGGCTCTGCTTGTGAGAACTGCCGACTCGGTGACGACGTCGCTGGAGAAACACAGGACAGAAATGAACTTGAAATAATGGGAACTGAATAAATTTAAATTACATAATCAGAGCCGGCTCAAGTAATAATGACGTGCAGGGGCAGCTTTGGGACACCAGAAGGACTCCCATGTATTTGTTTGTTTTTCTTTAATTCTTAGTGTTTGATTGTTTTTGTTTGTTTGTTTTTTTCTTTACCATTTTTCAGTGATCTGGAAAAAATAAAATGAACCAAAAAACTAGAAATACCCCCAAAAAGTCAATTTTCTAAAAATATGAAGTCTGTATCTGGCCCTTTAACAAAATGTGGGGAATAAATGAACATTTTTGGGGTTTATTTATTCTTTATTACTGTGACGTGTCAAATTATTGCAGTGTAATCCTCCTGGCGTCCACTAGGGGGCAGAAGACGTGGGTCATGTTGTTTTTTCATATAAAGTGATGCAGAAGGTCTCACTGTATGTGGATCATAACTGGCAGGTAGATTCAACTACACGCAAGTCAAACTCATTGCATGCAGGCAGGTCAGTGAACGCACCACATGTCCTGAACATAAAGTGTTTTAGGTATAATCCCAAGTCATCGACTCCATGTTTGTTTGATGCAAAGTTGTTGTTTTTTCACAAATCTGGCAGCCGGACTTATCTCACCTCCCAAACAAAATGTTAGATTTGCTTGAAAAAGGTGGACTTACGCTTAGATGGAATAGCATGAAATGACTGGAAAAGTCATTCTTGCTGGAATATATTTGATCTTTCTACGTTCTCTATGTTTAGTAATGCTGCCATGTAATTTTTTACATTTCTTTGAGTTTTACTTAATGTAATAATTGTGGTTTTTGCTGTTGTGGTTTGATCTGTATTTAATTTGTATTCTTACGATATGTGTGTAAATATTTTGTTGGAATAAAATCATTAAAATCAATTTTTTTAAAAAGCTTTTATGAAGGGAAAAACACCAACAGACAGTTAAAATGCTGATTCAGAACTAGTTGTCATCGCAACCTCATGCTTAAACTAGTTTTACTTGCACAGTGTTTACAGGATGTTCTCCTAAAGCTACAGTATATTTGCTGCACTGTTATTCCATGTTTGTGTGTGTAGACACACGGTTTGGGTCGCGGCTTGTCATTTATGGGTCTGGACCAGCTCAGAACCGTCTCAGGCCCCAAAATGGTCATGGTTTATAAAATTTGTGAAACAAACAAAGGAGGTTATAAAAGTGTCAGGGATCTGCAACCTGCCACAATGTTTCTAAAAATGATAAAGAACCAACTAACGATCTTTAATGTAGATAATGTAACCAATGCAGGTTCTACATAATGACACTGTTTATTTTTCCTGTCATTAGTTTGAAAACTAAGGAATTTTTAAAAGGAAAAAAAATTTTTTTTTTGCAAAGTTCTTATTTTTCTTTATTTCAAAACCTAAAACTAGCAAAATTAAAATGTGTGTCTTCGGAAATGACAAATTTCCCATTGTAGTGAATTATTGTTTCAAAAATTCAAAGTTTTCTTTTTTCTAAAGGTCACGTATCGTTTGTGGCTGCAAATAAGTTTTATTTAGCTGGACTGGGGGCAAATTGGCTCTTTGGATGGTAAAGTCTGCAGAGCCTGGTTTTGTGCTTAAAAATCCCCAGTGAGGAGGAATCCTGCTGCCTCACCTCTTATTCTCCGTGTTTGCAGCCTCATGGCGAGCAGCGTCGGGCTGAGTCTCGGTCCACACAGCTTCCTGCTGCTCAGGTGAAGCCGCCTCTGAGAAAACAAGGTGGAAAGTTCAGTCTTGGTGATCCTACAAGCTTCAGATGTTTGAGGTAAAAAAAAGTTTACTTTTATTTTAATGCATTAATCTACCATCCAGCCATCAGACCTGGCTTCATCAAATGATTTGCATGGGAAATACCCTGTCACCTTGATGAGTGACGACATGCCATCCTTCCTCCGCCACTTCTCCAGACTTGGCGTCTTCGGGGGTCTCCTCTGCTCCCCCGAAAAGGAGGCGTGTGATTGTTCTGAACATGGCTGCTTGTTTGCTGCAGGAGGCTCTGCTGGTGGAAATAAACTGTGGGGAAAAAAAGAAAAGTGGCTTCAGGGCAGTTTGTTAAACACAGACTCTTAATCCCGCTGACTCCTCGGCCTTGACAGGCACTCCTATTATTTTTTAAAAATTCAAGCAGCAGTGGGTCAGCTGACCCGGAGGTCCAATGAAATTCTTGGTAGTACAGTGGGTTGAAAAAAGGGACGCCAACTCCCCCTGAATGTCATTGTTGAGTCCATCTGTTTCTGGAGATAACGGGGCGGAGCTTCTCTCATCTGAGCCTTTCCACATAAAACGGAATTATATTTATAGTCTCAGTCTGCTGGTGTATTCCTGTTGTTTTATGAGGAAATCATGAAAACACCACAACAACAAAAGCATCTAAGGAGTTCATTTTAAAATAAAAACATTGCTTTAATCATGGTCTCGAAGCAAAATTAAGCTTACGAGCATTTCTTTGAATAGGCTGTTCAGTTTTAGGGTTGGACTGCGTCTTTGTTTGCAAAATATCAATTAAGTAAAGTCATAAACTTGCAATGACGGTAAAACAGCTTATATTAGGATGACTACCTTACAATATGCTTGTTAAATGCAAACAGTGCAGATTAAATATACGATCAGATCAGTTTCTGCAAGTCTATAAATCTAAAACTGCGTCCTTACCTTTTATGAGTTTCTCACTTTGACTCGACGAACATCGTTTAAGGCTGTTTTTAATGTCCAAAAACACCTCGTAATCTCTCAAAATGAACCTGAGAGGCACCTCAATGAGACTGTTGTTATATCCAACCGAACCCAGTGGGCAGCAGCTCCGCCTCTGACTCCGCCCACTGAGAGAAAAGAGCCAATCAGAGCGCACAGAGCGAGCCCGCAGTTTGATTTGAGCCGCGTCAAAGATCAAACTGTGCTCTCAAGATAAACACCGCCCAGTTTCCCCACCATGAGAAAAGAGCCAATCAGAGGGCGCGACGCGAACCGAGTCTGTTCAAAGATCAAAGTGTCAAGATAGTTCCCGCCAGATTTCACAACTTTTGACTTTTGTTTGTTCGGTCATCGAGTTTATTATTATTATTTACAGCATCCTTTTAGCATCATGAGATACTTATGATGAAACAGACTGATTATTATTGTTATACTGAAATTGTCATTTTACATTGACATTAGGTCAGTTTATGATTCCAACCACTCCTTTTGAACTTTTGTGTTTTTTCTGTCTTGTCTAAATGTTCAAATAAACTTTCTAAACTAATCATTGAAATGTTTTACAGTTAACCTAAGACTATTATTGATAACTATTTGTTTCCCCTCTAGTGATTTAATCATTTAACAACGAGTTTCGTTTCTAAAAAACCAAAAGGTTTCTGGATTGAGGTCAGGAGGACTCTGCATTTTTACTAAAATGGCAACGAAATCAAGGAAGAACTCAAGCTGTAAACATGCATTATACGTTTTAATACTAAAAACAGACTTAATCAGTTTACAGTCAGGACGTTTATCCCTAAAGTTCCTTTAAATTTCTGTTTAGGGATGTCCTAAATGCCTATTTAAAATATTTGTTGTTGAAAGAAATCTTTGTATCATTCATTGGAATCATTAAATAAAAAATCAATAAAATTAAAAAAATTTTTTTGACTTCTATCCTTACAATGACCAGAAGTTTAATATGTCAAAAACAAGCAAAGTTACTTGGAGCAGGAAGGTTGAAAACAAGAGTGAAACATGATCATACAAGTTCCATCTCATTATAAATAAGTGGTCCCTTAGATGATAAACAAAACTATAGAAGGGAAGAAACAATCAACTAAATACATGGTTCTTTACTATTTTCATTGAGTTTGTTTATTATGACGAAGGATACTTTAAAAAAAGAAGAGTTTGGAACTAAGATATTGACAAACCCCCTGTTTTCTCATATGATCAACATTCCCCACATTCTTCCAGCAGATGGTGCATTTTGTCCACTCAAGTTATATAT
>JBAMHT010000002.1:29506483-29517506 GCA_037177075.1 Craterocephalus fluviatilis | reverse complement strand
ACGCTCCATTTCTAGGTCATCGGCGGTAGCGCGTTTTGATGTCACGATACTCCAGGGATCGTCTTTTTGCCTCTCCTCCAGCTCATGTTCGCCGTGGAGCATACCTAAAGTAAAATTAGACCAGGTTCCTTCCTGCGTAGCCTATATTCCCGGAGGTAGAGCTAATTCATTAAATATTGAAAATTGATAAACTCTTTAGGCTTCATGATTTATAAGGTGAATATTATACCTGCATCATAGATGTATTCTCCTCTCGCTGGTGAAGCTGTCACAGCTAACCTTGTGGAAAACAGGGGAAATAGAACTTCTGGGACATAGAAGTTCAGCATCTGCTCTAAGGTTGACCCAGTAGGGAATGGCTTCCCATAGAGGAGAGGGCCAGAGATGCTGAAAACGTAGTTTGTGCATCCCACAGGTCACTGAGGAGCTCAACAGATGTATGCTATAGTTCAAAGAGTGAGTCTCAAGTACATGTGAAGGCATGAAGGCAATGCATTTTTATCCAAGATTTAACCCCTGAGTCCTCCTCTGCTGATTCCTGGACTCACATAACATGTTAGTATGCAAATTTAAGCACTGTCAGCTCATAAATAGGAAAGGGGGAAGGCAGGAGAAAACCCGTGACTCAGGAGAGAAAGTATTTTTATTTGGCTTTAGACTCTACTGTTCTTTCCTCAGTTTTAAGTCATGAATCCCTTCTCACCTCAGCTCAAAAGATGATATACGAGGGTTTTATTAGAGGACTCTGGCAGAAGATCCATGTAAAACACTCAGTTTCCATAGAAACTGGGTGTAACAAGACATCCACTGAGAAGAGGCACTAACTAAATTAACCCAGAGGGCTTAATGTATCTCAACTCAATACCTTAAATCTTAAAGACTCAATATATGATTAATGCAAAACTCAAACGTGATTACAGTCACATTAAGAGAACAAAATAACAAACAAAAGTCTAGAATCTATCCCTAATGTCACAGAGCAACAGGTGGGGTAGAAAGAAATCTAAATAATCCATTTAAAAAGTACATTTGAAGCTGCTTGTCATCAGTTTGATGTAGAATTTCAGTCATTAACTGCAGTAAAGCTACAAAGACAAGCTGAAACCTCCACCATGTGCACTGCATACACAAAAACTTCTGAGTGGATTTAGAAAACAATGAACACCTTGGACTTTTGGGAGGTCAGGCAAGTTTGTAAGAATGCACGAGCTTCGCTGGAGTTCATACATAAGAGGATTTAGATTTTTTGAAAGCAGTTGTAAACACAATAAAGTGAAAGTAATTTCTAAGGAGCTTCTCTTACAAGTCTTGAGTTTGATTTGCATCCTCCTGTCCATCCTCTGAAGGCCCCCACAGTGAGCATAATGAGGAGAAAGAGAAAGAAAAGATCTTGTCACAGACCACTAAGCCCATTCAGATGGTTTTACTGGACACTGCTGGGAGATGCTGCACTCAAAGTCAATTAAGATCAATCTGCTATTGCATTCATCATGAGGGGAAAGATGGCAGTCAGCATGTGATTATCACTGGGATGTGGCCCTATCACGGATGAGCAGCGAATGACAATGCTGTGGAAGTTATGCGGTTATGTAATTACCTGAGTATCTCAGTGTGTGGTTCTTCATGCTGGACTAAAGGCAGCGTGGTGGAGGTATGAAAATGGAGTGGGACTGCAACTTGCATTCCTGCTGGGTGAACTACAACACTGATTACACTGGACATGTTGCTCAGTGGTAAAATGTATGAGTCAGTTTATAGGTGTTATAGGGGTTACTCTGAATTAATTATTCAGGGCTTGTTGATTTATCAGCACAGGCATGACTCTGGAAATGCATCTTTTGTATGGGAATGCATCCATTTTTTAAAAATGATTGTAGCATGGCTGTATTAGCTGTATTTAACTGCATTTAACTGAATCATATAATACGTATATAAAAAGGAAGTGGGTTTTTAGACACATTTTAGTCAGAGTCTGAGAGGACAAACTTTTTCTACTGCTGCTCCTGAAACGTGAAAAAAATAGCCTTAAATGTGAGTCTGGCCCCCTTCATTTTCCACTAAAATGTGTTTAAAAACCCACTGATCGATCTATCTATCTATCTATCTATCTATCTATCTATTTATAATTTTCTTTGTAAATATTTTAAGATTTTTCATTTCTAGCTTTGCACTGTTATATTCCTGTCTTATGAGCATACCCGGCATTTGACTGTACTGCTGTAACAACTAAATTTCCCAGTTTGGGATTAATAAAGTACTTCTATCTATCCATCTAACCCGGCTGGAATCACTGGTTTGGTCATGATATGATGTTATATCGATACAGTGATTCGATGTTTACCGATATCTCAAATTCAGTCATGATATGATTTCGATTCGATTTGATCTAGGATCCAATATGAAACGATATAAAGCAATATCATGAATGACTGATCACAATTATTTCCATTCATCACAAAAAGCAACTAATCATTTAACGTTTCTTTATTCCTGAGCTCTGGCATTAACATTCAGTTAAAAAGAAAATATTTTCAAAATAAAAGTGCATTGATAACTAGTAATCGATTTTGGGTCGATCATTCACCATATCATTGACCATATGATCGATGTATTATCCAAGCCCATGTAAACACCAGCAGAAACAGGAATACGCCCATATTCCTGGTTTTTAAAAAATCTGAATATTCCCCCTGGATTCTTTCTTTTCCAGCCCGAGTATCTGCTCATGTCCCACATGTGTGGGAATATCTGCATGGAAACTACAGCAGTGTTGTGGTTATGAAAGGGTTACTGCAGTCTTTGTGAGCCTTGCTGCCTCACCTTTAGCAGCGTGGTCTTAGTGGGATTTAACCTGGAGTTGCACTCCACCTGAGACGAAGGGACAAGCAGACGGTAAGTCAGCGTTTGCTGCAGCAGCGTCAGGCAGAGGCGGCGTAACTCACCACGGCCTCCACGGCGGGCGACGTGTCACCGACCACCAGCAGGGCGGGGCACCTGCAGCCGAGCGGGACACAAACGTTACGCCAAGAATTCCACACAAAAACCGGATTTTCCTGGTTTAAAAACCTACGTTAATGTGTTGACCGTGTCCTCGTTCAGACCCACGATGGGCCGCTCGATCTCCAGGTCCTGACGGCTGCGGGGAAACGAGAAGCTTAACGTGCTGCCTGAGTTTTAGAGTTTGCTGATGAAAAGGGGAAATGATGGCGTTACTATTGGTAGGAGCCGCAGAAGAGGGCCAGGTTGTCTTGGTTGATGTCCTGGGCGATGTGCAGGCGGTAGGTCTGGATCAGCTCCTGATTCTCCGTCAGCTCATCCTGCAAAACAGGCACGAATATTTATGTTCCCCTGATACCCAACCTGCTGCACAGCTGGATTCATTATATAATATATATATATGTATATGTATATATATAACATTTATATATTTATTATAAACTGGAAGGATGGCAGGAACCATCATCTGCCAGGAAGAAAAACAACAGTAGAGCTCAGGGCTGTTTCATATATTTTAAATATATTAATATTAAGATTTTTTTAGCTATATTTTTCTTGTCATTCGTTTAGAAACTATGGAATTTTTAAAAGACGTTTTGTTTATTCTTTATTTTAAAACCTAAAACTAGAAAAATACAATAGCGGTTCTTCAAAAAAGACAACATTTCCCCTTGTAGCTATGTAGCAGAAGACAGACTGCAGCTCAGGAGCATCTGTGGCATCTTTACATACAGCAACAAGCTTTTTATCTGAAATTACCAATAAATAAATAAAACAAGCGACAGTCACACAGAAAACAGTTAAAACCATAAAATAAGAATCAAAATAATAAATGGTTTAGAACAGAGCAAATGAAAAGAAATAAAAGTGTGAGCTTGCAGAGTGAGGACTCACGGTGCTGAAGTGGTGAGCCATGACGATGTCCACCAGGTTACTGGTCCATCCAGACAGCTGCATGCAGGAGAGAAGGACGAGGAAAAGCAGAAACAAAACTTCATTTTTTATCTCAGGAATGTTTCTGATGCTTTAATGTTACTTTAGTTGTTTATAAATGACCCTGAAGTCCTCTGCTACTGGACTTTGGTGCTAAAACCTCCGGCGAATCCTCGTTTCCCCGTTCAGGGCCCCGACCGTGGAACATCCCGCCGGAGACCCTGAAGCGAGGCGAACCTTTGGCTCATTTAAACAAATTTGTTCTTTGGTTCACATCCTCGCTGGTGGGAGTTTATCTGCCGGTAAATAACTCTGCCGCTGCTTTGTGACGCAGCCCGTCTTCGATCTTAAATCGTCCTCTGTGGTCAGAGCGTCCATGGTTCAGGTTATAAACGCACCTCCGAGCTTTCTGCTCAGTTCAGGGTAGAAACCAAACTGTTTCCTTCTCCGACAGCGTTCAGCAGAATGAGCCGAACCTCCGCCAGTTCCTCGTTTTCTAGAAACTGGGGTTAGGAGGAACAATAAAGGTATTTCTGTATTTATATGCACTTTTTTCTGATGTGGGCTTTCACCAGGTTGGGCTCCAGCTGAGACAAAGACAGAGGCCAGGCCACGGCGGAAACCACAGACAAACCCACAAAACCCACCTGCTGAAGGGTAGAAACAAATAAATTCACATAAATAAATCAATTTTTTGTTTTATGATTTTTAAGACAATTAAATAAAAAGTTTTTTAAACATTTTATCTGTTAATTAATTTCTTTCTCTATCCAGTAACTTATTTATTTATGAATTATTTAATTTCTTTCTTTATTCATTTATTTCATCCACGTCTTTTTTTCTTATCTATTTATTCATTTATTAATTAATTCATTTCTTTCTTCATTTATTTACTCATTGATTTTTTTTTCATGTATTTGTGTACTTATTTATTTAACATTTTTATTTAAGCACCATTCTGGTCTGGCTGCTATGTTGTGTGGAGAACGTTTTCTGTTTTTCATAATTTAAATGCTTGATTTTCACCTGGTTCAGAAAACTCGCTGCTGAGTAAATCTAAGTATCTGTGCATTTTTTGGGGGAAATATGCAGACAGCATCATCCAACTTTATCAGATGGTTTGGTGTTAAAAAACGCAGAAATCCACAATCTAAACCGAATCGGCACCTAAAAAAAATCATAAAAGAGCTGAATTTGGAGGAAAGTGACTCGTCCCAGCTGTGCTGATACGTAGCAGATGCATCGCGCTGATGCGCTGCTTACTGGGTGATCCGAACCAATCCTTCCCGCACCGACACTGAACCGGTAATTATAACGCAGAGATGGGAGGTGATAATGGAAGGTTAAAATAGCAAAACCCTGCTGATGCATTCATGGATAACAACTTAACAGAAAACAGAACTGGTGCATTATTTAAACCCTCCTCCGCTCTAAAACGCGTTTTTTCTGCACCTCCAGTCTGACGCTAACAGGCCGGTCAGTCGTTTTCCTACTAAAGCAGTCCAATAATTACACTCCTGAAATTGGAAATAAAGAGATTTTCTTCATTTTAAAACAAAACAAAGCGTTTATGCGTGATGCTTTCATGCCAGCAAAGCATTACGGTGAAGGTTAAACGCTCACCTTAGAGGCGGCCCAGTCGATCCAGCCCTCAGCACAGGGGTCCACGTTGATCAGGACCAGGCCCTCTACCAGGTTGGGGTGGTTCAGCTGGGAAGGACAGGGTGCATTTTAACATCCAACCGTGTTTGGTTTATATTCTGTCTGCATGTCGGCTGCAGAGCACAGAGATGGAGTGTTATGGAGGCGGGAGCATCTGTTGCTCAGGAAGAAAATGGTGGTTTGGGCGGCATGATGTGGAAGCTGCAGATGCTGCTGTCAGCTCCATGCGAACGCCGCCGCTGTAGGTCTGTCACGGCTAAAAGCATCTTAATCCAATCCTCCCAAAGAAGACGTGTTTTTAACTGAATCTGCCACACGGGCTGTAAAGACTCTCCTCAGAGAGCTGCTGTCTCTCATTTCCACCATCCTCTCCTTCCATTATTCATCGCAGCGCCTCCTCCCTCCTCGCCACTTCTGGACCTTTCTGCTGGATTATTTTAGCTCTGAAGAGTTTAGCTCAGAGATGGAGGGAAGCACCGTGTGATTCATCATATTATCCGCCTGCAGCGCTGCATTGATGGGACACTTTAATGTCTAGAGAGGGAAACTGCGCCGTCTAAAAGCCTTCAATTATTCCAGCTGAGACAGAGCGGAAACGGTACCAAAAGCTCCTGTTCCCCCCTAAGGCTTGTTTTGCACATTATCTTTACACTAAACATAATTTGGTTGTTATTTGCAACCAAACTTAAACTTTTTAAATAGACAGCAAGTGTTCAGTTTATAGCATGTTGAAAAAGTTACCAGAATATTTTTAAAAAGTTCTCTATTTTCCACTCTTTATTTATAGTTCGTTTATATTCTATGCTTTGCTGTTTCCAAATGTTAAAAATAAATTAATGTTCACCTCTCCCTTTTTTCCACCTTTTAGTCTTTAAAAAAAAAAGAACCGATAGAAGTACAGATAAAAGGAGTAGTATCGATGAATCCTTAACGATACCCATTCCTACTTGGGGTAGCAGTTCCCCCGTCCGCCACTAGGGGACTGTTTTTAGGTTCCTCTATGTATTTTACAGTCTGTGGGTGAGACAGGGCGGGAGAAAGAAGAAGAACAGACGGATAAGGAGCGGTGGGAGTGTTGGATGGTGCGATGCTCACTGCGAAGCGGGTGAGGATGTAAGCTCCGGCCCCGACGCCGATGCCGATCATGCTGTTGACCCTACGGAGAAAAAGCCGGTTACCGTCGGTCTGCATGTTAACAATCAAAGAGTCACATGACCGGAAACAGCACTCACTTCAGCTGAGTCATCACAGAGGGCAGCATCTCCGCCAGCTCGTCCATGGTCGGGTAACGATACCTGGAGACGGACGGAGACGGGCGGTAATCAGTATCCGAGGACAACAAATCGGACCATCAATGCTTCCATTAGAAAACTAACTCACTGGAATAAATATCATCTCTTTGAAGCAGAATTAAGTGTTTACATGGTTGTTTTTCATCTACAAAGCAGAATTATGTGTTTATGTGGCAGAATTAAGCATTTCCGGGGTCAATATTCATCTCTTTAAGGCAGAATTAAGCACTACATGGTCATTTTTCATATCTTTAAACCAGAATTAAGCGTTTACGGGTGTCAATTTTCATCTCTTTAACCAGAATTAAGCTTTTATGTGGTAGAATTAAGCATTTATGTGGCAGAATTAAGCGTTTACCGGTTGTTTCTCATCTCTGTAAAGCAGAATTAAGCGTTTATGTGGCAGAATTATGCATTTAGATGGTTGTTTCTCATCTTCGTAAAGCAGAATTAAGCATTTATGTGGCAGAATTAAGCGTTTACGGGTTGTTTCTCATCTCTGTAAAGCAGAATTAAGCGTTTATGTGGCCGAATTAAGCATTTAGATGGTCGTTTCACATCTCTGTAAAGCAAAATTAAGCGTTTATGTGGCAGAATTAAGCATTTAGATGGTAGTTTCACATCTCTGTAAAGCAAAATTAAGCATTTATGTGGCAGAATTAAGCGTTTACGGGTTGTTTCTCATCTCTTTACAGCAGAAGTAAGCGTTTATGTGGCAGAATTAAGTGTTCACAGGATCTTTTTTCACCTCTAAAGCACTAAAGCAGAATTGACTTTAACTCTGAATGAAACAGGAATTAAAACTCTCATGTAAACGTGGCCGGTGCGACCCACCCGGTGGGGAAGGGGGGTGCTCCCTCCTGCTGGCCGGGCGCGTCCACGTGCACCACCGCAAAGTGCTGGGTGATCTCCTGCATGTCCTCATAGTTGAACAGGGTGTTGAAGCAAGACTTGTCTGAAAAACGACACACAGCTGCTGTAACGGGGGTCAAACTCATCACAGAAGGTCTGTTAAGGTGAGGAAGCAAAAACAAGGGCGTTTCAAATGAATCGGCTATTTTTGGCTGACTCACGGTTGAGGCCGATGTCGTGGTAGGTCAGGATGACAGGTCTGTTGCCTTTGGGGACGCCTCTCATCGTCACATGGAGAACGCCATGTGGAGTCTCGATGTCATGTTCCTGCACCGAAGGAGAGGAAATAATCAGTCAGGGCAGTACCTGACGCATGTAAAGATCATAAAATAGCACATATGAGACGTTCAAAGAACAGACAGTTTTACCACAAAGGTTAAAAGGTTAGTTTGTTTATTCCTCAGATTAACACAATTACCTATAAACAGGAAACCACATCATGCGTAGGTTGTTTAATAATAACTGTGTAACGCAGACACATGGGTAAACAACATTGTTCATGTTCACTATAATACACAACATGCACATGGAATAACTGGAAAAACATGGAATAACACTAAAAAAACAGAAAAAGTAACAACTTTTAAAGTCCTTTTTCACTACACTGACTTTTACTGGGACAATTTGAAATAAATTAGAAAAAATAAGTCTCGGATTCGTGTTTTAAAGTGTTAAAATTCTTACAAATACACAAATAAAATGATGGTGCATCCTCTTTGTTAGACACGGCACAGCTATGAAAGCTACTTTTACAGTATTTTTAGTTTTTGTTGATGTTATTGTCATCCAGCAGCCTTTAGTTTTAAACAACTTCCAAAGTTTCCTGGCAAAGATTTGACAGATTTAATTCAGGAGCTCTAACTTTGTTGCATCAGAATTTAAGTTTGACAATCTTTGCATGATTTTAAATTATAATTTTTAGTGCTGATATTACGTTTAACTTCCTGCTTCAATTCAAGTTAGATTTTTTTATTAGATCATTTTTAACACTGAGGTAGTTTATATGAGCATCAGACATGTGGGAGTAATCAGATTACTGTAATGACCCGATCTGATGAAGTGGGAATCTGGAAATCCATCTTAAAACATTTATCCTCCTTGTTATCAGGTTTCATGAATTAATTGGATTAATTAAATCTGATTGATTCAAATGGACTAATCGATTATTTCAACCATTTGCAATATTCATGATACGAGCTGAAGGCATCACAGGGGAACCCAAACACCGTCTGACCCTGAATAAAGCGCATCAGTCATCTCACTGATTGGTGAAAAACCAGCATCAAAGCATCGACAACACATTCATCTAAAGTCCAACAACACAGCATTCAGGATCTGCACATTGTGGATGCAAAGCATGCGTCGCCTGCCTCCTGAGTCCTCGGGGAAACGAATCAATGAATGGGGCTGCAGCAAAACAGTCTTTTCATTTGGGGGAAAACAGCCTTTTTACCCAAGCTTCTGAAACAGCTTCACTCCCATGACTCTGCAAAAACACAGCGTCAATTTGTTTGCAGAAGTCACCACTGAAACGAGAATTTTCCTCCATCACACGGTTGGCGGGGCCCATGTTTCTACATGAAAGCGCTCCTGCAGGGGAACGGCTTTCAGCTCATTTCTCTGACCGCAGGATACAAAGTTATTACCCAAAGAATTTACAGCTCAAAGACACAAAGCAGAAACAATCAGAGCTTTAGAAATGCTACGTGCACGGCGATGGTCCCACTGCTGACCGAAATCTGACAAGACAGTAAAGTTTTATTTTATATATGTGAAAAAAACAAACAAAAAACAACAAAAGTACAAATAAAAAAACAGACATAATCAAATAGAGCTCAGAGCTAATGAAGCATCTTTTGTGCAATTAATATAATCCAATATTATATTATTTATTAAGTAAATATTTGATCTAATCCATGTTTAAAGTGTTACAGAAAAACAAAAGAAAACCAGAGTGCACGTCTCGTGGTTAATGCTAAATCTCTGGATCCCTGCAACATGTGAATGTCATGTATCTATAACCTTTTTAAACTCCTTCATATGATCAAATTATGAGATGCAAATATGATATTTATTTATATTGTTTCTCCCTTTGCAGCTGAAATGTTTAATTACTCTAATTTCTTCTAAAACAACTGGGTTTCCTCCTTCCTACCGCAGCCTACTGTTCACCACCCTTTGTGGTAACCGCTCTACACCCAAACAAGCAACAATGTTTTTGTAAAAACAAACAAGCCCAAGCCTTTAGCAGTGTGCGTTATAAGATACGGTGGAAACCCCAGGAGCATTCAGTGGTAAACATTATGCAAATAAGATACCAGATCCAAAAAGGCCCAATTCCAGAGGAGGTCATCAGAAAGAGGAAGCTCTAAACCCCGGAAACATCCAGCAATACTGTGTAAATTCAATAAAAATAAAATAAATGAAATTAAAATAATTAGAAATAATATTAATAAGAATAAAATGAATAAAAATAATATTAATAAAAATAAAATAAATGAAAGTAAAATAAACAGAAATAATAATAATAAGAATAAAATAAATAAAAATAAAATAAATGAAAATAAAATAAAAAGAAATGATACAAATAAGAATAAAATAAATAAAAATAATATTAATGAAAATAAAATGAATGAAAATAAAATACATCAAAATAATATTAATAAAAATGAATAAAATAAATAAAAACAATATTAATAAAAATAAAATAACTAATAAAAATCTACCTTAAAAAACAACAAGCAAAAAGTAAAAATAAAAATAAATCTGATTATCAAGAGGGGGCTTTTACATGCAGGCATACAGCTCGGCAGGCAGACCTTCGTCCTGCTGCTATGATGCTGAACATGGCGAAAAAAAGGAATAAAGATCAGGATATGACCGTCCACGCACATAAAGGCGGACTGGAAAGAGGACAGGAAGTGATGTTCCGAACAGGAAGTGATACAGCTAGTTTCCAGACCCAGAATAATCAGACTTTCCAAGGTCAGCGTGGTTCGGTGCCGGTACCACTAGCGTGCACGAGGCGGCGCGTGCAGCAGCGGGTGTGGTCGGCCGTTCATCAATAATAAAGCTAGAGCTGATTCAGATCTAAACCCGCTGCCAAAGAATGAAGCTGAGACTCTTTATTAGAAGGAAAACAACCGAATATTACTTTTCTCCTCACAGGAAGCCTTCAGATCATCCGCGGCCTTCTCACACATAATAAAATGATTCTGTGGGGGGGG
>JBAMHT010000002.1:29476118-29494266 GCA_037177075.1 Craterocephalus fluviatilis | reverse complement strand
CTCCATGTTAGCAATGTTGACGGTGTTGCTTCCTGTCGCGTCACTGCGTTGAGTCCGCCTCTTTGGATAAGCTCAAACCTGATTGGCTCCCACTTTTTTGGGATTTTGGAAAGGTCTCTTGGCCAGACTATATGCTCGCAGCAATATAGTCGCGATAGCCAGGCTAACATTTTATATCATTTTAGTCTAATTTGTCCTGGAGACATAAAGGACTGAGGTTCTACAGGTTCTACAAAAGAAAAAATGGTAAAAATGTGGCAAAAATGGTAAAAACTGAGGCGGTGATTCATTCTTTATGCATTGTCTCAGTGCAGAAGCTTTATGCTGGTTTATATTGTTGCAGGTTTGGCAAAATAAGTTTAACTTCAGCATAAACCGGCAACTATAATTTTTTCTTGTGGATATATTCAAAGATGTTTGTTTGTTGTTGTTATATCTTTCATTTGCTGGGCCGAATAAACTATTAATATATTTACTTTAAAAAAATAGTACTGTGGTGGAGCGAGATGGGGGGCGGTCCCCCCTTGCCAAAGTAAGCAGATGTGATAGGTGTGGAGAAATCTTGAATTTTTAGAGTAAAGTCAGAATTTTTTTGTTTAATCCCTAAATGCATTTTCTGAAAACTGCATGTGACGTAGTTTCCCCCACGTTAGCTTAAAGCCGGGGGAGTCCAACTCATTTACGTCAGGGGCCACGTATGTACGGCGAAGTGTGATCTACAGCGGGCCGGAGGTGTAAATCAACAACGTAATAATCTTGAAATAATGAAAACTTCACGTTTTTACCTTTGTTTTAGTGTCAAGAAGTAAATTTAGGCAAGGCAAGTTTATTTGTATAGCTCATTTCATGTAAATGACAATTCAAGGTGCTTTTAGTGTTTAATGGTATAAACGTTTAGAAAAAAACTCAACAACTGAAAAACTAAAACAACCTGAATTATCTTTTTAAAAAAAAGCAATTTCGATAATATTTTGCCTCAGTTGCACATTTGCATTTGTTTAAATGTAATTTTTGATGTTTAATACATTTTGTATAGGTTGAATTAAAAAATAAAATTTGCTATTCTTTAAACAAATATATTTAAGCATACAATAAATTTAACTTTCTCATTTTTAAGTTTGACTTTTTTATACAATTTATTGAGATAAAACATATTTCATATTATTTTGTATAATTTTTTTCTGTTATATTTATTAATTTACATATTTACTTCATTTCATATATTGCTTAATCCTACAACTATTACAACTAACAAATCACAGTGGATGCTTTGCCATAAATACCATGTTAGGCTTTATTATTATATTATTTTTTATTGATTATAGGATAATTAAATAGTTCAGTTGTAGACTGAAGCTGGCGTCGGTGCTGGAGTCTCCACATGAATGAACAGATCGAAGTGTGTAAAAGGAGGGAGTGGAGGATGTTTAGGAAACGCCGGAGGCCAGAATAATTCCTGACATCTATGAGTAAAACAGCGCTTGGGATTTCTCTCCTTCTCAGGAATGTTTTAACGGTGTTTCCCAACTTTTTTCTTTTACCTTGTGATCTTTTCATTTGTGCAGCGGCTTGTAGTTTTTTAATCTCACATCCTTTATCCTCTGATCGTTTTAGATCGTCTAATGTTAACACACAAACTAAAAGCCTTAATATTCAGCTCCTTTTATTGCAGAAGTCATTAAACCAACTTCCTGCCTGCTCAAAACTACCAAACATTCAGTCATTTGTAGGATTTTAACTATGTTTGAATATTTGAAACACTGTTTTATTTATCACCAAAGAAAATAATCAAAAACTGAATCATTATCTATAGTTGTCAGGGGGTGACTCTTAGGTAGTGATTAGAGCTGATAAGTCAAAGATTAGCAGCAAAATTCCACTAGTTAGAAAATATTTTCAGACTTCATGAATGAAAAATAATCTGCATATTTAAACTTGTTCATTTATGATAAAGTCAATATAATGAGAAAATATTTATAATTTTACTATAAAAAAGTCAATATTATGAGACAAAAGCTGTATAGGACATTTAAAATTGTAATATTAAAATAAAGTTGTATTATTATGAGAGTAAAATTGCAATATTATGAAAATAAAATGTAAAATTATAAGAATTTAGACATATAAGAATAAAGTTGCAATATTATGAAAATTAAATCAATATTATCAGAATAAACAAATTGTATGACAATTAAAATGTAATATTAAAATAAAGTAATAAATTATGAGAATTAAGATGTATTCTTTAAATGCGGTTTATATTCTGTTTTATTTAGATTATATTTCTATTTTTCTCTAAGATTTGTAGCCACATTGTTTATATTTGATGCAATAAAAAACAGACATATTTTTCAGGCACAATGAATGATCGTGATCAATAATCGTGATCACAATATTGATCAAAATAATTGTGATTAATATTTTGACCATAATCGTGCAGCCCTAGTTTTAAATGATCAAGATCTCAATTTTGATTAAAATGGCGATTATTATTTTTGCTGTAATCCAGCAGCCCTAGTATAAGATCCCAGTGAGCCGGTATAAATGCAACAGGAATCAGATTACAGCTCGTTCTCTCTAGAGGCTTCAATAAACAACCCGTGTGTGCAGGAGCAAAGAGCACTTTCACTTTCTCTGCAGGAAAACAACGAACAGCACGAACTGCGCGGTGATCTTACGGGTGTACAGGCGTCGTCATGCAGGCCCTGCTTCCTCAGTTGAACTCTCTCCACGGGTCTCAGGTACGGACTCGTCCAGTCAAACCACTCGTCGTAGCGGTGGCTCCACTGCCGGTAATGGATCAGCACTTTCTCATCTTCGTAGTCAATCTTCTCGATGTTGGCTGCATACCTAAATGAGGAAATGGAATAAATCACATGAGGAAGGACAGGTCAGTGTGTGCAGGGGGGAGTGGCAGCCTCTGAGCAAGGCACTTTCCCGATTAATCACGATTGATTTAGAAAACACTAAATGTTATTCAGGTAACAGAGGATGATATTAGGGGGAAAGTGCCAGGATTTAAAAGATGACAAAATAAAACAAAAACAAATAAATAAAAATAAATACATTTTTAAAAAGGCAAAGGTCATTACCTATAAACAGTAACAGATAAAAGTATAATTGAAAAAAATTTAACAATAAAACACAGAAATTAAACAGCATAAATGAAAAATAAAATATTAAAAACACAAACAGAACAAAAAAATAAATAAAGACCAAGAATTAGAAACGAATAAAGAATTAAAAGTGAAGCTAAAAATGTGGGTTTTGAACTAGGGATGCAAATAAAGTTAACATTAATTCATTAATTATTTCATCTCATCAATGGATTACCAATTAATTGATGAATTTTTCTGAGAAGTTGAAATTCCCTTTGAATCAATAGAATCCTACGAAAATGCCATTCATTTTCCTTAATAAAATATTTATTCTTAACACAGATGGAAAATTTTAAACAAAGAAATTCCTTATATTTTTATTATCATTTTAAATTTTATTTAATATAATAAATTAAGTTACTTTGTCTATGGTCAGAGGACAGCTTGTCTTGTGTTTCCTCGAGGAATTTCAGGCTCATAACGATTATTTACAATTAATTTATTTAAATCTGGTAATTTCTTATTTAATTGTTGATTCATAATTGATTAATTAATTATTTGCATCCCTATCTTGAACCCATTTCTCTGAGCCTTTTTTCCCCCACAGACTAGAACCACTGAGGTGGAAATCATTCAAACAAAACCTGAGGGAGCAAAATTAAAGTTGCACCCCGAACTACAAATTAAATGCTTGTAAAACATCTCATAACCTTGAAAGTGACATAAAATACGACTTGTTGCGTCTGTTGGTTTCAGTTCAAGGCCAGGGTTTAGTTTTGGTGGATCACTGGGAACACACACCCACAAAGCAGCTGCAGAGGAGCAGTGAAGAAATGAAATGTCCAATCGGCTTTCTGACTCCTGATAAGAGGCCCGGAGCGGAGCCGAAGGAGGAAAACATAATGTGGATGGCGAGGAATGAGTGAGGCCATGACTCACCAGTTTTTGAGGCTGTCTCTAGCCTCGAGCTGAGCTCCCACCTCAAATGTTATCCCTCTTCTGTTAGGGGGCGTCTTACTCATACTGCCCACATCAAGGCTGTCTTCCTGTACACACACACACACACACATATTAACCAATAAACATACTAATAAATATCAAAACTCATGTGACCTTGGTTGAGTTGTGTCTACTAAACGACCACAGCGCGTTTGACATCCCAGGTCTTGCAGACAATGCAAGATTGTGTAAAAAAAAAGCAAGTAAGACACCCCCTTTTTACGCCGGCAGAACAATAACGCTCTCCAGGCTGGAAAGAGTATTTCCACTGTAAAAACACACAAGATAGCCACAGAAAACACGGTGCAAAACACTAAATAATAAAAAAAAAGAAGGTGAGCCATGCCCCTCAAATGGTGATGAATGTGCAGGCGATCACTATTTAAGGGAGCATAGATGATTCACATTTACTCTTCCTATCAAGATAACCAGCATGGACCAGTGTCATCTCACCAACATGCTTTTCCTGATAAGAGACAGGAATGAGGAAGATGCACGCTCCATTTTGCCCCAGCATCCACTAGGAGGCAAATTATGCACCAACACATGTGTGTGTGGGGAGGTTTTCCAGCGAGCTCCTCTTAAACTGACCTGATTAATTCATTAAATATAGCTCTGCAGCTAATGGTTAGCATCCAGGGGGGGAAATATGAACATAATGAGGGATTTCCCTCCCCTGGGGGGGGCGGCGGAAGCTTCCATCACCGGCACAGAAATAAATAAATAAATAAAATAACATATAAATGCTTCTAAATGAAGATTAAAAAGCTCGCTGCTTACTTTGGTCGGGGATGTAGGCGAGAAACACGGTGCGCCATAGCGGAGGAGGTCTGGAGGAACTGGCTCGCGCCCGCAACGTACAAACCGGATATGCTCGCGCTACTCGGCCCACGTGTTTTATGGTCAGCCGATTTCACGCGCAGACACAATGGGAGACAAAGCCAAACGCATGTTGCGGTTACTCCTGTTTTGCATGTGATTTCCACGCAGGTCAGAGCGCGAGCATTAAAATAAATCAGTAAAATGTAAGATTTTACTATTAAACGGGGGATTTTATGGCCTGCATGGGAAGCAGACGTGACAGCCACCCAGGTAGGGTGCACACAGGCTTAATGATGCAAGCGTTTGGCCAAGACACATCTTTTATAAATATATATATTATATTTAAGGCAATAACACGAGAAATTTGTCTTTTTTTAAAGCAAATCTTATCGCTAAAACGTATTTCCCTGATAAACTGATTCCCACAATCGTTCTTTCACGCTTATTATGTTTAATTTATTAACGTTTCAACGGTTTTTCCAGCCAAAATAAAGAATGAACACGTCTCCTTGTCGTTTTCCGAGTAATCTATTGTTTACCGCTTCAACTGGTATTGACACTTTATTGTCCGGTGTTTTGTAACCAGAGGGCGTCGCGGGAGAAAAATCAGTCCACGTCACTGCCTTGGACAAACCTGATTCGTCGAATCACTGTAGTGTGGGCGGGTGCTCGCGTCTGATTGGCTGTACGGCTGTCACTCACCGGACCCCTTCGTGGCCTCGCGCTAGGCCTACTTATTCGTACTTTTCCCCCTACTGTGATCGAGCGATCAGCGTGGAAAAGCGAGGCATCAAACTTCCCCAACAGAAGCCCTGGCGTGGATTTCAAAACACCCCAATAAAGAGCAAATGTTTACCATAATTACACTAAATGAAGCTTAAAAACTGCACCAGGAGGAGGTTTTATTTCCCACTTCGTCACGTTTGTTTTGAAGTGGAAAAGCCGACATGCGGCATCACTGTTGATGCATCAACAAACGCGTCCACGGTCGCGGTGTTATAAACTCTTGAAATGTCGCGCGTGGGGGCAATTCGGGCCTCCTACCTGTTCTCCAGTCACTCTCTTTGTCAGGTTGGGTGGAAAATGTGCAATGTAATCCTGTGAAAAGCGCAGGTACCGCCGCCTCCGCCTGTCTCGCTCCAGACCACGCAGTTAAATTTCTCCCTCGCGCTCACCCACCGGCGCGGGCTGTGTGGCGCCGCACTGCGCATGCGCGGCCAACGGCTCCTCGTGTAATTCAATGAGTCTTTTTATTTCATTGGTTTGGTTGCTTTAAAATGTAGAATTTATTTAATTCTTTATAAATAATGGTAACAATATTTAGCAGCATTTTGTGAATCATTAAAATGTCTTAAATTTTTTAACTTTTGTAAATGTCAGAGTAAAATATATTGTTGTAAAATAAGTTAATTTAATTGAGAAGTCATTAAAACTCAAATATACTTGTATAGCATATTATAAGCTGGGAAGTGATACGTAAACATGGCAAACTGATGATAAATCCAGCCAGTTTTAAGGCAAAATTACGTATTTGTGAGAAGATTGTATCTTTCTGTCACTGAGATAATAGATTAGACTGGTTTTATTTTCTCGTAGCTTTTTCCAGTTAACATGTTCTAGTTTATTGTAGGTGGCTGGACATGAATGGTGAGCGACTGTGGAGGAAGGAGGTCTGCACATGTTACTCTGATTACGCTGAATCACAAGACTTGTGATTCCAGTTTACCTGCAGCTGACACAAGGTGGCGCTGTTACACCTTACACAGAAACATTCATGCTCTCTGGATGATTGTTGCATACAATCTTTGCGCAAATGAATAAATCAGCTGCATAAAAGACTTTATGGTTTACTTATAATGAATCCAATCTTTTATATACAATCATCTAAACATCTGTATATCAATATGGCTTCAGGTTATGCGGGAACTAATTCAGTGGAAACTAATAGTTTTGCTATATTTTAAGATATTTAACATTTTTTTACCTTAATAAATTGAGGGTCCCTGTGGTGTACAAATAAAGGGATGGATTTAAAGTTACTTTCCCAACTGGATTATACTTAAAACTCAGATTCCACCAATGTTTTAACCCACATGCTCCAGGCTTAATTAAGTTAAATATTAAGTCCACACTGACTCAGGCTGCAGTTTTCTCCCATGATACATTTTTATTTTATTTTTACAAAATACCTTCCTCATACCCTTGAAAAAAACTCCCGTTTGGTTTTAGACTCAGGCCCCTTCTTCTATTGTGCTTTTAAGGCGTTACTTACAGCAAACAGCTTCTATTAAACTATTGAATATACTGTAAATACATCTGGAAAAGAAGGAAATAAATATAGAAGGGAAAATAATAGAGGAAAATATATACAAATTAATAACACTGAAAATAAATTAGTTTTTACAGTTTGAAATTTTCTCTGAATTTACTCATGAGTTGGCGTTTGTTGTATTTTTTTCTTTATTTTGTGAATATATATGAATTGTTCAAAGTAATCCTATATACTTGTTTGAACATGCAAGTACAGTTTATATGTATATATACATATATATATACGCATATATATATAGATTCAAAATTTCTAAACTTAATAAAAAATCTAGTACATTTTACTACTGTTTGTGTTTTTTTTGTCATATTTTTCACTGTTTATTGCATCAGATCAGCGTTTACCAATCCTGCCTGTGTTGAGGTAACCCCACCTTCATGCACATTAATTTTTAACAGGCTTGCGAAGAACTTGATAAGAAAGTTCATTCATCTGAATCGGATGTGTCGGAGCAGGAACACGTGTGAATGCAGACCTGCCGTCGAGTGCTACCTTCATTTAATTGTCTTACAGTGACAATAAAATTAACTGAATTTAAATTCAATCAAAAAAAAAAAGATGAAAAATTACTGCAAATATAAATTTTCTTCCCCATATTTTTTGTTTGTTCATTCAGAGACACCGTAGTTAAAGTGGTGGCAGCTGCCGTGTATGTGCGGCCACAGCAAGTAAATATAAACACTTCATTGTAGGAGAATAGGAAGTTATTTTAGCAAAGTGATTAAATACTAAAATAAAGTTTTTTTTAAGAGATTACTTTTTTTTAAATTAATCTTTTTATTTTGTTGCACCTTTATGGTCGGGTATGAACTTAATTATACTAAAAATATGAAATCTACTACAATCCTGTATTAAATAATATCCTCTTAAAATCATTTGAGTAGTCCAAATAAATGGATCAAATCATCTTATAAGCCAAAAATATCCAAATGTCAGACTTAAATTTAAGATTTTTTTATTTAAATCGATGCATTAAGTATTAGTTACCCTCTTTATCCCCGTTTCCCCCATGTTCTATGTACATTACAGTGAAATAAAGACGTGCCAACGAACAATTAAACCTTTATTTATGGACAGCCATTCTGTTTTATGACAATATGATACTCGAACACACAACACACTCACGCACATAGAAGGTGGTTTGGATCATTCCTATGTTCAAAAGGCAAGCGGTTACAGCAGGAAACAGGTCATTACAAAAAGAAAAAGAAAAAAAAACACATTTTTATTGCTTTTTACAACAGTTGCATTAGTTTAGCCCCCCCTCTCCCACAACCTGGATCATTAGAATAGACTCAAGGAAAGTTAGTAGAATTTATTTACACGACTGAAGCCTGAGAGGGGACACGAAGTGTTACAGATACAACGTCCAACACCCGTTTTATCAGAAGACCTGAGACGCACAAACACGGGAAAATGTCGCTGAAAGACGTTCCGCCTTCACCATCTCGGGAAAATCCCCGGCGTCCGTCCCCAGCTCCGAGATCTTTACGCTCTCATTCCAAACACGACCACCGTCGAAATAACAGACGATTAACAACGTTTTCTTTTTAACTTCTCACGTCTCCAGATTTCTGTACAGGATAAAACAAAGTTGTCTTTTTTTTCCCACACATACATGCGCGCACACACACACACACACACCCAAACGCACTCGAATGAAACCAGAAAGCTCAGAAAAAAAATAGAAAAGTTTGAATACTGATGAATTAAGAATTTTTCTTTGTTTTGTGCACGTGAGAAGTCGGGGGGTAGAAAGTCGTTGCGCTGTGATCTCAGCAGGAAACCAGTCTGTCAGTTTCTACACCACCCCGTCCACGAAGCTGGTGTCCAGGTGCACGATGAGCATCCTCAGGAAGGACATCTCCTTGCGCGTGTTCTCGAAGATGATCCGCGGATCGTCGGACTGGCATCGCAGGCAGTTGGGAGCCATCACCATGGCCAGGTTGTTCACGTCCATCTTGGTTATGGCCACGTTGGACGGCTGGGCGAACACCTGCAGGAGAGGAGAGGCTCAGGGATGGGGCCGACCTTTGACCTGCAGCTGATTTATATTCAAATAGTTCACAGAGTTTTTATTTACGAGTAAAATTGATCACCAGTGATTCTAAAAGCTTCTGCAGCGTCACAAGATTAATTTCCATTCAAAGATTAAAGTTTTAGAAAACACGATGAACAACCTAAATTCTATAAAAAAAAACAACAAACAATTTCCATAATATTTTGCCTCAGTTACAGGTTTACATTTTAATTTACATATTTGTTTCAAATATTTTCTATATATCAATAAAACAATAAAGTAAGTTAATCTTTTAACAAATATGTATTAGCATACAATAAATTTAATTCTCTCCTTTTTAAATTTGATATTTTATATTAAAACCTACTTTTTATTATTTTGTATTAAGGTTCCTTTTATATTTATTTATTTATTTACATATTTACTTCATATCATATATTTGCTTAATCACACAAGTATTACAACTAACACAACATAATGGATCTAAAACAATTACAATCATTACAGGTATCTGGAACAAAAAAAAAATCCAAATTTCACATTTTCATTTGAGTAACTTTAAATTCGTCCCGCGGGCCGGACTGGACCCTTTAGTGGGCCGGTTTTGGCCCCCGGGCCGTATGTTTGACCTCCCTGGTCTATGTGGACCATCAAACCACACGACCTTTTTCAGAGGTTCCTGCATCTCTGCCATGTTTCCTCTGCTTGGTGCTGATAATCAGACCCTTCTGGACCCGACCGCCATGATGAGTCTGTCCTCATGCTGCTTTAATGAAAAGCTGCTCATTGATCGAGTTAAATAACTAAAATAACCACCAATGCAGGAATTTTCTTTTTTTCCTGGACAGGTCGTGTGGTTTACTGGTGAATGAATAAATCTGAATGTAGCATTGTAGAGTTGATACTGGATTAATTCAGTTTAAACTGATTACTTAAATCTTCTAACCCGGTTCTATGAGTGATGTTTACCTGCAGGAAGTGGATGAAGTAGCAGAGAACCAGCCGGTTGAGCTCGGGCAGCGACTGCACCACAGCGATGGCCGCCACCGGGTCGTCGCAGTTACTGACGCACTGCTTGTAGAAGTTCATGGGGATGAGGGGCTCCTCCAGCTCGCGGTACCACAGCTTCATCAGCGAGGCTGAACGGGAGGAAAACAGCGTTTTACAATAAATACACATGTTTTACTCTGAAACACGAAGCTGAGAAGTTCCTGCTTCATCACACAGAACTACAACGCTTTCCTCCTGGTGCCATGCTTTGGGTCGAGTCGATTTAAATTTTGATTCTTAAGATTTAAGATTGTTGTGGAGTAAAATAATAATAATAATAATTGTTTTCCTTTTTTTTAAGTCTTTATTTACTTATTCCTTTACAAGAAATGTTTTTTGTTAAATTTTTTTTGTATTTTTTTTAAGTTTAATTATTATTAGAACAGAGCATCCAGACAATGATTCTGCTGGCTATAATAAATAAAATATAGTTTTCTGTTTTTTTTTTAAAATAGAAAAAAAAATTTCATTTTTTAAAAATCTTTATTTACTTTTTTTTTTCAATAAATGCTTTTGTAAATTTTTTTATTTTCAAAGAATTTACTTATTAGAACGGAGCAACCGGACAATGATTCTGCTGTCCAACAAGAAACGAAAAAAAAAAAAAATCATTGTTTTCTATTTAGATGTCCAACAAGACAAGTAAAAAATGTAAAATAAACAAAGTAAAAAAAAAAAGATATTGAGGGGAATTAAAACTCTGAATGTGGCCATGGAAAAGTTGCACGTGTGCATTGTTAAAGTTTATAGAAAGTCTCGTTCAGCCCACCGTAAAGGTTACACTGCATTCAGGTGAATTCATACATCGTGGAAAATCCCAGAACATCATGAATATAAAACCTTTCCTCACCAGGAACGTTGGGATCAGACAGATTCTCTGGAATCCTCCACTGGTCGACCTGCAGCTTCAGTGCGTTCACCTCATCGATGTCTCCAGGAACTCTGGGGACAGTAAAACGCACCAGTTACACTCTCTGGCCACTAGAGGGAGCCAAACGTCCGCCCACATCCTGCACAGCCTCAGCGTTTCCCACGGCGTGTATTCACACAGAAACAAAACGTTCCAGGAGAGAAGAGGAACGTCTCCCTAAACAAGCTGCAGAGTTAAACCTGCTGCACAAACACGCCGAGGCTCCCGCGTGCTCCGAAGCCAGGCAGCAGCGTAAACACACATCATCACGTATCAAATCAAACAAGCTGTTCCGTGCTGTGTAATGCAGGGATACAGCGGACCACACACACATCTGTTTATACGCGCTGTTCCTACAATAACGTCCATGTTCTGACGGAGATCCCCTGTAATTAGCCGCCGAAGCGGAGGCGTGTAATCTGCAGCTCACCTGAAGATGCCCTCGGTCTGGGCCCCGCCCAGCGCCAGGACGTACTGCGACAGCTGGACCTGCACCCAGGGCAGCTTCCTGTCCGGGAACAGCTCGCTCTGCCGCTCCATCACCTCCTCCAGAGAGCTGCCGAAGAGCGAGGGCGTGATGATGGCCCGCCGGCTGTGGTCGATCTCCTCCAGGGTGGGCTTACGGAGACCCTGAGGACGAGTCGCGTTAGGGATTCAGTCTCTGCACACCTGTAATTACGTCTCCGGGCTGACTCAGCGCCCGCGAACGCATCATGAGAAAATCGTGTCCTACCTTCTTGCCTCCAGTGATGGCCACCTTCAGCAGCTTGCGGTGGCAGAACTTGGCGTAGGTGCTGACAGGGAGACCTGGAGGAGCAGAGAAAGCCGCACCCTGATCATAAGACCCCGATAAAACCCTTAAGCATCCGTCATTACCGAGCACACACAATAATACATGACTGGAATTCTTTCCCATGCGGAGGAGCAGCCGTGTTTTCGTTTCCCACAGATGTCAGCGGAGAGGCAGAGAGAGCGAGCGAGAGCGAGCGAGAACGGCTGAACCTGAAGATTTAATGCTGCAGAGGCAGGATCCAACCCGCAGAGCCGCTCCGGTGACTCACCTGCACTCACAGCTTCCCTTACCTGCAGCTTTGTTTATAAAACAGCCACGCACCCGACCCGGCAGCCGCACCATGGAATACGAGACAATATAACAGCGGCCACATTTCCACCGACACGTTTAATCTGTGCGAGTTTATGAGATGGACAGATTCAGTTCCGACCTTTTCTGGACGAACGCAGTGCCGCTGCTTCGGGAAAATTAGGTTTTCTTTTTTTATTTTGAACCTTCTGACCGTCATAAAGCTCAATAATCCCAATAATCCCTTTCAGTTTCCAACCAAAACATTGCATCCGCTGTCGTTCACGTCTTCCCTCAATCTGATTGGAAGTTCGATGTGAACTTATATAAATTTACATCCAGATATACATCGAATACCGGGATTAAGGAAAAAATGATCGAGATATGAAATTGGTTCACATCACCGAGCTCTACTTATCGATTGATGATCAATTAATTGACAACTGTGGGGGGAGGGAAAACGTTCTAACTTATTTGCTTAGATGTTATTTAATCCTGAAATTATTCATAATTAGGGGCCGTTGTCTTTTGATTGACAGGTGCCAGATATCTGGGAAAACTAGACCAAGAGTAGCACAACCGCGGTTTTTAGCCACTTGGAGAGCTCAGTCTTATGTTGGGTTAAAACTGAAAGAGTTTCAGTAAAAGGAGTTGAGCTTTAATTTGAAAAGGTTCAAAATAAAAAAAGAAAACCTCATTTTCCCGAAGCATCAGCACTGCGTTCGTCCAGAAAAGGTTGGAACTGAATCTGTCCATCATATAAACTCAGCTTCATAGAAACGTGTCGGAATCTGTGATCAGATCGATTTCAGTCGCACAGATTGAACATTTGTCCACGTAAACGCGTTTTAACCAGTAAAATAAAAACACCAGTCATCTAAATGCCTTCAAGGCCAAAGAATATGGGTGTGTTTGATGATGTTTCCTCTATGCTTTGTAATTACCGCGACCTCTGACCTGAGGCAGCGCCAGGCTGCAGCACGTCACACAAATACGCCTTAAAAACAAATAAAGGGGACGTCAAGCGGCAGCAGAGGAGCTTTTTCTGGGACTGAAAGCACCGCCCCGTCCCCGAAACGCTGTCCCCAGAAACCCTCCTCATTCCTCAGAAGGAAAACACGAAGTCCTGAAATGTCCCGGGTTTCTCTCTGCTGCGTAACTGGAACCTAAGACGAGCTCTGCGAGGTCTATTCCTGTTCCTACAAACACTTTCCCGCTCAGAAAGCTCAGATTTATAACAAACAGGGGGCTAATCTGACTGTAATTACATCGAACGAGGCGGATCAGACCGATAATTTGCTCTTGGACTTATTTTTTTTCTTCCCATAGAAAACCAGCTCAGCAGCTGAACACTTACGGTGAGACAAACACGAGCCAGCGAGGGGTTTATTTACATCTACCGAAGCGTGAAAACAGAAGCCGGGAGAAATACGAGCCGAGCTCAGAGAACAACACCTGTCTGCACGATGCAGAGCTAAACTTAAACACGACGACGTGGACACAACGACTGCTTTTAAACAGACAAGTTTTTAAGCTCCAACCCAAAAAGCTGCATCCATTATATTTTCTGTTTTATGTATATTTCACTGCTCTAATATTAAATCATTGCACCATATCATAAATCTTCTCTTGCTGTTATTGTTTAATTTATTTTCTTTTTTAAACAAAGTTTTGCTTATTTTTTACGTGTGTTTATTTATTCATTTATCACATTAATTTTATTTATATTACTCTTTGAATTGTGTATTTTATTGTTTGCATAGTGACATTTTTTTCTGTTTTATATATATTGCATTGTTTTAAGATTTATTCATTGCACCATATGGTGAATCTTCTCTTACTGTTATTGTTTCATTTATTTTCCTTTTTAAAAACTTTTCGCGTATTCTCTGTATTTATTTTTTTTAATTAATTTAATTATATTTATATTACTCATTGAATTGTGTATTTTATTGTTTGCAAAAGTCACATTTTTTGCGGAGTCAAATAATATATCTAGGAGACAGATTACCGGTTTGGCACATAGAAAAAGTGTATTTTAAATGTGCGACATGTATCTATTTCTGTTTGTAATGCAGTGATGTGATACTCGGTGTAGGTTTATAATTGCTTGTTTTATTATGTATTTATTATTTATTTCCTAAGAAAAAAAAAGTTAGAAAACAAACACAAACAAAAAACAACCTGGGGTCCTATTCAGCGTCCGCACACTTAACGACGTAACAGAAACTAAATATGTTACGGATCAGCCGATACCTCGGCCGCTGATATATCAGGCCCATACTGTGCGTTTGTTCTGATATCGGCATTGGACGGTATCGGCTGATAATGATACCGTGAAAGTCTACACTTAAGGGAGCAATAGCAAATTCCCCAATTATCCGCTCAAGAAAATTGGCACCCTGTGTCAGTATCGGCTAAGGCTAACGTAAAAAGACGGGGTATCGTTATCGCACCTAAAACATCCGTATCGGTCCGGAAAATGTACGCATAAAAACTTTAAGTTTGTTAAACTGTGGAAAAAACTTTTGGCAAATTTGTGGCAAAAACTTTTTGCGGAAATTTTCGCTTCCATTTTGTTTTTTAGCGGGAAAAATAAGAACGCTTTAACATCTGAGGTTGCTAGGCAACAAGGACCGAAGGACTACGGGGAAACTGTGGAAAACAGCTGTCTCTTTTCAGAAACAATAAACAGATTAAAAGTCTTCAGCCTTCATAGGAAGGGTGCAGCCTTCGTAGGCTCCTTCGTAGAAAGGCTGCAGGCCTGCATCGGGCGGTAAAGCCCAGACTCAGAAGCCGTGACCTCTGACCCCAGTCAGCTGCAGCTTTCTCCCCGTGAACCTCTGAGTCACGGAGGAACAATAAGAGCGGGGGTTGCCGGGAGACGAGTTGGGTGACATCATCACCGTCATCATCATCTGTGCGGTCGGAGGAAGGCTGATGAAGGCTTTCCGACACGCGGCGTGCCTCACAGCGCCGTCTTTGTTCTGAGATTCCCTTCCTACGTTTCCCGACTCTGAAACGCCGCGTTGTGCTCAAACATCCAGAACTTTCCGTGGCCGCGAGGAGGGAAAACGGCGAGGAGGGAAAACGGCGAGGAGTGAAAACGGCGAGGAGGGAAAACGGCGAGGAGGGAAAACGGCGAGGAGGGAAAACGACGAGGAGGGAAAACGGCGAGGAGGGAAAACGGCGAGTAGGGAAAACGGCGAGGAGGGAAAACGGCGAGGAGGGAAAACGGCGAGGAGGGAAAACGGCAAGGAGGGAAAACTGCGAGGGATTCCCTCCGGCAGGAAGCCTGAAAAACGTACCTTCCTCCTCCTCCGTGTTCTGCTTCCGCTTCTTCCTGGACTTGGAGTTCTTCTTCAGTTTCAGCTCCTGCTGCTCCAGAATGAACTGCGTCACTGTGAACACAGAGCATGGCCCAAGGTCACGTTTTCCCGCTTTTATCTCCCGTTTTTTTTATATCGGACACGTCCGCCCGTCCATCACTGGGCGGGGAAACAACTCGGAGGAAGTCTAGGCCTCGTTTCCACGACAACGCTGCAACCAAATCTGCATTTTTACCCCGTTTGAGGGATTAAAATAACAGTTTATACGACTGCAAACTGAGCAGCGATGTAGTACCGCGCCAGACCTGTAGGGGGCTGCTCCTCCTGGACTAAAGCGGCCCTGATAGAAATGCATTCATACAGGAATATTTTTCATTCATCACTTTAACAACTTCCATCCTGCTCAAAATGCCAACCTGTCAATCATTCTCAGGGTTTTTAACCCATTAATTGCCAGTCTGAATAGTAGAAGTTCTGTCTGTTTGATAAAAACCCTCAAAAGCTGAATTATTTCCTGTGTAATAAATATCAGACTGCTGTAAAACTGATTTTTTTTTTAAATTTATCCCTTCAACAACTTCCATCCTGCTCAAAAACCCCAAACATTTAATCATTTTCAGTATTTTAACCCTTCAAATGAATCCAAAGTCCTGCTGTGTTCAATTAAAAAACCCCACAAAAGCTGAATTATTAGCCGTATAATAACGATGAGACAGGCGGGTGTTTGGTGGTGATCGGACACGAGGACATGTCAGAGATCAGCAACAGAATTTATCTGCTTCCATGTGTAGTTTTGATGTAATATCAGATCAAACCTCTGGGGGCCCTCGTGGACAAAAGTGTCCCATTGACTCCCATTAAAACCACCGTTTTAAATGATTTAATGTTCGGTATTTTTCAGCAGGACAGAAGTTGTTTAAGTGATTAATTAAGAAATAATCAGATAAAATCTTTAAGTGATAAATATGGCATAATTAATCAACGATCAATAAGATTTTAATCGGTTTAATTATCTTTTATTCAATTAATCGAATGCATCTATAAACTGGTGCTGAATTTGTATGTAACATGAATGAATGAATCCCATTTCACAAACTCGAATCAATCGTATTGTTATAAAAATCTAAATAAGGAAACGCACTAGGTTTTTTCTACTTTCACTTCATTTAAATATAGGCTATAAATATTGGATTGTGATATAGAAACATTAATGAGTAATCAATAATCGGTCAATAATTCTCCTGATAATCGATTAAGACCGTTAAATCTCATGCCCGTCCCTGATATTTGGTGACTTTATAGCAGTTTGTGTGCAGAGGAAGCCCAGTCTGAGGGTAAAACCAGTAAAAGCTGTGATTCTCTGCATCAGATGGCTGCAAAGTGGTTTTCCTCACCAAGAGTCCTCTGGTGCTGGTGGGGGTGTCGCGGACCTGCCAGTCAGACAAGGAGCTGCTGCGCGAGCTGCAGTACATCTACTACCAGATCGTCAGCCTCCTCACGCTCACGCAGCTCAACCACATCTTCAAGCACAAGCAGAACTACGACCTGCGGCGGCTGCTGGCCGGGTCCGAGTATCTGACCGACAACCTGCTGCAGCGGCTGGAGCGCGACCCCGGCCTGCTGCTTAGCGCCGTCACCTGCCTGCCTCTGGCCAGCTCCGCCCGCGACCTCGTCTCCTCCAGCCTGCAGGCCGCCAAGGCCAAGAACCTGGTGTTCTCCATCCTGCTGGCGGGCGACCGGCTGGTCACGCTGGTCAGGAAGAAGGACCAGTTTCTGCACCACATAGACTTGCACCTGGTCTTTAACCTGGTGGGCTCGTCCTCGTCCTTCCGGGAGGGCGAGGGCTGGACGCCCATCTGCCTGCCCAAGTTCAACACGGCGGGCTTCTTCCACGCCCACATCTCCTACCTGGAGCCGGGGTCGGCACTCTGCCTCATCCTGGTCTCCACCGACCGCGAGGACTTCTTCAACATGTCCGACTGCAAGCAGCGGTTCATGGAGAGGCTGAGCCGCCGCAGCGCATACCAGGCCCTGAAGGAGGCGCTCCGGTGTCCCAGCTACTCTGTGGCGCAGGTCGGCATCCCGGAGCTACGCCACTTCCTGTACAAGTCGAAGAGCTCGGGGCTGTACACCAGGTGAGTGTCACCGAACCTTAACATCCTCGTTTTTTATGCTGATAACGATAAATTTACTTTAATTTACTATTCCAGCAATATATGTCGTGTTTAGCAGTTAGTCGAACGGGATATATCAGGTTCATCATCGTGTTACACTGGCCGATAAATTGTAGATCGGGTTTATCGTGTTGTGGCAGGCGATTTATCTGGTTTATCGTGTTGTTGCAGGCGATATATCGGGTTCATCGTGTCGTTGCAGGCGATATATCGGGTTTATCGTGTCGTTGCAGGCGATATATCGGGTTTATCGTGTCCATGCAGGCGATATATCGGGTTCATCGTGTCGTTGCAGGCGATATATCGGGTTTATCGTGTCGTTGCAGGCGATATATC
>JBAMHT010000002.1:29456216-29470698 GCA_037177075.1 Craterocephalus fluviatilis | reverse complement strand
GGATTAATGTTAATATGTATGATGTTAATTCAGCTCATGGCCAGTCTGAGGGGCTGGACTTGAGTCCTTCAACCTGAAATCTACCTCTTTTACATCCATGCCAACACTACAGTATATGAATGTCTGATAATGTAAATAAATTAAGTAAAATAACACATTAAAATGCTGAACTTCCATTTTGCATTAGTTAAATGCAGAGCGGGATTATATTAAAAATTTATTATATCTTTTAAATTATAAAATGTATGTAACAGTACTTTATAAGAAATAATATCTCTTTAAACGTTTGACAATATTTCACAATTACAGGTATTTAACATTATTTTACTCAACATTAAACTGCATAATCTTTTTGTAATTTCTCCATATTAAAAAAATAAAAGCAAAAAGCTATTACAGACAGAATAGCCATGATATTATAGGTCTTTTCACAGTGTACTTTAAAGACATCAGTATTGGGATCGTAACATAATCTTCATGCCTATTGCAAATGGTGTCCCACAAGGCTAAATTCTAGGACTCACTTTCTTTTAAACCTGCAAATATCCGTGTGTTTGTAAATTCACCCCTAAGCTGATCATACTATTTTCTGCTTTAGTTTAAAAGCTAAACATTTCTGCTTTTTAGCTTATATTTGGGTTGAATTTAACTATTAAAAACGGGTGAATACTTTGATTAATTTTTCATCTCAACCGTGACGTTTCAAATCTTGAAAGTCGATGGTTTAAGATGTAAAACTGGGTCTATCGTTTCAGGATTGTATGGAAATCTGAAAAAGAAAGCTTCACTATCAAGGTTTGCAGACTAATACTAAACAAAGTGTTTAAACAGATTTGGAGCCTGTTTTAGGAGCAGGTACATAGAAAAAATCATGTTGTTAATAACAGAATTAATCATAAATTTCTCATGACATGTCAGATAAACATCAGCCTCCACTGAATCTGTTCAGAATTCTCCACAAGATGAAGTGAATAAACTTATTTTGAAATTTTGTTTTTTGTCCTCATCTCTGTAGGTTTCTCTCCTATTTTCTTGCCTCTGTGCTTTGGATGGGAGTCTCCATTCAGTAAACTTCCAGATCACTGCGTTTGGCCGCTGCTGGCAGGAAGCACGTCACCGCTCAGCGTCAACTTCACAAAGCAAACAGTAAAATCAAAGCCTGCTGTTTCAGGGACTGAGGACATGTAGATGTGTTTAATGGCTTCTCGTCTCTGCAGCTGCAATCATTGGCCGGCCAATCGAACCATGTGGTGACCTTGTAAACCATGTAGCTGCTTTTTATTCTGTCTGCTGGAAATAAAACAGGAGGGAGGAGAGGAGGGAAAAGTCACACGAACTACACTAAGAAGTTACAGCAGACCTGAACGGTGACTTTCTGTAGGTGTGAGTTAATCTACGACTGCAGGAGTTTCGTGTTTCTGAACATTGTGAATCAGACGAAACATCTTCAAGTTTATTCCCCAACAGGAAATCAGAACATTTTCTTTTCTCTTTAAACTCACTTTAAGCTCATTTTCCACCAACATAGAGCCGTGGCTCTCAAACTAATCAAACAAACATTCAGCGCAGTAGAGAGTAGCTGAAAGGAAATGGAACAAGTCTAAAAAACACTCTGACTTGTCTGAATTCCAGCAAAAGCTTTCTTGCTTCACATCCAGCCTAAAGGCTGCCAAGATAGCCTTCTACCAAAACAAGATCCAGATGTTCCACAAATTGGGTGAGAGGTTAGAAAACTAGTTGGTGAAGATATCCGGTGAGAACTGTGGCTCTACGCTGCACGGCGTGCTCATGGCGCCATGGCGAACTTCGATATGCTGCCATGACATCATAAACCTTTATAAATCCCTCAGATTTGATCCGATCACCATCAAACTAACAGAGATTGATCAGTGTCCCGCCCTGAAGAGAAAATGGTTGTCACTTCCGGTTTTGGCCTAAGCCCCGCCCACTTGCAACAGGAAGTGTCTTTTTTCACTCTGTGGGGTCCTGTTCCTCAGGAATTAAACCAAACCTGTTGAAACTGCTTCAGCACATGTCAAACCCTCTCATGATGACACAATAAAAAATTCAAGTTCCTACGCCAATCATAACCATGGCGAATGTTGCACCAACGAAATGAAACAGGAAGTCCCTGCAACTCAATCAGGAAATGGTTGTTCTCAATGAAACTTGGTATGAATGATGACTATCCTGCTGTAAACTGGGCTGTATTAGAAAATCCAGGTAAAACAATAAAATGGCTCAATAGCGCCCCCTACAATATTTCAATCAAATAGCCCCGCCCACCAGAGAGATCCACATTGATGAAATCCGGCAAACTGTTAGAAGTTGCCAAGTTGTACAAAAAAGCCTCTTGGATCCATGACTTAAATTGTACAGGAAGTCGGCCATTTTGAAAAAGTTGTCATTTATTCTGCCATTTTGACCATTTTCCTCACCTCGTTTTAATGAACTCCTACAGATTTAATTGAAATGAACTCCAAACTCGTCTTAACGCTTTCAAGGCATGTGAGTTCAAAAGTTATCCAAATCTTTCTCAAAGGAGTTGGCGTTCAGCAATGGTGCCCGCTCAAACTTTGATGTTTCACCATAAATCAGACCCTCTTCATCTCCTGTATTTTATAGCTTTATAGCAGCCGATCTGCACCAAACTGAGCATGGATCGGTCTGCTTTCATTCTGAGCACAACCACGTCACCATGTTACGTCATCACTGTAGCCCCGCACTCCTTCATCCAGTCCTTCTCTCCCTCTCGTCAGCTAATCTCAGCTGCTGACAGACACCTGGTGGTTCCACCACGACGCAGCATGAGATCAGCATCTACTCTTCTCCCCTCCTACCAGCATCTTCTCCTGGGTTTTTGTCTGACTCTGTGGCTCTGCAGCTACAATAACAGCCATTAGAAGCTGCTATTAAACATGAATGAATAGTTGCTGATGGAGCTCCATCTCTCCACCCTGATCTCCAGCAGGGCCCAGAACTCCTCCTCCATTCATTAATTTCTGCTCCCTCAGAATAAACGATGGTTTAAAAGTACCTGCTGCACATTTAATGTCGTTTTAACTTCTAGGATCAGAGCAATAAAAAGCAGAGGATTAAAAAGAGGTGTGAGGATTAATGGGCTCCGCTGTGAGCCCCGCTAATGAACTGTCCTGTTAATGACACGGCAAAAGGCCATCTGTGATCACACCCCCAGGAGGAGGAGCACGACCAGAGTTTTCCTGAGGGCCAAAGCCTGGAAACATCTTCGAGCAGTTCGATAAATCGGTGAGGATGATTTGAGGACGGTATCCATGGTAACCACCAGAAGCTTCACATCTTCCCTCCTCAGGATCAAATCAGGTTTTTTTTATTCAGAACTTGTTTTACAGAAAGTTTTACATGATATGAGGAAAAGCCTGAGACCTGGGCCGGGGATCCGTGGGAGCAGGCCTGATGGAGGGACGGGTCAGGCACCAGAACCCGGACCTCAGCGGGTCGAAAGGAAGGACTGGTCCTCCCCAGCTAGCTTATGTCAGGAAGTAGCTGAAAAGCTTCTCTACGTGTCCACGAACTTCCTCCATTCTCCATCTCCGATGATCTTCCTGCCTGAACCGGATCCCGGTTCTTTAAATGCTGCACTTCTTATCCCAGTTTCTTCCAGAATGTACCGAAATTTTTTCGTCTTTTTCGGATGCCAGCAGAGCCTCCCCCCTCCCCTTCCACATGTTCACAACCACTTCCGAGATGCTGTCAAACAGGATTTTGTTGTTTTCTTAATGAAAATGGCTACAGTTACATGTTTTTAATTCAGATTTAAAACCTTCCCCTTCAGGTTTACATGGAAATATTAATTCTGAATGAAGGTTTACATGGAAAAAATGTTTTCTTAATTCTGATTGGTTGGATGGTGGAAGTGACGTACCGTACGTACATCTACCGGAAGTTAAAAACTCTCCTTCCTGCTTCGTTTCTTTCCATCAACATGAGAAAATGATAAAATCTTGTTCAATTTCAATTATTTCTCTGAAATACATTAAAAAAGTTTATTAAATGAGCGTATAAAATTCATCTGTGTGAGCTTCCTTTCACTTTAAAGTCAATTTCTGCTCTTCTATTATGTAATTTACTGGCAACAAAACCAAAAAATCCTGATATTCATGTGGATTTTTTCTCCAGCCCTAATGGTAAATAAAATAATCATCTATCAATGATTTTTGATTAACAATTATGTGAAAGTCCCGCATACCTACGCATGGAATCACTGTCGTCCAGAGTCCCACGCTGGCACACAAGGCCGCGGCGAAGATAAAAAGATGGAAGATTAAATAAAGTTAGAGGCTTTTTGGGAACGAACGGGGTAATCTGATTGGCTTCTGCAGAACAAATCAACTTAACGGTCAGCAAACTTCAATTAGTCCAGGTATCTCTGCATCTGCAGACGCCTCTGAATATTTCGCTGATGGGTTTAGACGCCGCTGTGTGACGGACAGAGGTTTCTCCGGTTCTTTCCTGCCTGGAACAACTGTTGTTGGAAAACCCATCAGCTGAGTCACTCCGGTGGGTAGGATATAAAACGGGAATTCTTCGAATTCAAATTTTATTCCTGAACATTTTTAAAATGGAAAACATTAGTTATCCTGTCAGGTTGCAGGGAAGTTGATTTTCAGAAATCTGGACGTAATGGAAAGGAAACATCTCTCTTTTATTAAAATCCTTTATACTATAATTGCTTTTAGATTTCCGAGAACTTCTTGTATGCGCCTGTTCTCTAAAAGGTCCCCGTATGCATATAAATTATTGATTTAGGAGGTATATATGTATACTACATATAAATATGTGTGTTTAAAAATATGATGCATTCCCCTTATTTATAATATTTTGTTATAATTATTATTATTATTCTGATTATTATTAAAATATTATTAATAATAATAGTGATAGTAATAATAATATTTTCTATTATTATAATAATTATTATTATTATTTTGGTTTTGTTTAACATGTTGATATTCTTTCCCAAAAATGTATCTTTGTCTTGTTATGTTAATAAATTAAAAATATTTTTTTAAAAAAGGGGAAAAAAATAAACTGGAATTCTTAAATACGCCTCCTGAGAATGGTCGGGTGTAAAAACAAGAGTTATTATTAACACTGGCTGGACAGGAAGAGGAAACGAGGTCAAACGGGCCAAGCTACTGCTGCACAAACAGCTCGGGGTGCCGGCCAATGGGATCGCTGCGATCTACGCAGAGGAAGGAAGCTGGAAAGAGACAGAGGAATCGCTCTGGATCCACTTTTTCCACAACTCCAGCTGCTTTGTATTTGAGCTGCAAAGCGAAAAGGCGGCAGCAGAAAAATAACTTTCTGGGTTTGAGGCGTCGCTGGGAGCATCCCAGTGCCTGTGAGACACCTTCCAGCTGTCCCGCAACAGCTGAGGCGACACACCTCCCGCCTCCGAGCCGACATATGCAGCAGCTGAGGCTCCCGCAGCCCGACCCGGCCCGACCCCGCCAGCAGCACCGCCCTGCAACGACCCGGCAAAACCAAAGACCCGTCTCTGCAGCCTGAGAGTCCACAGACCCAGTAACAGCAGACGTTTGTGGAACCCAGCCATGGTCAGCGATGGAAGCTTCACAGCAGAAACACCCCACCCCCCCCCGGTTAGCGTAACTCGGCCTCACATGTGGTGACGCCGGGTCTTCCTTCAGCCGCAGAAACAAAACCAGAGGTTAACGGTTTGGACAGGAGCGAAAATAAACAATGGAGGCTGGCTGCAGGTCTGTAATCCACCTCCTCGGGACGCCAGAAACGTCGCAATTACGGGAAAAGCTGGATGTGAAGAGAAAAAGCAGATTGAGCCGTAACCGCACCAAAGCACCGGATCAGAAGACCAACAAGTCGATTTCTTTCTTATAACTTCCTCCTCTTTATGTTTGAAACGGTATCTGTAGAGATCAGAGAGCCGAGCGGAGCAGGACATGGAAAAGCTGTCGCCGTAAACACAGACAGACTCGTAAAAAACTTTATCTGCCGCGTGAGACGCCCCCCTTATTTCCTAAATAAACCCCACTGGTGATTTCTCCCACATGGCTCACAGGCATGGAGGGAGGAGGAGGAGGGTGAAGCCGGCTTGTTTTGCTTTGCTTTTTTTCCTGGTTACACTTTTGCTTTTGTTTGAGGCTTCGTCAAAAATCCCCAACAAACTTCCCCAGAGACAGAAACTGGAGATGATGCAACGTGCGACGACTGCGGGTATCACAGAAACAAAAACTACCAGATTTACAACGATTTAAACCAAACATGTTTGCAAAGTTTTCATCTGATTAAACTTTAATGTCAGAGTTAATGACAGACGATCCATAGATTACTGGGATAAGTTTGGAACGTTAAATGCATAAAACCAGGGGTGGATGTGGTAAACTTTCAACGCTCAACACAATAAATGTTTATTTTATAACCCTCTGGTTTAAACGCATCCTTATATAAAGTAGTGCACGCATTTTTTAACATTTAAAAACACATCATATAGAAAAAATGTTTTACATTTCAACATTATTTTTTCACAAAATATTATTCCACGATTAATGTGCAGAAGTTTTTCACCCACATATAAAACCAATATAACTATGCGTCTACCTTTTATACAGTATTATACATGCATGAGCCCTAATTTGTTGTATATTAATGAGTAGATTTATTTGATCATAATGTAGATGAACAGTTATCTAGATTTTAAGGGGTATTTTGAAGCATCATGCTGTGAAAACTAACTAACCTTAGAAGTGGGTGTACTCACTATTTCTTTCCCAGTTCTTTTGTAAAGAATCCCATAAAAACAGCATTTTAGAAACAGGGACGACTCGATTAAGTTTACCCCAAAAATCCATGGCGAGTGTAGCATCGCTAAGTTAGCAGAGATACTAGCTGATGCACGTTTGTGAGGACATTCGTCTGCCAGCGATTGAGTCAGTCTTCATGCCTGATTTAATGTTGACCAGTTTAACCAGTGAAGACAGTAAGCACTGGCCAGATAGAGACCGGGGAATTCACTTTACTGAGGAAGAAAAATTGACAGTTATGCTTGCAGATGGAAAAGAAAGGTGTGTATCAGGGCTGGGACCATCAGCTTTCCTCCAACTTCTGTTGTTTTACGATTTTTATTGGGTGTCGAATCGATTTAAATTGCGATACTTGCTGTTCTTTGGTATTGACGATTTTTGTGAAGGAATTTTTTTTTTCAATATTTTTTTCCACATTTTTAATATGTAAAAAATATTTTTTGCTCATTTGAAAAATATTTATTTGAAAAAAACTTATTGTAAATTTTTATAATATTTCTAATATTTAAATAAATGCTAGTTTTCTAATTTTTTTAATATTTAAAGAAAAACATTTTTTTTACTTTTCTTTTCTTTTTTTTAACTTTTTTAAATTTAGAGTTCTCAAAATTTTCATCAGGAAAACAACACAACAGCCTGCTTGCTGTAAAGTAAAAATATAAAAAAATTAAAAAAAATTTAAAAAATGGGAATTTTTTTGTTAAAAAATAAATAACTAAATCAACTGTTTTTCTTACCTAAAAAAATAAATAAAAATGGTGACGCAATAAATTTGCAATTTTTCTCCCGCCACTAATGTGCATCACAAGGTTTTTAGTCCAAATACCTACTCGTTCCCTGGACTGCACCTCTGAGCGCCACTGACGTACGACGCATTGACCAATGATTTTAGTACGTTTACTAAAAATCCTGCACACTCATAAAACCAGCTTTACCGTCACTTGGGCCCTTAGCGCCGTCATTTCAGAGGAATCCAGCATAACCATCAGGAAAGGCGAGTTTTTGCAGCTCATATTAGCGCTACAGCTCTAACATCATAGGGCGAGCTGAGAGGGCGGACGAGTCGTTCGGCCTTATATCGAGCTAAATCCTGCTCAGAGAAAGCTCCACTTGACCCCCGGAGGGGAAACCAGGTTAAAGTAAAGGCTTTTGTTCCATTTAGTGGTCTGTTATTCACCTCAGGGAGGCCGAGACACAAAAGAGTTGTGTGACATTGATGCAAACCACCATGAGTCATTTCTGGCTTGTCTTACATGTTGTCAAGCACCAGCTTGCTTTGAATTTCTACTGAGCGAGGCAGGTGTGCAGATCTGAGTGAAAAGCAGCCCACACACAGTCCGTACGCAGATTAATCTTAAGTTAAACTCCAGCGAAAGGCCGGCGGAGGCGTTTAATCCGACGCAGGTGCTCTGAACTTGCTGATTTGCGACACCTTTGGTTCCTACGTCACGGACAGATTCCAGTTTGCTGCATGTGACTAACATGTTTATGTGAGGAGAACGCGCTGCTTTCCTGCCGAGCTGCACGGCCTGGAAGCACGCAGAATTTCCCAGGACGTGTGAGAAAGCTCGGCCGATGATTAACAGGTGACTTACCTGCAAACACGAGCTTTACAGCCCCTCATAAATCAACTGAAAGCGTCCGAGTCGGAGGAGTTTATTGATAGTCTGAAACAAAGGGAAGCCAGGCTGCAGTTTCCACAGCGTTAGTATTGTTTTTAAAAGGTCAGAAGTTAATAACGTTTCATGTGTGCTGCAGGAGGAAAACACGCGGGGACATGTCTGACTGAGCCGAGGCGTTCAAACACCGTGGAAAAAAAGGAAACGTCATCTGTGGAAGAGAAAAAAAGAAATAAAAAAAAACCCCGACGCTGTTCTGGGTGGGACGGAACAATTAGCCAACCTCAAACCGCTCCGACCTCTGCAGCTCCTCATTTAAACTTTCCCACCTCGCTCCTTGTCATTACCAATAAGCTGCAGACGAGCTAGCCTCCCAGTTCGTTTCCATGCTGCCCCCCTCCCCCCCCCTGCTGGTTTCTAATTACCTGCTACGAAGCATGGAGGGGGGGCTAAGCGAAGAGTCGTCTACCCTGCATGCTGCAGCACAGCTGTCCTCCTCTGGACACTTTTATGTCAACTTTATTTTTTCATCTGCTGACCAGTGGAGCGGCTTGCAGGGAATTTCTGCAGAAAGTCTTGTGTTTAGTTTTTTATTCTTATAGAAATGCATACATACAGGAATATTTTTCATTAATAAATCAGCGGCCACGTTTACATAAGAGTTTTATTCCTCTTTAATTCAGAATTAAAGGTAATTCTGCTTTATACACATGAACAATGAGCATGTAAACACTTAATGAATCAATTCGATCCTCGATTTTTTGCTATTTTTTTTCTCCAACAAAATAAATCTATTTTATGGCAAAATGAATTGTCTTTTTCTTACATTTCCTTTTCCTTCCTTGTTTAAAACTGTGACCCTCTATTGCCTGTTGCATTAACAAAACTTCACACTGCACAATAATTATTATAGATATGGAAATGATCATAAATCTTTTTATGAACAAAAGAAGTTTAGTTCTGAACATCATCCGCATTGATGCATGCAAATCGATTTTCCTTTTCTCTACATCAATTTCAATTGTTTTGTGTCTTTATGTGTATTTTTATCTTTTTATTTCCCTTTTCTGTGAAGCCCTCTGTCCTCAACTTCGGTTGTTTTAGAGTGCTATATAAATAAATTTGATTTTCATTTGATTTCCATTTAAACCAGTTTTACAATCGATTTTAAACCGATTTTCTAAGTATCGTTACATCCCTACTCCTGTTAAAAAATATGAATATTTGTGGGGTTAAAGGGGAGATAAGATGGATGAAGTCATCTCACAGGAGAAACCAGAGAGTTGCCCCGGCGAGGTCCGCCTTGCTCATGGGCAGCTGGAATGTGGCGGTTCTGCTCGGCATTAACCACAAACACTCACATGCCAGCACATAAAAGGCCTCTTAGTCTCTGCGGGCTGGTTTTGGGACGGGGTGCTGGTGAGGGGGGGGGGCACAGAGCCAGAGCACACAGAGGGGGCGGAAGAGACGAGGTTTGGATGAGGCCACGACACCGAGATGTAGTCTCTGAGCCGCCGAGTGTTAGTCGGGGAGGTTAGGGGTGAGGGGGGGGGGTAAGTGACCATTTCCCCCCATTTGGTAGCGATTTGCAGGATTGGCGGTGCACGCTTCAGAGGCAGCGGGGGACGTATGGATTGCTCCGATAAGCCAGAAGGAAAACACGAAGCTGGACGCAGATTCTCACGGCCGAGTTTCATGCCTACGCTCACGTTTCAAGACCTTTCCCCGACTTTCCCCCGACTTTTCCTCCGACTTTTCCCCGACTTTTCCTCCGACTTTCTCCCCGACTTTTCCCCCGACTTTTCCCAGTTTCCCCCGACTTTTCCCTGACTTTCCTCCGTTTCCCCCGACTTTCCCCGGTAACCGAGCCGGTAACGGCGAACTCACCTCAGTGGGTCGGCGGCGTGCTCAGCGCTGCTCCCGTCTCCCTGCGATCGAGCGTCCGCGGCGTTCTCCGGCTCGGAAACGCCCTCTCCGGGCTCCTGGCCCCGCGGGACGGGGCTGTCGGCGTCCTGCTCGGGCGGCGGGGCCCCGAGGCCCCCGGCCGGCCCGAAGGGGGGCTTCTCGCCTTGCTTGGCGTCGCCGCATCGCTTCATGGCCTGCAGCTGGGACAGCGGCACGATGTCGGCCCCCGGGGGCCGGTGCCAGACGGTGCGGCGGCCCGTGGAGTTGTAGTAGTAGAAGCGGCCGCTCTGCGAGTCGAACAGCTCCCACCACTGGTTGCCGTCCGCCTGGCGCACAGGAACGCCGTGGGGGGGGTCCCAGCCGCATTCGCCCGTGGCCAGGTTCACGTACATCCGCTCGCGGGAGCGCGGCTCCAGGATCTCCACCCAATCAGAGCTGCAGGGAGAGCAGAGACAGAGATGAGGCTTCGCTCAAACACGTCCGTCTGCACCGCTGATGTCATCGCTGCACCGCTGATGTCATCGCTACAGAAGGAGACAGGTGGACACGCTCGGGGGGGGGGGGGACGCCGGCGAGGACTCGGAGGAACAGACGCTTCTTGTGCACACAGAGCTCAGATCCAATCGGCTGCAGCAGGAAGCAGGATTAAATCATCCAGTGATCGATGCGTTTAATCTGATCGATAAAGCCAGGAAATACATCGAGATGATCAGATTACCGAGACTTCGTACCACAAAGGAGGGAATATCCAGTCAGCTTGTTAAGAGTTAAAAAATATCTCCTTTTTTAGGATTCTGTACAACTTTCTCTTCATTACAGTCATTGAGGGTATTTTTTATCTTTTTAATAATGAAATCTGAAATAATGAAATCTTTTAATAATTAAATCTGCTTTAATTTCAGTCAAATATCTTAAAGCAGATGTGATTCTGATTCTAAATAAAAGCGCTTTTAGCTCTCAAGGCCGTAATTTATACATTTAAATTTCGATATATATCAAATATTGGGATTAAGGAAAAAATGATTGAGATATTAAAACTGGTTCATATCATTCGTTTAGATGTTGTTTAATCCTAAAATTATTAATAATTAGGGGCATGTCTTTTTGATTGACAGGTGCCAGATATCCAGGATATCGGTATTTAGCCGCTAACAGCGCCGTCGCTTCTAATCTTCCTCCGTTTATGTTACAGGCTACGTTATGAACGGCGGGTTGAGGAAAGTTTCGTCCGTCTTCTGCTTCAGTTACGTCCGTATTTGGTTTGTTTTCAGGCTCCTTGTGCATCCGTCATTCGACGCAGAAGACGGAGTAAAACCACCGGAAACCGCGGTGGCAGTGTGGAGCAGAAACAAACCAGAGAAGAAGACGAAGGGGAAAACCGTAGAAGAAGAATGAAGACAGGCACGGAAACATTAGAAGTTGCAGAAGCTTTAGAAATGAGGCTTTGCTTGGTTCAGGTTGGTAGAAAAGACTTTATAGCAGCGCGTTTGTGGGACACTAACGTCGTGTCACAGAGTTAACAATGAACTCAGCGCTGCCCCCTGGAGGAGGTTAGTCGTAGCAACATAAACGATGCATGAAAGCATAAAAACGTACGAGTTTCCGTCCGTCAGGGAGCAGAATCGGGCCTTTAGACCGCCGTGGGATCGGCGGCATCGTCCCAGAAAAGCCTCAGAAATCGGCCCGATGCACGATGCCTGAGCAGCTGGAATCGGGGTCGGTACTTTCACGCCGTCCATCCGGGTCGCTCCGCTTTTTCGGGCCCAGTTTTCGCGGATTTGATCTCGTTCCCGGCGGAGGCGGACAAATCCACGTGGGAACGGAGGCGGCGGAGCATCGGCGGCACAGAGGGACGATCGGAAACAGCCAAAAAACCACAGGCCTCCTTTGTCCGTTCTCGTGGCGAGACCAGCTCCTTCCCATCCTTTAATGCCCCCCTCTGCCCCCCCCCCCACCCCGGCGCGGCATCGCTGGCAGAAAACTGCTTTTTGGGAGGAATTAGTGTCACAAGAATCTGCTCAAGATCTGGATATTTTCCCAACTTTGAGCACAGAAAGGCCCTTCTCCTCCCGTCACGGCTCGTTTGCAGGGAAGAGCTCGCTGCCCCGGCTACCTGGAGAGGATCACCGAGGGGGGGGGGGCATGAGGATGATCACCGAGGGGGGGGGGCATGATGCTCCGCAGCTCGTTCTGAGCTAAAACTGTTTCTTTTTTAGCACTCGGCCCAACTGTGTCCTTGTTACGGTATTCTTCTATCAGTTTAATAAGCATCTACTTTAATTTTAGTCAATATTTTGATGCATATGTGCTTCTGATAAGGGATGGGCAGAATTAATTAATCGTGAAGACTTTAATCAATTACATTATCTTTTAATTGAATGCATCTTTAGACTGGTGCTGTAATGGTTTGTAAGCGCATATTTTCCAGTGTAACCAGTGAACGAATCCCATTTAATTCCACAAGAGTCGTTCGTCTCGTAATAAAAATGTAAATCACGAAACACACTGGGTTTTTTCTGCTTTTACATCCTTTAAATATAGGTTATAAATATTGAATTTTAATATAGAAATATTGATGAAATTTCGTTAATTCTCCTGATAATCGATTAAGGCGATTTAAATCGGATGCTGTATACTGTATACTGTGATTAAGGTATGATAGAGACATGAAATGTGGTTCCTATCGCCCGGCTTTAAGGCTCAGCGTGGATAAAAGCACCACCTCATGCACACGTGCACGCCTGGCTGCAGCCGTGGCCTCAGAATAGCCGCTCTGAGTGCAGCTGCTGTTCAGTACCTGTTGGTTTCTGTTTAATGTGCTGCCAGGCGCGGCCCCACACCTCCGCGTAAACACCGAGGGGATATAGGTTTCCCCATGCGGCCCCCGCTCTCTGCAGAGCGGCCATCTGCTGCAGTCCCTCAGACCGGGCAGGCGGCGCTGACCTTCACAGGACTGTTTCCCTCACCGAACTCTTTCCTCTTGTTCTTAAAGCCGCAAGAACAAGATAAAAGTAGGTTTTTGTCAGGGAATTTTATCCTCCGCGAGGCGGGGGGGGGGGTCATCTGTGTCTCTACGACTACGGTCACATGATGTATTTTAATTAATAATTGAAATCTTCTCCTTTGGGGTTACGTGGAAATATTAATTCTGAATTAATGTTTCCATGGAAAACACGTTTTTCTTAATTTCGCTTTAAATCCAGGGGTTGGGAAGGGCTCTGATTGGTTGGATGGTGGAAGGGAAGGGCTCTGATTGGTCGGATGGTGGAAGGGAAGGGCTCTGATTGGTTGGATGGTGGAAGGGAAAGGCTCTGATTGGTTGGATGGTGGAAGGGAAGGGCTCTGATTGGAACAAACCAGCGTCTTTATTCAGGATTAACTTTCATTCCGAATTAACATTTAATCAGGAATTTATGTTTAAATGCTCATTTTCACATGTTTGAAGCAGAATTGACTTTAATTCTGGATCTAAGATTAATTAAAAGAAAAAACATGATTATGATAATTATTTTTATTTAATCTTAAAACTCTTTTAAAAAATATATATATTAAAAAAAAAAGTTTGTTTCCGTAATTCCTCAGTTTGTTTTTGTTTCGACCCACTTGCTGCTTAAATCATCGATTATAATAACGGCTGCAGGCGAGGAAGGGACTGCGACCAATGTGAATCCGCCTTACAGGAAGTCACTCTGATCGGACACGTGCACGCCATCCGTGCACGCCATCCGTGCACGCCGACCTGTGGTCGGACAAAGAGCAGCAGCAGCGTTGCGTAAGGAGAGAAAAGCTCCGTCCTCCCAGCTTCCTGCTCCGCTCTGAGCGCGCTCAGTGAGGCAGAGGATGATGATGATGTCAGCTCGGCCCGACCAGGACGGGTTCCTGCCACGTAACCATGACAACGGTCAGGCGACTCAGGTCTGCTCTGATTGGTTGAGCAGCTTCAGGACCACAATCCCGGATCCAGAACCGGTACCTGGTCCAGACCGGACGATTAGCCGCTTCCTCCCTCTGTAACATCACCGACGGTTTGCTGCTCTAACCCACGACCCGGTTCCACCACGACCCGGTTCCACCACGACCCGGTTCCACCACGACCCGGTTCCACCATGACCCGGTTCCACCACGACCCGGTTCCAC
>JBAMHT010000002.1:29408335-29423730 GCA_037177075.1 Craterocephalus fluviatilis | reverse complement strand
TTATCCCCCCGGGGTGGGAAGGGGTTGTGTGGTTCTCTGGAGGGGGGTTTTGTGGGCTTTTTCCCCACTAGGGGTCCTTAACATGCAATTACCCCCAAAATTAAACTTTCAACCCAAATATCAGCCTAATGTGAGTATTAATGGACGATTTCTGGGGTCAATGAAGTGTTTGACACCTTTTATCACTCTGAGTGGGCTGCCCTTTCCAAAAACAAGACATGCAACTTGGCATGAGCGAAACCATCTCTCATGGATCATGTGACCTGCATGCCCTTGGTTCTTCAGGTATAAAACACAGTGGGCTATGATTCATGATACTTTTTCTTTGAAAGTTAGTCAATTTTAAACAAAGTAAGAAGGTGAAAATGGTGTCTGAGGAGCTCAAAGATTTAGATCATTTAATCTAGCAATAGCCAAAAGTTACACAGTATCCCTTTAAAACAGGAAATGAAACGTGATTCTGACTCTACCTCGTGCTCGATGTGCAGCTTGTGGTCTTTCCATGCTTGGAGGGATTTATAAAGCCCCCCGTCACACTTCACCGTGTCATTCATGAGGATGGAGCATCTGCAGGGCGGCACACAGAAAGCTGCAGTACCACAGTGCGAATAAACCAGGAAGTGTAGATATTTTATCAAACTCACCTGTAGGTGACTTTTAGAGCAGCAGGTGGCGTGAGGGGGGGTCTGGCTGTAACCTCCATGCCACTGAACTCCTCCTCGTCTTGCTCGCGTCCTCCTGCTCTTGTGGCGCCTTGGCTCCAGCTGCTGTTCCCGGATGCCCGGGGCTGGAAGCCCGTCTCCAGGTCTACGGCATAAAGGTCCCCGTCCAGCTCGAACGACACCGAGCGCGCCCAGCGCCTCCGGGAAACGCTCTTACTGGCCTTCATCTCTGCACGAGACGACACAGACGGATCTGAATGAGACGAGAGAAATTAATTTTAGTGCATCAGGATGTAGACGAGAAGAAACAGAACAAGGGAGGGGGCAAAGTTTGATCTGAAGTGGGCTGGACCTGTAAATAAACAACATAATAAACTCGAAATAATGAAAACTTCGAATTTTTCCTTTTGTTTTACTGCAAGGAAGTCCAAACCACCTGTTTAATAGTCTAAACTTTTAGAAAAAACTATGAACAACCTGAATTATCCTTTAAAAAAAATGCAATTTTCATAGTATTTTGCCTCAGTTACACATTTACAATTTAAACAATTTAAATGTTCTTTTGTATTAAACAATAAAATTAGTTATTTTTTATACAAATACAGTATATATAACATACAAAAAATTAAATTCTCTAATTAAAATTTTTTATTTATTTATACAATTTACTTCAGATAAAACTTTTTTTTATATAATTTTGTAATACATTTTCTTTTATATTTATTTATTTACATATTTACTTAATTTTATATATTTGCTAAAACAAATATTAAAACTAACAGATCACAATGGATCTAAAAATCACAATAATTTAATTACAGGCATCTGGAGGTAAAAAATCCAGTATTTCACATTTTGATTCCAGTAACTTTTCCCACATTCATCCCGCGGGCCATTCTGGACCGTTTGGCGGGCCGGTTTTGGCCCCCGGACCGTATGTTTGACCTCGCTTTGTTAGAATCTGTCCCTGGATTACGCGTTCAGGTTTAGGGTACGAGTGTGTTGGGTGTCCCGATTCTCCCGAGTGGTTGTGGCCTCGCCCTCTATGTAGACTTTGTGGATGCATATTACCCATAATTCTTTGCTGCATGTTCTGTTTGAAGCATATACAAGCGAAAATGGGAAGTTTGTCGATATGGTACCTTTGTTGAAAAAAAGTTATTGAATTATTATTGTGTAATAATATTCTGATTGTCGTTACTTCGAAATATGCTTCAAAGATACATGTTATTTAATTGATATGTATCTAAATGTATTTAGGTTTTGTAAGTAGCCGTAATATAAGCGGGATAATGAATTTATGCATTTGTGTGTTAAAGAATTAAGGAACTAAATTTACATTTATCTCTTTGTTAATGGTTTAAGTATGACAGCCCTGATAAAAAATCTCAAATTTATCAGATAAATATAGGTTTTATATTTTTCACGATTATCTGCCGACCCCCTGGAATGATCACACGACCCATATGTGGGTCCCGACCCACAGTTTGGGAACCACTGTCCTTGAAGATCACAGGGCGTAGACTGCAAAAACTCCAAATCTTACCATGTGCACTTTTCTAATTTCTGGTCAAATTATATCATCATGCTTAATATAAGATCCAATCAGTCAAAGAGCAGCATGTCAGTGAGATACAGGAACTTGTTTTAAGACAAAGGGAGGGAAATACGACTTCTGAGCACCACAAACTTATAATGAGACACAAAACTTAACAATACTAGTAAAATACAGCGAAAAAGAAGTTTTTCCAGCTGATTTCTAGACCTTGTAAGGCTTGAATATTTTGTCTTATTCCAAGAAATCTTATCAAGAGAATTTTCACTTGATTCATTGGCAGATTTTTTTCCTAATTTCAATCAAAAATACTTTGTTTTAATTCTTTTAACTTATTTTTGGAGCAGCGTTTATTCCAGTGTGGGTACTGGGCCAGAGCCTTATTTCATGCCTCCGGTCGGCCACATGATGGCAGCACTGACACGGATAAATACTCCAAACGCTGCAGATAAACAGAGCCTCCTACAAAAGGTTGTTTCAGGGAACAAAGAAAATTAGAATCTGTTAACATGAAGAATAAACGGGGACTCACTTTTCTTGTTCAGCAGTTTCTTCCTCTTCAGGGAGGAGGAGGCTTTAAGGCCGACATCGCCGCAGCTGCAGCCGTCGGAGGCGGACGGGAGGGACATGGTGGAGGCACCGCCGGCCATCAGCGCCTGCATCCGTGGAGCAAACAGGCTGGCCATGCCCTTACACTTATACAGCCTCAGCTTCCCCGTCGGTCCCTCCACGCACTTCCACTTCTGAAACACAGACACAGAGTCGCATCTTTGGCTTAAAGCTCCAGATTGGCACGTTTTCATTTGCATAGAAGTTTTTTCTCAGTATAACACATGTGCAGAGACACGAGACTCGTATTGTGTGTGCATCAATCACAGCATGCACCAATGAGATAAAAGAAAATGATGGTAGAAAAAAAACAAATTTAAAAAATGATAACGGAGAAATAAAGATAGATGAGTCAAACAGAGGATAATCCTCTTATGTCACTCCGAGATCACTAGTTAAGGCAAAGGATCACTGGCTGCGGTTACATGATGCTTTTTAATTCAGAATTAACATTTGCTTCAGGAATTAAGTGTTTACATGCTCATTTTAACTTTAATTCTGAATTAAACAGAAATTAAAACAGTCATGTGAACGTGACCACTGTTAAACTGAACTATGGGTGGGTCGGAGGCGTGCAGCAAGGTCTGGTGTAGTTTTAGGAAGGGACGCCACATTTAAGCAACTTTTCATCAGACTGCTAAAGCGAGTTTCTAATTTTCTCCGTTTTTAAGCAGGACGTGACATCTTCCAGCCACCGTGCATGAGTGCAGGAAAATCATCCTTCCTCCTGAGTAGGATAAAGTAGTAAAATGATCTGCATAAACCTTTAAATGAGCCATGCAGAGACCTTCCACGGTCATTTTGAAGCATTTAGCAAACGCTGAACATCCCGATCCAGGCTGTAAATCGTCACTATTTCATTAATAAGCTTTCTTTCCTGGCTGCTGCGGGGCGAGTACCTGTCCCGGCTGCTGGCAGGAGGTCTGGTACTCGGCTTTCTGGCACAAGTCCTTCACCCGCTGGTATTTTGGCAGGAAGTTCTCCTCCTGGGCCATTTCCTTCCCATCCGATCTCTTGTGAGGCAGCTTCCTGAAAGCCCAGAAAACACGTTTACAGGGAGGCTGATGCTGCTAGAAACGGCGTGTCTGGCTAAAGGTCTATCCATTAAACGTACCCCCTCTCCACCAGGAACGAATCTCTCCACGTTTTACTTTTTCTGTTCAGCTGGAACCTGGAAGAGTAAAAACACACGCTGGGCAAATACAGCTTTCTGAAATGCCACGCTTAAACGGCTTAAAAGAGATTTATTTACGATTTTATAAAAGGTTTGGACCAGGGGTGTCAAACATACGGCCTGGGGGCCAAAACCGGCCTGCCAAAGGGTCAAATACGGGCCAAAGGATGAATTTAGTCAAATTTAGTAGAATCAAAATGTGAAATACTGGATTTTTTTTTAGCTCCAGATACCGGAAATTAAATGATTGTGATTTTAGATCCATTGTGATCTGTTAGATGTAATACTTGTGGGATTCAGCAAATATATAAAATGAAGTAAATATGTAAATAAATAAATATAAAAGAAGATTTTATACAAAATAATATGAAATAGGTTTCATCTCAAGTAAATTGTATATATAAAAAAAGTTTCCATTTAAAAATGAGAGAATGAACTTTTATGGTATTCAAAGATTAACTAATTCATTGTTTTATTAGTCTATAGAAAATAAATAAACACAAAACAATATTTAAATCAATTAAATTGTAAATGTGTAAGAGAGACAAAATATTATGGAAACTGCCTTTTTTTCAAAGAAAATTCAGGCTATTCTTACTGTTTTCTAAAAAGATTAGCCCATTAAACAGGTCAATTGTACTTCCTTACACTAAAACAAAGGAAAAAATGGGAAGTTTTCATTATTTCGAGATGATAATGTAGTTATTTTGCTGGTCGGTCCACTTCAGATCAAACGTGGTCCCTGAACTTAACGGGTTTGACACCTCTGGTTTAGACAAGTCAATCTTAAATTTCATTCGAAGTCGCGTACGATCTCACCTGTTCACTGGCCGGTCTGTGGACAGCAGCTTGAGAATAGACTTGCCGTCCATTTCTGCAGGAACGTCGACACCAGCCATGTCCAGCAGGGTCGGGGCCAGGTCGATGTTTAGCACGATGTGGGGATTTCTGCAGGAGGACACGAATACGGTTTTATACCGAATCTGATGCAATAAACAAATCTCTACCTCTTATGATGTCGGCTTCCAGCAAGTCCTGAGAGAAACATCTGGGTGGTTTGAGGCTAAAGTCTCCTCTATATTCATCAGCAACTTTATAGCTTGAGGAACCTTTAAAAAAACTAACACTGTTTACCTTAAGTACCAAAATAGTACCCGCCAAAAAGTGTCATAAAAATGTAAAAAAAAAAAAAAATCACTTTTTTACACCACATCTTTTCAACAACTTCAGAGCCAACCACAGATATAAAAATATGACTAACAGAAGTGTAACAATACATCGATCATATGGACAAATCAGTCCAAAATGCAAAGAGCGTTCAAATTGATACAACCATTCATAAAATGCACTTTTCTTTTGAAATTGGCTGTAGTTTTAGTTCCTCTGCACACTGTTTTCCATTAATTTCTATTATCTTTATTATAGGAACAGACTGCTTAACCCTTTAATGCCTGAACCAAGAAAGACTGTGGGGGAAAAAATGTCATTTAAAAAAAAATCTGAATCTTTATTTGGCCCTTAAGCAAAATGTGGGGAAAAAACTTAATATAACATTTTTGGGGTGTAGTTACCATTTATTACCATATTATTGGATAAAAATCTTATGCTTCCTGGAGTCTAATGGTGGCAGAAGACAAGTTTTTTTCCATTAAGTGATGCAAATTGTCTTAGAATCTGTATGTTAAGCTTTACATGGTTCCATTTGTTCATGTTTATTTTGATATGAATCGTTTCCTGCCATTCGGTGGATCTTAAATCAGATCATGACTGGATTTGAAGCATCATCATTTACAGATTTACAGCCATGAAATTAAGTATTTTTTATTATTTTATGCCCTTTCTGTCATGAAAAATCCTCCCTCATGAGAAAAACAGAAAAATGTGTGTTTATAAAAACAGCCATGGGACCAAATGTGTCACCATTCTACAGGTACTACTGGGAAAATTTGAATATGCTGTAAAAGTTGTTTTATAGGTAATTCAACATAAAAGCTGAAACCAATACATTTTATGTAGACTTTACTTTCAGAGGCCTGACATTTTTGTATTTAAAATCCATTTTCTATTGATTTCAAGCAATATTCTAATTTTCTGAGTTTTTTAATTTGAGGATTCTGAAGATGCAAATCCTGATGAGCAAAATCTAAACAACTAAAAGCTGAAATATATTGATTTGCAGACTATTTTTCTATATGTTTACGTCTCATCTTTGAAGTTTAGCTACAGAAGTGCAGGACTTTTTTAGGATATTCTAATTTTCCCGGCAGTACCTGTCTCCAACACGAAACATAATAAAGCTTGATGATAAAAGAAAAAATTGAGATTTATACCATCCCAGCCGAACCTGAAGCAGGAAGTACACGTTTGATCCTCGAGGGTTGAGGTAAAAACAACTCACATGGCGCCTGGCTCCACGTTGGGGCCCCGCATGTAGAAGGGAACCCGGATGTCAAACTCGTACGGCATGGACTTTCCCTTCACCAGGCCGAACTGGCCGATGTGGTAGCCGTGGTCTGAGGTGTAGATGAGGTACGTGTTGTCCAGCTCGCCCGTCTCCACCAACATGTTGTACACCTACGGCGGGGAGAACTCATAAAGCACCGTCTATATCAGCATAGTGAAACCCGTTTAGTTTAGGGGCCACGTTTTATCCAAGGTGGGCCCGACCAGTAAATTAACATAATCACCTTGAAACAATAAAAACTTTACATTTTTCCCTTGTTTTAGTGTAAGGAAGTAGAATTCACCTTGGGGTTTTCAACCTTTACAATCCTAAGAGCCAATTATACCCTCAGCCTCGCTAAATAAAAACAGTTTAGAGCCAGAAATGTTGCACCACCCTTTGTAAAAAGGCAAATTACAGTTTTTAATAAATAGCCACAATTGGAAATTTGAGGTTTTAGAGCCCATAGTTTCAAAACTGAATGACAACAAAGACAGATCTGAGAGAATATTATTGTTACCTTTAGTCTTATTCTGTGGAAATTTAATGTAATCATTTAATGAAAAATCGTGCATTTTCATAATATCTATATTAAAACAATGTTAGTTTGTTAATTCTTGGCTTGTTATTAAGAGTCATTGTCTAAGGTCCAAAGAGCCACTTGCAGAATCCTGGTCTAATCTTTTAGAAAGCACTGCAAAAAACCTGAGTTTTCTTCAAAAAAAGGCAATTTCCATAATATTTTGCCTCAGTTACACATTTACTATTTAATTAATATAAATATTTTTTACTATTTAATATATTTTTATAGATTAATAAAACAGTGAAAAATGTATCCTAAATATATATAAGCATACAATAAATGTAATTTAAACATTTTTATTTATACAATTTACTTATTTTACATTATTTTGTTCCTCTACATTTATTAATTTACATATTTACTTTATTTTATGTATCTGCTTAATCACACAATCACAATCATTTAACTACAGGTATCTGGAGCAAAAAAAAAGTCCAGTATTTCATATTTTGATTCTTTGACCAAATTCATCCCGGGGGCCAGATTGGGCCCTTTGGCGGGCCGGTTTTGGCCCCCGGGCCGTATGTTTGACCTCCCTGGTGTATATGTCTGGTAGCTAGTCTCTTGTGCCAGTTACAAGGAAGAATTTACCAAGTATGTCAGTGAATTCATTATGCCGCCCCAGCCAGAACAAGCACACGTCTCCCAGGACCGGAGCCGCCACCGAGCGTTTAAACACACCGCCTGCATGCCAGCCCACCTTCTCCACGCTGTCGTCCACAGACAGCAGCGTCTGCATCCTCCGGCGCTGCAGCATGTTGGTGAACTGCATGTGGACGGGCTTCATGGGTCCCGTGTAGCGGAGGATCCAGTGTTTGTCCGGGTTGGGGGCGTAGTTGTAGCTGGGGGTTCTTTAGAAGGAAAACACAGAAAAAATGAGTCGGCTGAGAAGTTAGAGTGTATAGAAAAAGTTACGTATTATACCAGTGCTGCTGTCCGGAGGCGCTGGAAGCATCATTTTAAAAGGGGGGGTGTTGGAAATCCATTGTTTATTTTGATGATTGACAGTTATATGGACCAATCAGGAAGTGACCCAGAGGCAGCATATTGTAGAAACAAGGCCTAAAATACTTTGCTTCTTCTAAATAAATAACTTAGACCTTTGTTTGCCGTTTCCAGCTAAAGTTAAGAAAGCGTGTTTATCTGGGGTTTTAGTAAGACTCTCTGGCAGTGAGGCAGAAAATGTTGGCGCCACGTTGCACGGTGCTGTGATCTAATGGCCTGCACCGTTTGATCAATATCCACGTCTAAACCACGCGCACCTTTAATTATCTGGAAATGAAAAAATGCCAAATAGCTAAGGCGGCAAAGAAGAAAATCCGTCTTTTTAAATGAATCGATTAGACTTATAAGGACTGCTAATACCGCGCGGCTTACTCTAATGTAGTGTAAAAATTAAGGCCAAGGTGAGGGGGGGGATTAGCGCCGAAGTACTGCAGATCTTTAGTGCCTTACTCGCCTTCTTCAGCTGATGAGGACAGAGGAAGATGGAGGGAAAAAATAGCCGGAGACGACGCTCTCGGCTAACGCTGCCCGGGGGAGAGAACATTTATGGAGAGAGAGCAATTAAAAGTTTGCACGAAGACGCTGGAGCTGGATTTTCTGAATATTCTGTGTGTAAAGGCTGCGTGGCACAGGTTAATGATGCTGGGGGGGATTAGATGAAGCAGGATGAGCATGTGAGGGGGTTGCAGGGAGGGGTAGAAACCGCAGTCTCATTACTGGGCCTGAAATATCTCCAGAGGCCAGCAGTGGGTTTGCATTAGCTGGCTGCGTGGACGGTTAAGAAGACAGAGGTACAGGTGCTGCTGGGAAAATAAGAATATGCTGGAAAAGTTGTTTTATTCATGCACTTCAACATAAAAGGTGAAAGCAACACATTTTATTTTGATTTACCTCCCAGAGGCCAGACATTTTCGTTTTTAAAATCTTTTTTAAAAAATTAATTTCAAGCAATATTCTAATTTTGTCAGGTTCACTGAAGCTGCACTTCCTAATCAGCAAAATCTAAACAAATAAAAGCTGAACTATATTTATTTGCACACTATTTGTCTGTGTACATTTCATCTTTGAAATAAGTTACAGAAATGCAGCACTTTTTCAGCATATATTCTAATTTTCCAAGTAGTTCCTTTACCAAAACAATCAATATTTCAGCTTTTTTTTGTTCCGATTTTGCTGATCAGCATTTGCAGCTTCAGAAAACCTCGAATTAAAAATCTCAGAAAATTAGAATATTGCTTGAAATCAACAGAAAATGGATTTTAAATACAAAAATTTCAGAAAGGTCTGAAAGGTAGATCTACATAAAAATTTATTGGTTTCATCTTTTATGTTGAATTGCCTGGATAAAACAACGTTTCCAATATTCTAATTTTCCCAGTAGTACCTGTTTGTGTGTCTTGTTTGTGTTCGTGCACGTGTCTAAATATTACCTGTGCATTCGGCATAAATCATTAATGCTTCTCTTTGATCACGGCTGACAAAACAGTACAAATGAACAGGGCTCATTACGGCTGCAGCGCTAATGCAAACAGCGTTTGAGACTAATAAACTGGAGCAAAACAAACTGAGCTGCAGCCTGCAGGCAAAGCAAGACGAGATCACGTCAAGATCGCAGAGTTTGTGTCATTCTGGGTCAAATGAAATGAAGCGTGAACGCAAGGATGAGTCACACACAGGCAAAGAGCAGGAAAATATGGATCTCTGCTCTTTTATTTGTTGGTTTTGTCCCAAGGGGAGCAAACAAAAATTAGCAGGAATGAGCAGAAACGAACACTTTTTCTGTTATAATCACTGAATATCTGCAACAGTCTAGTGTTTACAGGTAAAAAATGCTGAAAAAGTGCTGCATTTCTGTAACTTCCAAGATGAAATGCACAAACACTGACAAATAGTATGCAAATCAATATATTTCCGGGTTTTTTTGTTTCGATTTTTCCTGATCAGGATTTGCAGCTTCAGAAATACTCAAATTAAAAAACTCAGGAAATTAGAATGTTGCTTGAAATCAATAAAAATTGGATTTTAAATAAAAAAACGTCAGGCCTTTGAGAAGGAAATCTAAATAAAATGTTTTGGTTTCACCTTTTATGCTAAATTGCATGAACAAAACAACTTTTCCAGCATATTCTAATTCAATAAAAAACCCACAAAAGCTGAATTATTTGCCGTATAATAACGATGAGACAGGCGGGTGTTTGGTGGTGATCATACACGAGGACATGTCAGAGATCAGCAACAGAATTCATCTGCTTCCATCTGTAGTTTTTATAATTTAGTTTGTGATCTCTGACATGTCCAAGTGTCTGATCACCACCACAGACCATCTATCTGATATTTACTTTACGGAAAATAAACCTTTTTTGTGTCTTTTTTTACTGAACATGGCAGGACTTTGGAATCAAAGTATAGTATTTATTTATCTATTTGACTTCTATTTTTAATTCTTATTTTCTAATTATTTTTTTTAAAAACTGGCATTAAAGGGTTAAAATGCTGAAAATGATTGAATATTTTGTACTTTTGAGCAGGGCAGAAGTTGTTTAAGTGATGAATGAAAAAAAGAAATCATAAAAAGTAAGAATATCTGATGATTTCGTAGCGTTTTTTTGTCCAACGGGCTGGTTTAGCGCTGAGCGTGTTCTGTGTTTTTAAGCTTACATGTGCTGCGACGAGTTGGGGAAGGCGGAGCTGTACTGCGGGGCCGAGTCCTCGGGGCCGTGCGGGGCAACGTGGCTCAGCACCATCATGATGGGCCGATGCGGATACATCCTCTTTGACATGCGGAAGTAGTTGATGCTGTCGTTGGTGATGACGTCCGTCAGGTAGTCCTGTGGAACAAGCAAGCGCCGAAGTACTGAAAAAAAAACTAAATACAGAACAATTTCACCTTTAACCCCTTCATGTCTGCTGCAACAGGCAGGTCCTGCTTTTTGAGTCGCGTCCAGTTGAGGGTCAAATTTGGTGGGATTTTCTTACTTTTCATCCATTTTCAGAAGTAAATATCTCAAGAACTAAACACATAAGAAGGTGAAGTTCAGTAGGATAATACATCTATGTGTTCTCTCAGAATAAACAAAACGTCTGTCATGCATCATAACTGATAGGCATGATCTGAGGAGGTTAAAAAAAGCAGAAAAACCTGTATTAAGCTTTTAAAAAAAGATGGTTTTAGGTTAAGAAAAAACAGAAAAAACCTTAAAGCTTTTTAGGTTTAAGAAAAAACTAGAAAACCCCTTATAAAGCCTTTAAAAGGGGTTTTAGGTTCAGAAAAAACTGGAAAACCCCTTATAAAGCCTTTAAAAAGGGTTTTTAGGTTTAGGACAAAGCTGAAAAACCTGAATAAAACCTTTAAAAATGGTTTGAGTTTCAGGAAAAAACAGGAAGAACCCTTATAAAGCCTTTAAAAGGGGTTTTAGGTTTGGAAAAAACAGGAAAAACCATTATCAGACTTTAAAAATGGTTTTATGTTTAGGAAAAAACAGGAAAAACCTTATAAAGCCTTTAAAAATGGTTTTAGGTTTTGAAAAAACAGGAAAAACCTGTATAAAGCCTTTAAAAGGGGTTTTAGGTTCAGGAAAAAGCTGAAAAACCTGAATAAAGCTTTTAAAAAGGGGTTTTAGGTTAAAAAAAAAACAGAAAAACCTTCATAAAGCTTTAAAAAATGGTTTTAGGTTCAGAAAAAAAACCCAGAAAAATCCTTATAAAGCTTTTAAAATGGGTTTTAGGTTTTGAAATATTGTAACTAACCCTTCTCACAACTTAAAATGTCAAAGTGAGATGTGATAAATGAGAAAGGTTTTATAAATTATTTTTTTTTATCTACATTATTCTGTGAAATAAGTCAGATTTCTTTGCATCGCTACCTTTGGGTAGTTACTGCTGTGTTTCTCTCGTACTCCGTTCCTACAGAGGGTGTAGTTGTAGAAGCGGGAGTTTTTCACCAGTGCGACCCACTCCCTCCACCCGGGGGGCACGTAGGAGCCGTTGTACTCGTTCAGGTACTTTCCAAAGAAGGCTGCGGGGCAAAGATGCGAACCACGTGTTAATGTGCCCGTGAATCTTCCCGATTCGGCCGCTCGGACTCGAACCACCCACCTGTCCGGTAGCCGGAGTGGTTGAGGTGCACGGCGAAGGTGTGCGGCTCGTGGTGCGCCTGCCACGACGGGGACGAGCAGTTCTCGTTGTTGGTGTAGGTGTGGTGGTTGTGCACGTACTTCCCCGTCAGGATGGAGGAGCGGGACGGGCAGCACATGGGCGTAGTGGAGAAAGCGTTGGAAAAATGCGTGCCGCCCTTTTCCATGATGTGCCGGGTTTTGTTCATGGCCTGCATCGAGCCTGGGAGAGAAAACGGCGGAAAGGAGGAGTTTGAGGAACACAGAGGCTTTAAAAACATATAAACATTAACGTGGAAGGACATCGGGAGGGACAGGAGCTAAACAGGGAAATAAATCTTGTTGGTGAAGCTGGACTCCCGCGTGCTGGAGGCTTTTCAGGCCGATAGCGATTGTTTGGGGAAACAGATGCTTGACCATAAATTCCTGCTTTTCAGTGAGTCTTCTCTGCAATCGCATGAGGACAAAGGATGTCACAGAGGCCATTATGCAGCTACTCCAATCCAATGTGCTGCTGAAGGACTTAAGCGAGTCGGGAGATGGCCGGAGTTTGGCAACCAGACAATGGAAGCTGCAGGCCAGCCTCGTTTCATGCCAGCAGCAGAGCCGAGCCAAGCCAAGAAGCAGCATCAAGCTGACTTTCCCTTCAAATGCTGCTGCATCCACAGAGAAAATACCCAGGCTCATGCTGGGGAGGAAGTAGGGCTGCAAATTATCACGTAACTCATTAACCGATAGTTGTTTCATCTTATTGTTCGATAATCGATTAACTGAGGTGGAAATTTTTCCGAGAAGCTCAATTTCCCTTTGAATCAGCAGGTTCCTTTCCATGAAAATGCAAATATTTTTCCCACATAAAAGATTTATTCTTAACAGCAGGAACACATTCACACATGGACCAATGCAAACAGAGATATTATTATTGATTTAATATAATAAAAGAAATTATGTCTTTCGCATGTGCATCAAGCACTTCTGGCATCAAGCGCCCTCATGTGGGCTGACGAGGAATTACAGGCTCAAGCGCGATTACTTCTGATAATTTTGTTTAATTGAGTTATTTCTCATCGACAATTAATTGATCATCTATTAATTGTTTGCATCCATAGGAAGATAATATCCCTTTACTAAAATATTGCGATATTTTGTGTGATAACGTCGTATCTTTATTCAGAACCACAACATAGATTTTTTTTTTTTGAAAAATTGTGAAAAAGAATTGTTTTCCAAAAAATTATAATAAATTTTTTCAATTTATTCAATTAATTTTGTTATTTTTTCAAAAGTTTTTTTGCTTTTTTTTTTTTCAAAATCAACAATTTGGCATACAGTGTTCCCTGGCTGTTCACTGTTCGTGGCCTCGCAAATTTTGCAGATTTTTTTTTGTACAATTTTGTAAGCTTACTTTTTTACAGCTTCTATCTATCAGATTATCCTGCAGGATCCTCTAAATGTAGCTATGCTATGCTTTATCTTTTGTGCATCTAACTGGTCCATGCCCAAAACTGGCGTCACTTCCACTTGTTGCCATAGGGGGCAGACTTCTGGAATAAAGATGGAACTTGCGCTACGCTCCTTTAATGTCAAACATACAAATTTAATATTTTAATAGTTTTCTTACAATTATTTCTGGTAAAGAAAAATCTCAATGTAGCGTCTTACCTGCAGTATCATGATTATTGGGTTATATTATATATCGCTGCCTCTGCATTGTGATACATATCGCCCCTCTAACCTGTGGGACATGAACCAAAGCCAGATGTCGACGTAGCAGCAGAGGGAGGAGAAGTTCTTACCCAGCTCCATGTCCTGATCGTCGGTGAGAATCAGGATGATGTTGGGCCGGATGTTGCGGACGTGTCGGTCCTTCTGCAGACGAGACCTGACGCGGTAGCCGGACAGGTAGCCGGCGCCCGAGGCGTCGGGCAGGATTCCCCCCAGGGTAAGAAAGAGAAGAAGAAGAAGATGGAGCGGGGGAAGGAGCCCCCACCCCGCCATCACGCTTCGGTCCGTCGCCTCCTCAATCCTTCATCTACAGCAGCGGCGGCCTGCAGGGAGCAGGACGGAGCACATAAACTGATGCGCACACACACGGACGCGCAGGACAGGTGGAAAAATAGCAGATGGAGGCGTGCGCGGCCGTTACAGGGTGTTCTTCCGTGCAAATGCACCGGTTTGGGCTGAGCTCAGCTCGTTAATCAATCATTAATGATGCATTAGAGCGGTGTCATTGGCTGGAGGTAATGATCCCTGGTTATGAGCGCATGGCTGCCAGGCCGGGGCTAATGGGCCTCGGCCCGGGGCCAACGCAAACCTCACCTCCCCCCGAGACGGTTTGTGGATGAGAGGGATGCAGGGCAGCAGGGTCGGGGGGTGGGGGGGGTGGGGGGGACAGAGGTGAAGGAGAGACGGGGTTGAGATGAAAACAGGGGTCGTGATCAGGGTGACGATGTGTGGCGAGGAAATAAAACGCCGACATTAAAACACACTGAGCTGCACATGGAGAGGCAAGTCTGTGTCATTAAAGCCAAAGGCAATACAAAGTAATAGGAATGAGTAAAGTAATCCTAGGAATGAGTAAAGTAATCCTAGGAGTGAGTAAAGTAGTCCTAGGAATTACTAAAGTAATCCTAGGATGAGTAAAGTAATCCTAGGATGAGTAAAGTAATCCTAGGAGTGAGTAAAGTAGTCCTAGGAATTACTAAAGTAACTCAGGAATGATTAAAGTAATCCTAGGAATGAGTAAATTAATCCTAAGAATGAGTAAAGTAGTCCTAGGAATTACTAAAGTAACTCAGGAATGAGTAAAGTAGTCCTAGGAATGAGTAAAGTAGTCCTACGAATGAGTAAAGTAATCCTAGGAATGAGTAAAGTAATCCTAGGATGAGTAAAGTAATCCTAGGATGAGTAAAGTAATCCTAGGAATGAGTAAAGTAATCCTAGGAGTGAGTAAAGTAATCGTAGGAATGAGTAAAGTAGTCCTAGGATGAGTAAAGTAATCCTAGGATAAGTAAAGTAATCATAGGAATGATAAAGTAATCCTAGGAATTACTAAAGTAACTCAGGAATGAGTAAAGTAATCATAGGAATGATAAAGTAATCCTAAGAATGAGTAAAGTAGTCCTAGGAATTACTAAAGTAACTCAGGAATGAGTAAAGTAATCCTAGGAATGAGTAAAGTAATCCTAAGAATGAGTAAAGTAGTCCTAGGAATTACTAAAGTAACTCAGGAATGAGTAAAGTAATCCTAGG
>JBAMHT010000002.1:29359022-29369150 GCA_037177075.1 Craterocephalus fluviatilis | reverse complement strand
ATACATATATATATATACATATGTATATAGATGTGTGTATATATATATATATATATATACATATATATATATATATATATATACAGTATATATATATTTTTTTCTTTTCTTGCAAAACATGACAGATTTTTTTTCCTCTTTTTTTATTTTTTTTTTACAAAAAATTGATTTAAAAATTATTAAACAACAAATCACAATATTTATATGAATCAGTTTTTCTCTCACCCCTAATAAACACCTTTGTGTGCTGGATTTATTTGCCCTTGGATATCTGAGGATTTCTGGATAACATATTACACTGAATTTTTGAGACTGAGAATTTGATTCTTTTTATTTCTCGGCGTGGCACATGAGGGGCCAATCAGATTTTAGGGACGGCTCGAGGCCCCCCCCAGGCCACCCCTGTGGCCCCGGCCCTGTGGGGAGAAAAGAAAGGGCCTGGAACCAGCACACATCCATTAACGGAGCCCTCAGCCCGGGATGTGGCATTTATGAGCGCAGCCAAATGCCACGGCTATTAACCAGAAGCCTGAATGCCAGCTGTATCGATACCCCCAGTTACATCCATACGTACACAGAAACCTCAGCACATGGCTATATTTGTCTCTGTTTTCCTGCTAACAGCGGCACCTTCACATTACCACCTAACAGAGACAAATCTAATAAACACATCACACAATCGTAAAGTAAAGCCGGGAACATGGTGCACGTCTTGCAAATTGCTTTTAAATAACCAAGGTCTAATTGACGGGAAAAGGATGTGCTGTCACTTTGCTGGCGCGGCTGTCATTAACACATTTTTCATTTTGTGCGTGCTCAAAGCCGTTATTTTTTCCGCTGGCCTCCATTCCTCCCCTGCGCAGTGAATATGTTTTAAAATGGTTGCGAGCAGAATGCTGGTAGCTGCACGACACTCCCCGAGGGGAACGAACACACCAACAATTGGCTCATTACAAGGAGAAAGATTTCAAACCGCAATATGGCTGGAACACACACAGAGGAGAGGCGGAGAGGCAGCGAGGGAGGAGCACGGATGGATGGATGGATGGATGGGAGGGAGGGGGACAAGCAAAGACAGCCAGCTAAGTGTGCACAAGAGAAATCTGCTGCTGCGATGATGTGAATTAATAAGACTCCTGAACACGAGACCACTGAGGGAGGTGTTGTACATAATTAGATTACAGTAATCCAGTACTTGGCCATATCTACAGTATGCACCGTATGTATGCTTATAACACAACTACAAAGAGGCAATTACTTCATACACTGCTTGGCCAAAGGAAAGTCTCCGCCTGGATTTAACCAGGTGGGATTTAAACAGGTAGGAGCCTCCTATTCGTTTATTCTTTTTGTTAGGAAGCACTAGCTCTTCCCTAAACTTTCTGGTGCCTTTTGAGTTGGAAATCAGAGGTTACTGGCAAAGTTAGTCATTCCAATTTTGTTTTTTCATTTAATAATGTTTATTGTTCTCTTTTACTTAGTTTATTTATTTGCACCATAATACTTGAAAAAGTAGGGGATAAAATACATATACATAATGAAAGTGCAGGAGAGATAAGAAAGCCCAGGATAGGCTTATTCAAAATATCTCCCCGATCTGAATAAAATACACAAAAAATGCAAAAAACAACAATTAACACATGAACAAACAACAAATGAAATAGATAAATCAATACGCAAATGACAAATTAACGATTAAGGGTAAACTTAGGTACTTTCCTAAGTATTCAATGAGAAGGTCAGTGAAGCTGAGTGTGAATGGGTGTGTTATGGCCTAAATAACAAACAAAGCCCTCGATTAATATTATTTATTTATTAAGAAAAAAACTAGTACAATATTGAATTTCCTAATGGGATTAATAAAGTATTTTTCGTTTTATTTCTTTTCAAATGGAATAACTGACAAGCTGTGATTAGGTGTGAACATGAAATTGAGGATTGCATAAATCTTTTGTTTTTATGTGATCTTGTGTGGATAATAATTTCATGGAGTGATATGTTTATTAAAGGATTAAAATCCAAAAAATTGACTGAATGTTTGATATGTTTGAAACAGGCGGAAGTTGTTTAAAGGATTTTTTTTTTTTATTGAAAAAATATTGATATATGACGATTTTATAGCAGTTTCTTGTGTATGTTAATTTCTGGCCAGTAAGGTCACCAGAGTGTAGTAAAATCCTCGACAAAACATTTAAAAACTTGGCCTTAAAAGAAGAGTTATTGTATAAATTCACGGCACAAGCAGCAACATGGACGAAAAGCTCAACAAGTAAAGAAAAAAAGTTTTCCTGAGGGTAAAGAAGAGGATCTGATTCCTTCTTCATGTGTTACAACACATCTATTCATCCCTACCTCGCCAACCGCTTGGCTTTATTCTTCTCTGGTCCAGACCAGGTACAGCTTCCTCTCCGGCATCTGCAAACAGAAAATAACCCAGAATGACCGTTCTGTGACACAAATGTCCCAAACAACGTACGAGGATAAGCCTGAGTGTTACCCACTCTGGATGGAGGGTCAGAGAAGCTCCGGGAGTATTTCATGACAAACAAGTCTGGATGTCTCGGGCCGTCTGCAGGAAGGATGATCAGCTCTAATGTTCTGTTCAGAGATAAGAGGTAAATTTTCCAGGACAAATCATCTATAATTCATTCGGTCTATTGAATCTCCAAACATCACTCGCAGACTATTAATAACAAACTCACAGCCTTGCAGACTGATGAAAGTGGCACAAATCTGCCAGCACAGACACTTGAATTCATTCCATGTTACTATAATAAACTGCAGAGAGGTCGCTTGAACCAGTGGTAGGTAGACAGCCCCCCAGGCCCCCTCCGGTGGCAGCAGATGTTATTTCTGCAGTTTTGCATCAAGAGTTTTGCATAATTTCCCACAAACCTGCTGTTTGTCACAGTGTAATTAACGGGATATTGTAAATCCCGATGGACACAAACACGGCCTCAACTGAACTCATGGAAAACATGTAAAAAAGACCCTCATTTGTCCTACTAGAGACTCAAACAAGACACTTTAACCAAAATAGGCAGAAAACAACGCAGCTACAATCAAGTTATCATTTATCATTGTTTAGTGTTTGATTTTGGCAGGTTTTTTTTGTCTTTTTATGCATTTTTCTGATTTCTGTTTCATTGCAAATTCAGTCCAAACTCATCTATTTGTGGACTGTTATCTAATTTTTCCATATTTTGGTCCCATTTTCAGTGCCTCTAGATGATTTTATGTCTCTTTCAGGGATTATATCCAACATAAGAATGTGCCAATTACTGTCAAGTACAGAGTCTTTGAATATAATCTCTACACATCCCCTTGATAAAACATAAATTAGCCCAGAATAGCATACTATGAGTAAGACCTTAGTTTAAAAAAGAGAAAGAGAGAGAATAAAAAGGCTTAAACCCCATTGTTAGGGGGAAATATGGAGGAATTCTTTCACGTCCTACACCATAAACGATCATATGTGGTCCATTTATATAACAGAATATTTGGCTTCCGTTTACTCTAAATTATAATTGAACCTCTTTTAGTCCGAGTTACCTTTGTTTCGCAGCGACATCTTCCGACTACTTTCCTACATCAACCCTCCAGTCTTGTCACAGCCAGAGAAGCGCAGGTGTAATTAATAACGGTAATTAGGGCTCAGCGCCATCCCGGTTAGCGCGGCAGTGAAGCAGAAGGAACAACAATAGGAGGGGTGCTGTTATCGACACTCCACCCGTTCCTGTTATCAACACTACACCTGTTCGTTACCTGCTTTGAATGAAAGGCATTTGGTTTTTTAAATGAAAATTAAAATGGGTTTTCATAATTAATAAGACATTTTTAAAGACATGTTTTGTGAGCTTTAACAGGTTTTAATAAAATATTCGCTACAATAAGCGTCGTGTTCCGGTTAGCAACTAGTGTTGCCTTGGTGACGTGTACCCTATGGAAAGTTTTTAGCCCAACGGAAGTTAAATCAATAATTATGTCTCTTTCTGACTGAAATTCTGCCATTAAAACTGGTTACTCGGGATATACAAGGACTGATAATTTTATATTTGTCGAGGAACATCAAGTAGAAAACGGAATAACCGCTTTTAAAATCATCTTAAGGTTCCTGTTTGACACACAAGATGGCGCCACCGGATCACCTTGTTCAAAGGGAAAAGTCAGCATGCACGTCCTCACTGCTGTTTTCTACAGCAGTTCTACATAAAATAAGTCATTTTAAGATTAAATGTCTCTGAAAAACAGAGTCATTGTTCTAGTTTCCATACTAGGTTGTGTAAATATGTAATTTACGATTTGTGGTGTAGCTTTGTCCTTCCTTTAACCTTCTTTAAGCGTTTTTCCCCCATTATTATTATTATTTTTTTAAATGTTGAGTATTAACAATAAAATACAACAAAATCTTTTTATGCCAGGCTTGATTTACAGAAATAAAATAGTATATAAAAAATCATACACTAATAACTATACACAAATAAACATAGGAAGCACATGTCAAACAATAAAATAAAATGAGACCAAATTAAATAAGAGAATCAAATACATTTAGAAAGTACAAAATCTGTTTTAATAGTCTTCTTAGTTTTAGAATGTCTTACAGTGGTGTGGTACTGTTTAACCTCAACTATGTTAAAACTGGGTTTTGACGCTGCCCAATTTTTCTTTTGAATGTGGAATTTTCCTAAGGCTATAAACAATTGGACAAAAAAGAAAAATCTTTATCTATTCCAGCATCTTCAAAGTAAATAAAACACATCTTTTTCCTTCAGTGTTAATGTTCGTCCAGTTTTGCATCTTCTAGCCAAGTTTTAAACATCTCCCCAAATTTCTTTACTATATAGCCTAAGCAACATAAAACAAAAGACAAATTGTTTCTTCTTAATTACCACAAAAGGTACAGGAATATTATCTTTATCTATTATCTTCTTTGTACATTTTGTACAATATGAAACTAACAAGTATATTTCAATCTATACAAGCATCATAAACAGTCTGCAGCTGTAATTATCCAGACTCAGCATCTTCTCTTTGTTTTCGTTACATGATGTAAGACCAGTGTCACGTTAACTGTGAAGAAGAGTCTGGTTTTCAGACTTCTGTTATTTTTTTTAGATGCGCTATTTTTAGATCAAGTACACAAATCAGGAAAATCCTTCATCTCAGTCAGATCTCACCCTTGGGATGTTGGGATGAAGGTTTTGTGTTGATTCTGCCTCATTTAGATTTATCACTTATTCAGATCAGAAATTAAGTGAACTGAACCCCAGACGAGACACGTGAGCTTACAGAGACCTTTATCATAAATACTCTCCATTACAGCCGCAAAACAAAAGGTGTAAATGAGATATGACCGCAGCATCTGACTTCCATTGCCCTGGAGGCCAAAGTGTATGTTTGGAGGGGATTTGTATGAAGAGGGGGGGTCTGCTTAGTTTACATAAACTCATCCAGCAGCCATGGGAGAGCAGGAGAAAGAGGAGTGCAGTAATAAGCCGTGGATCTCTTCTCTCTGAGTCAACATCAAGGCTCTGTGTTTATTTTTCATTATTTCCCAGAGGCACAGAGCTCCTGGAGGAGAGGCCTCGTGAACACAAACAGCATCTCGTCCTCGTCTTCTCGTCTGTTTTTACACGACATCTTCATTCTCTGAGATGGTTGTGAGCTTTGTCAGGAAAGAAGGAGCACATGTATAAACAACAGGCTCCGGCCAGATCCCTTTAAACGTCTCTGACAATTGTTTTTGTCATCACCAGCAGAGCTGTTATTACAGGCAATACACTGGATGTGACAAAGGTTCGGTGAGATCGCAGATGGTGGCAACAGCTGGATGATGGATGGCGGCCAGATTGTTTCGCTTCACGTGCCGAGCGGCGTGAATCAACTGTAAGATTAGACCGGCCGCCATCGAGAGAGAGCGGGGAGGTGAGCGAAAGGTTAAGTGCCACCTGCAGACAGCAGAACATTCACAGCGTCATAACGCGGTCGTAAAAAGCCCCGTTAAGGCCGTTTGTTGCAAACCGAGTTAACTCACTAAGCTGTTTACAGCTTGAGCAGATGCACCTTTAATCTGGCAGACACATGCACGCTGATCTGCTCTGACAAGGCGTGTTGCAAAGACCCAACCACTCCGGTCTGGTTCTACCGGACAGGACAAATGCTAAGGCTACAACTTTAAAAGAAAAACAGACAATTGTTCGCAAGGATCATAAATGCTGCAGGGCTTTGAGCAAAGCCTTTACCATAAAGTGATGCAAGATGTCTCAGAACCAAGTGTGGGCCTCGACTCCATGAAAAATGCTCACAACTCTAAAAGAAAAAGAGACAATTGCTCACAATTTTTTAAAAATGTCCACTTGCAGTGAAAAAAATGTTTAAAATATGTTCACATATTTATGTGAACAATTGAGAAAATATAATGCTTTCAAAACCCAATGCAATGGAGAAATGTGTATATTAAATTGACACACATGGCATAACAAACTTTTGGAGGGTATAAACCTGATGAATAACAGCTATTTTGTAGACTTGTATTTTTGTTAAAGGGATACTGTGTAGCTCTGGAAGGACAAGGACTTTGGAACTTAAGACTTATCTGATCTTCCAGGAAATAAAATCCTGAAATTACCGAGTAAAAGCACATCCGCAGCATTACAGGCAGCTTTGGGGGAGCAGCCAGAATATTCCTGTTCACATTGTGGAAAATGTCTCCATAGAGGACAGAACTCACGAGGTTTTTGTTTTCCAGTCAGCTGTTTGTGGAGTATAAAAGGTGGCTCGCTGCTCCTAAACGCAACACTACAGAGTTTCTAGCCAAACATCAGGTGAATTTGCAATAAATGTTTGAGACATGTCTGAAAATTAAACAAAATCTTTGACTTATTATAGAGATTTTCTCTAGCTATTGGTGTTAAGATGAACCAATAAAGAGAAATGTATTATTTTTAAATTACCCCTTTTTTATGATTATACATATTTTATTATATATGATTTAGATTTTAAATCATCTTAAATTGAAAAACAAAATCACCACCAAATTCCAGTGTAAGTGTTTCACAGTTTCCAGTTAAACAGAATTTAGTTATATGGTGCATACGACCAAATATGGCTAAATGTATTGCAACTTGTCTAAATTTATGTTTTTAGATGCAGGAAATGGATCATCCTTCTTCTGAAAGAAAGAAAGAAATAATAAAATTCCCCAAATTCAAACTCCTCTCATTTTAATATTCATATTGGCCTTTTTAACATGAGTCTATGGGGAATTACTCTGTTTTACAGCAACCCCTAGTGGAGGAAGGAGGATCTGCAATTTTTGGCACTTCCGCATATGCTTCGTGTTTCTAAGCTGAAGGTTGCCACTTGTGCTGTTCACTGTTCATCATGTTACACAGAGAAGTTCAAAGTGACTGATGAGCTTTAAAAAGACATTCAGACTCTAATCAGACCAGTGTGTTTTCATCAAACCAGAGGCAGTAATTATCACCTTGTAATTACCTCCCTTCACAACATTATCACCACTTCCCATAAATCAGACCATAGCAACCCTCCTCACCCTCTCCCTTTCCTTCATACCTGACTGAAACCTGTGTTTGCTTAAGCCTCTGAACACAAACGCAGCTAACACCAACCCATATGCTCCACCACGGCTGCTGAGCCTGTCCCAGCAGGGCGCTGGACCGGCCACGACGATGCCAAAGCTGCATGATTCACAGGCAACGTTGTGCCAATCTGCGGGTCTCAACACCCCAACAACACACACACGCCCCATGAAACTGTGTTTCTTCTTGCAAAGATAAGATGTAGAAACTTTTTTTCATCTCTGTAGAGGAATCCTTCTTCTGCTGGGCATGCAGTACAACGGAGTCTCATGGCCACACAGGGGAAAAGAACAAAAACATACAATGGAGGATGTTCTCTTCCTTCCTCACCAGAGGATAAAGTAAAAATACAGAGGGTTAAGTTGAAATGTTGAGATTAAGTCCAAATTTTAAGAATAAAGTCGAATTGAGGAAACAGTTGAAATGTCAAGAATTTAGTCGAACTGATAATAAAGTTAAAATGATGAGAATGAAGTTTAAATTTTGAGAATTTTGAGAAGTCAAAATGTCCTGACTAAATGAGAAATTTCAAGAATAAAGTCGAAATATTGAGGAAACAGTCGAAATTCTTGTGGAGGATGAAACGACTTGAAACAAAACAATCTTTTTCTTTTTCTTGTGGAATGGAGAACAAGAACAAAGCTCTCGCTTCTTGTGGAGGACAGAATGAGCTTTATACCAGGAAAAATGGGCTTATATCTGCACAGTTTCCTTCACATGTGGGGTAACTCACAAACTTTATGTGCCACGACCCCCAAGATTACAAGGAACGGTGTTCATGACCCTCCCTTCCACGAGTTATGTATCGGATGAGCAGGATGCTCTGCATATAAAACAGTCTGTGTTCATTTATTTCTTCATTTAGTTATATCAGGAAAAATTGGCTTTTATCTGTTTCTACAGAGCCGTAGATCTGGTAGATGTGTTTCTACGCAGAGCCGTAGATCTGGTAGATCTGTTTCTACAGAGCCGTAGATCTGGTAGATCTGTTTCTACGCAGAGCCGTAGATCTGGTAGATGTGTTTCTACGCAGAGCCGTAGATCTGGTAGATCCGTTTCTACGCAGAGCCGTAGATCTGGTAGATCCGTTTCTACGCAGAGCCGTAGATCTGGCAACTCCTGAGCTACAGGCATAGAGTCCGTTAGTGTAGATGTTGCTATGGTAACAGAATTAATTTAGACCCCTGAAAAATGATAAAACAATTGTTTAAGTACTCTTCTGAAAAAATGAAGTAAAATGAATCCTTTTATTCTGCTCCCCTCTAAATGTTCTGTGGATGGATTACTTGTGAAAAATTGTTGTAGAATCAGACCTTTAAATACAGCACGATCTTTCAAAGTTGTACTTTTTAAACAAACATCTCAGATGCTCACACTTTGCTTTATCTGTTTTATTATCTGTTTCTGTGAATCAGGGGATGTCTATGCCACTTTACTCAGTTCTGTTGTATGATCAAAAGATAAAAGACTCCAGGGAACCCGTCTCTGTCTCTAAACACTTACTTGTTGCCAAGTTTTTGTAATATTCTCTGCCACTGATAAATTCAAGTTTTGTGTTGTATCTTTCCTTAAATACAACATCCAAACTGTTACCGTAGTTGGTTTTCACTTTCCATCTGGAGAATAAAGTCATGTAGAATAATGAATAACTCTGCTGTCATAACCTTTCAGCTTTCTTTTGTGCGACCCACAATATAACAAACATGCACACCTCCCAGAATTCAAATGTTCAGCATCTACATGTGGAGTTCCCCAAGGCTCTGTGCAGGGCCCCTATAGTTCAGCATCTACATGTGGAGTTCCCCAAGGCTCCATGCTGGGCCCCCCATAGTTCAGCATCTACATGTGGAGTTCCACAAGGCTTTGTGCTGGGCCCCCTTATAGTTAAGCACCTAGATGCTCCCACTGGCTTAGATCATAGAAACAAATCAAATATTGGATCAGATGACGACACTCAGTTCTTTATTACTGTTCACCAGGAGACCAGGAGGAGGTCCTACACAAAGCTTCAGTTTGTGTCTCGGTCAGATACTTGGATGTTCCAGAATTTTCTTCAAATGAATAAAGAAAATTCTTAAACATCTGTCTTTGGAATCGAAGATGATTGACCACCTTCAGTCAGCAATGTCAGCAATGTTAAAACCAACAAATAAGTCCAAAAATCATGGTGTGATTTTGGACTCTGAGCTAAATTTTAACAGCCATTTTACAGTTTTTCTACACTGCTTTGGGTAATTTCTTGAAACAGAAATATTATCAAAACAAGATGGACAAATTTCAAAACATCATCTTATTTCTCACTAATTTCATAAAATTCCAAATGTCTTAGTAAATGTATCAATCTCTCAGTACATCTTTGCAAATGATTAAGTACAGTTAGCTCACAAAATAAAAGTGAACACGCACAAACTGCATACTTTTGACCTTCAACCCCACAAATGTAATCATTCTGCAAGATGGATGGATGGATGATGGATGGATGGATGGATGGATGGATGGATGGATGGATGATGGATGATGGATG
>JBAMHT010000002.1:29306469-29320203 GCA_037177075.1 Craterocephalus fluviatilis | reverse complement strand
AAATTACATATCATGGTAATGGTAATGGATTTGTTACACACACGGTGTAGCCTATAGGATGATGAAATGTCTAATGCAGAAGGGGGGGTACGAGGGGCCCCTAATGAAATTTTGCTTAGGGCCCCATAAAGGCTTGGGCCGGCCCTGTATATATGAAAACTTCTGCTAAATGCTCCATACCCTTCAATTAAAAAAGTAAAAGAATAAAAGAGATAAATCTGCTATATTATAATTTAATGAAATACATTTTTTTAGATGAAAAATAATAATAATAAAAAAAAGAAAACCAACAACCCAGTGATGGCCTCAAAGGATTGTTCAGCTAAATATCAGCTGATGAGGGACGGAGCCCAGATTCATTTCTCTGCTTTTACACACATTTCTGTTGGAACCCAATTCAGAGACAATATCAGCATTTTCATCACATCATTTCATACTTTTGTCAGTTTCAGCTACATGTTTTTTTCCGTCTTTAGTGGGAGGCTGTCACACGAGGAATGAACAAATTTCATTTAATCCTTCAAACCCGATTCAGATCTAACGGATCTAACAAGTCTTTTTAACAATGACCCGTTCATGTCAGCCAGGTGTGTTGGAGCAGGAAACCTTTAAAACCTCCAGGATCATGGTGCTCCAGTTTTACCAATTTCATCAAATCAGTGAAACCGGGATGTTTTTATTTCTGTCATTTTGTATTGAATCCTTTTTATCTCACCTGCCCAGCATCAGGTGGACCTGCTTCAGAGATTTATTCTGGTCTTTTGGGATTCAGAGGAAACAATAAATAGAAGTTTATGATTTTTGGTACGGATTTATTGGCATAGATGTTGGTGTTGGAGCACTTGCCGGAGCAATATTGTAAATAAGAAATGTTTTAATGCTTCACCTGGTTGATGCTCCTTCATTCAATCCGTTAATATTTATGTGTCCAGCAGGTGCAGATCATCGCTCGAGTCGACGGGTAACAGAAGAGTCAGAGTCCAGAGTGTTTAAATATAAATTTGTATTTACATAAATATCAACATCAACAAAAGAAAATCTGTAATATACATCCTGTAAAATGACAGCTTATCCGACCTCCCGACAGAAAATTAAAAGGTCTTTTGTCTCTTTTTGCACTTCATCTCTACAAAGTTCCTTTTTCCTGAAGTAACAAAGTCTGGACATAAAAAGAAGTTGGCTCCTGAAAAATAGACGACATACTGATATGTTTCATTCCTTTCTTATTGTTTTTATCTCAGCAAAAACATGCTTATGTTTTTAATTTATTCATCTTGTTTCATGTTTGTTTGTTTAAACCTGGAGTTTCAGGTCCTTTCCCCACAGCGGAGACATCCTATGTGTTTGCAGAGGCGTGATATGTACCCATTCACCACCAGAAGAGAGAACATTTCATAGAAAAAAAGAACAAATGTACACCAGAAACCTCAGAAACTATACACAGATGTGGAAAAATATCTTTGGATTGCGCATGTTGAAAAGGTAGATTCAGCAAGTTGTTAACAGTCAAAACAACACGGTGGGATTAAAAATACGGGATGGAGGAGGATGAGGGGGGGTTGGTGAGGGGAGGAGTCCGTTTTCTTTCCTCCGCACCGAACAATAAACCCCAAAACACATTATTCAGGCGGCATGAGCTCGTCCCGTAGATAAAACCCGACGGCTTCGATTCATCGCTAAAACCCGAGGATTCGATATATCGAAGCATCTTTAAAACCCGAAGCTTCGACAAGCATTGGGTCACGTTGCTAAAACAACTTTTTGGGATGTTAAAAACATTCATAAAAACAAGACAAACCAGAAAAATAAAAAATAAAAATGTGCCTAAAATATTCGCAAAAGCCTAAAAAGAAAAACCAACCAAAGCGGTTTTGACCTACGGGACAGAAACATAAAGGCAGGTCTGATTCGTTGTGCAAGAACGGGCCTTTAAAAGCAACTTCCCTATACTTTTATGAGTATTTACAATTCCTATTCTCAGAGGAGACGTGTAATACTGCAGTACCGTTTGCTTACGACGCTCGCTCCGGGGGACGCGCAGAGGCCAGGCTTATTGCTCCGGAGTTAAAACTGTGTGCTTGTAGCTTTAAATGACGCGTTCAGAGGGAAAAAAATCGTAAAATGAATCCGCCGTTATGAAGGCATGGAATCTCTCGTAAGGCTGTAATGATGGAGGAATATTGCATCAATCTTTTTTTTTTTTTCTCTTCCAGCTAAAGTGCAGCCGCAGCCAGGTGTACCGCTCCAGCCCAGACGTCCTGTTCTGGCCGGGATGCCCGGCCGACACGCAGCGGCGGGGTTTCCTAGTCTCTGAGGCCCACTTCTTGTCTCGTATCGCCTCGGGTCCTCAGCAGTACTTCTGCAAAGACACGAACGTTAGAGAACAAAGCCTTCTGGAGGACGAATAATCGTCGTGGAGCATCCCTACCTGGTCGGGGCCCATCGGCATTCTGCCCATGGGACTCATGCCCATCTGGCCCTGCATCTGTCCCGGCATCGGCGCCATCGGCCCCACGCCGGACCCGCCCACCGGTCCCGGGCCGCCCATCGCGTTGTTCATCATCATGGGTCCGAACTGTCCCTGGCTGCCCTGCGGGGGGAACTGCTGCTGGGGGTACGGGCTGGAAAACCAAAGAGTTTCACGTCAGATACGAGCCGCGAGCATCAACGAATATTTCATCAATACGGCAATAAATTACATCCAATTAGAGTAAAATTGACAGGAACGTTGTAGTCTGGAGCTGGGCAATATATCGAGATATGCAGATATATCAAGACTTTGTCAAACAAGATATAGAATAAAGGAATATTGTTTATATATTATAAAAACATCTCTTTTTAAGCATTTTGCACAATCATATCTTTGGTAAGTATTTTTTTTATTTTAATACACATCTACTTTAATTTCAGTCTAATATTTTACTGCACATTTGATCCTTAATAAAAGTGCATTTAGAACTCAAAGTAGTAAATTTTAACCCTTTAACTTTGTTTTCTCTTTTGTTTTGAACAAAACAGAAAAACATTTATTCATAGAAAAATATGAATAAATGTTTTATGGTTTTTTTTCAGCAAATAGTTGAGATAAAAGTTAATAATTAATAGTGACAGTGAAATGGTCAAAATTTGAACCAGCAAAGAGACTATGGTATTATGTACCCAAACCGTTTGGTAGAAACGGTTCAGGCAGGTTTATTTAATCAATTCTTTACTTAAGTTAAGGATAATCACGGAAAATTTCTCTTAGCCTAATGGTAGAGCAGGATAACAAAGGGTTAACCGTCTCTTTGTTTACTTGACCAAAAAGATTCATATCGAGGTTTATGTTGTATATTGTGATTAAGGAAAAAATGATCGATATATTTAACTTGTTTCACGTCGCCCGGCCCTGTTTTCGCCTGGAGTGTGTCTGTATCCTGCTGCGAGATGAAACGAGGCGGAGCGGTGGGCGTACCTGCTGCGAGGCTGCGGCCAGCCCTTCATGTCTGCAGACGGGTACATGTGTCCTCCGGCCGGATTCCCCTGCATCCCCGGCATCATGGCGCTCTGTGGAGGACCGCTCATCCGTCCCTGCATCATCGTCGCCGGCGGACTGCTGCCGGGGGCCATGAAGGCCGGCTCCCCCTGCTGGTTCATCCCTGTAAACGCAGCGGTAAAGAGACGCGTGAAGCAGGAGCGGCGCGGCGAGCAGCAAGCAGAAAGCAGCCGGACTCACCGTAGCTCCCGCCGTAACTAAAGCCCGGCTGCCCCGGCTGGCTCATGGGGGGGCCTCCCATCGGGGCGTCCATGCCTGCCGGGGCGGTGACGTTGGGAGGAGGACTGAAGCCTCCTGCAGCCGCCTGACTCTGCTGCTGCTGCTGCTGCTGCTGCATCAGCATCATCATCCGCTGCCTCCTCATCTGCATCGTCATCGCCTCGCGGCTGCGCTGCGCCACCATCTGAGCGTTCAGGAAGCCCGGCTGTGGAGAGACACCACCCCCACAGGTTACTCAGGGGCGTAGAAAACTCCACGCTTACATGCAATTTATTATTTTAAAGTCATTTAATTTTCCTTCAGGTTACATGGAAATCAGGTTTTCTTAATTCTGCCTTAGATCCGGGGGTGTGAAGCATAGATATACGTAACAAAGGATCCATCTGCGGCCACAGTCAAGCTGGAATATTTATTTATTTATCGGTTTTATTTGTTTTTATCTTGGTATGTTTCTCACCTTGATGTGAAGCACTTTGGTCAACTGTGTTGTTTTTTTAAGTGCTTTATAAATAGAGTGGAGCTGGAATCTGAGGAAAAGTGACTTTTCTAACCTACATTAAGTTAAATCTCATTATTATCAGCAATAATGGCCGAATGCAGCATTTAGGAGACCAAATTGTTCAGAAAAGTTACTTCCTGAGAAGAATTCTTTTAAAACATCCAGAACACGTTACCACAGCGCCATCTGCTGGCCATAAAATGTAACTCCAAACTCAATAAACGGGAACGTTTCATCATCTCTGATCGATGTGTCTGCGGGAACTTATTATGTTCAGTTCAGTTTTATTTTAAACATATTAAAAGCATCGTTTTAACATAAATCCCTGTCTCTCTGTGAATATAAATTCTTTAAAATTGTCAGTTTATTTTCACACGAAATTTCACAGTTATGATTACTCATAAATATGCAGGATCCAACCTACATGTCTGACTTTTATAACGCGTCAAGTTGTTTGGAAATCTCTTTAAAGCAGAATGAATCGTTTACGCACTCGTTTTTCATCTCTAAAGCAGAATTAATTTTATTCGGACTTAAAATGTAAGCGTGGCCTGGATGCACCGTGCCGGCTACACACCTGGCCGCTCATCCCTGCAGGCTGCATGCCGGGGCGCATGCCGGGGTTTCCTCCAGGGGCGTTTTCTATCTTCATGCCCTGACGCGTCTGGTTGATGAACTGCGGGGTGAGACCAGGAGAATCGGTTATCGTGTCTTCCCCCGGCGCTGGGAGCGGAAAGCGGGGCGGATACGCACCTGCTGTCCCTGAAGCCGCTGCTGCAGCTGCAGCCGGAGGGGCTTAGTGGCCGTCATCATGCGAGGTCTCATCATATTGGCGCGAGGGTTTCCCATGCCCGCCATGCCGTGGTAGCCCCCCGCCTGGCCCATCTGAGTCATCATGGGGTTGAAGCCTCCAGAACTCTGAGCTTGCATCGTGCTGTTGGCGTAACCGGGCTGCATCCCCATAGCGGGGGGGCCCGGGTAGCCCTGGCCACACATGGGTTTCTGCTCCATGCCCATGGAGGAGTCCAAGCCTGGGAAGTGGTCCGATGGCGGGCACGGACCCGGGCCCTGATCTGGGGCTTGCTGCTGGCCGTCAGGTCCCTGAACCTGGTGCACAGAGAACATATAACAGAGAACTTATAACTACACATGCAGCTGGGTGAAGCTGGGGGGGGCACAGCATGGCAGTCATGTGGAAAATGCCTCCACTAAATGCTTTTATAAATAAGAAATTGTATTAACAGACGTAAGTGGGTTAGCGGCGGGCAGATGTTCAGGGGCAGGTTTTAATTTTCCACGGTGGAAAACAACATCACCACAGTTCCCTTTAAGCTTTAAACTTCTGAATAATGCTGCCAATCGTGTTTCGAGGTAAATTCAACTCCTCTGATATATTTTTGTAACCTTTACCATGTTTGTGCACGGCAATAATCCCTTCTCTAAAACGGCTTAGGACCGTCTATATTTATATAGAGAGAGAGAATATAAACCGGTCAGAGCTCTTAGGGTATTTACATTTAGAAAATAAATATTTCACAAAATAAGCCAGTTTGGAACAATGTAGTTTAAAAGAAAGTTTAAGTAGCTTATTTTTCTATGATATGTTTAGAGAAGCAGCTCTTAGCTATTATGATGCAAACAAGTGGAAACAATGAATTTTAATAGAAACTTCAAGTAGTTTATTTTTTACGAATCACTGTATGTTAAAACATTAATTAGCCACCAGATGGCAGATATATTTAGAGAAGCAGTTCTTAGCCATTATGCTGCAAACAAGTGCAACATTAGATATGATTTTATTGTAATTCCTATGAATGATTTTGTGTTTGCCCTGACTTCTTTCAACTTTTTAGAAAGTTCTTTTACTTTAGGCATTTTGCTTGCTTTTAGAAAACTCTCAGTGAGACCAAGGTGTAAAAATCTGACTTATAAGCCTTCACAAGATGTTAATATTAACAGGATATTCTGCATAGTGTGCAATGCAGGTGTTTTAACATAACGACTGGCTGGTATCTGCAGATACCAGAGCCTTTCTCCAGGGCGTTGAATAATTCTGAAATAACCAAACCATCATATTGACCTTAAACTTCACAAACTTATACAAAACAGTTGAAACTCTTTGTCTTATTACCAGATTCAGTTTGTTTGTTAATATTCTACCAAGGAAATCCATAAAAGAAAATGTCCAGGGGGTTGAATAATTTCAGGTGGAACTGTAGACTGATGATTACATGCAGGTTTTATTATTGTAAAGCTGAGCCATTTAATCCTCATGCACTCCTCAGAAACCTTTTGCCAACTTTATTTTTCCATCTGCTGATCGGTGGGCAGTTTAACAGCTAGGAAGGAATTTCTGCAGAAAATCATGTATTTAGACAAATCGGTGAATATTTTTCTCTGTGATGCCTTTTATTCTCTTTATCGTTATTTAAGGATCCCATCAGTCTCCCCAATTACACAACACGAATAATGAAACAAAATCCTGAAAATTCAGTGGACTCATTAAAGCACAAAACCCAAGAGCTAGAACTAGAAAATGGTTCAAATCTAAATCAATTTCAATGTCAGGATCTTTTATTTCAAAATGTTAAAATCTAATAATAATAAAAAAACAACCCCCTCTTTTTCAAATAAATAAAATAAATTCAATATGTTTTCAATTTAATTTTTATTATTATTTCAATTTATCTTTTTGTCTTGTCTGGCATTATAGCAGAACAATGTTGTTCTGGCTACTGCGTTGATTTTTGGAATTATTAATTGGAACTGGAATTATGAAAAAAAAACCTAGCACAAGTTTTTATGTAAAATTGTATGTTTTTCAAAAGAAAAAAAGGCTATATCGAAGAATCATGATAATTGCGATTTAAATCGAATCTGCACCCAAAAAAATGCAGACAGTTTGGATCTGATACAACATAAAAATACAAATAAACCACATAAATTTAGTTTCTGATCACCACCACGGACAATCTATCTGATGTTTACTGCACGGAAAATAAACCAGTTTTTGTGTCTTTTATTATTGAATGTGGCAGGACTTTGGATTCAAACTGGCATTTAAAGGGTTAAGATACTGAAAATGATTGAATGTTTGGTATTTTGAGCAGGACAGAAGTTTTTGAAGTGATTAATGAAAAGTAAAAACAGAAAAAATATGAATATATGATGATTTTATAGCAGTTTTGTAACTGAGGATCACCAGAGGACGCCCAGCTTCTATAAAACATCTTAGATGCTCAAAGAATCTGAATTAATGTGCGTAAAATCACTAAAGAGGATTATTCGGATACTTATTTCTTACCTGTCCGACTATCTCCGGGATGCCGAGGGCTCGGTCTATTTCCTGAAGAGCAATGCCATCAGCGGTGTTGAGCAGAGAGTCCAGCTGGTCCAAAAGGGCTCGTTCGTCACTGGGACCGTCGCTGCTGGTCAGCGGTCCCAGTAGCTCCTCCAGGTGATGCACAAACTGGTCCCTGAGCCGACAGAGGACACGCAAGCTGATAGGCTGTTTCTACGGCAACGGAGGAGGGAGGAATCCGGAGCAAAGGCTCACCTGTTGACGCTACTCGGCGGTCTGTCCATTCCCATGGCAGAGTCGGGCCAGGACGGGGACTGAGGTGGGGGTCCGTGTCCACCAAACGGGGTCATACCCATGCCGGCCTCGTTGTTTCCTGCAGAGGATGGCGTGTGATTGGTGCAAAGACACACGGACAGTTTCGTCCCACTTCTGCATTAATAACGCCCGTAAACGATGAATCATCTTAAACTAGTAGTTTTTTCGTTTTCTTTTGTTCAGACATTAATATGAAACATCTTAAACTAGTAGTTTTTTCGTTTTCTTTTGTTCAGACATTAAGATGAAACATCTTAAACTAGTATTTTTTCCGTTTTCTTTTCTTCTTTTCTCCAGGAACCTATTGGAGTTATTAAGCATGAAGACGTTTGTAACGGACGTCCCCGTTTACGTCCGTCAGGGAGCAGAAACGAGCCTTAAACGAGAAACGAGCCTCATGTTCATCCTGCACACGCACCGATCTCCATGAGCTGCTGCTGCAGCATCGAGCGCGGGTTCTCGGGCGCGCTGATGGAGCGGTTCATCATGGGGACGCCCATCTGGCCGGCGCGACTCATGCCCGGGTGTCCCGGCCCGGCCGCAGGGCCGCCACCGGATCTCTGCATGCCCCATTCCCCCGGACCGGCCATGGGAGGGCGCTGGCCGACCCCCACTCCTCTGCCCCCTCCTGAAGGACACAAACACATCCAAGAAGTTCAGCAAGCGACGAAGAGTTCGACGTTTATCTGCAGGAAGTGGAGCAGACGGAGGGGAAGGCGCTTACTTGGCGGATTGCCCCGTGGCGGACACACCCCCATGCCTCCGGGAAAGCCGTTGGGCACGGCTCCAGGTCGGATCGGGACGTCCATGTTCTCCTGTTTGACCAGAGACGGGCAGGGGACGTTCCGCCTCGTCGCCAGTCCACTTCCGACCACCGTCTCTGCACCGGGTTTATGATCGACGGACAAGGATCGCTGAAAGGGTCCGCGCTGACCTGGAGGTACGGGACCCCTCTCTGCATCTGGAAAACATGCATTTACAGGATTATAACGCCGGCAATTATTCAAGTTCATCTTTTCTTTAGCTAAAAAAATATACAGAGAAGCTAAAGCCCTTTAATCCTAGTCATTATGGCAACAGGCTCAGGTGTCAGATGATGAGGCTAAGATTGATTTATCAATAGTAGGGAAAACGGAATCTAAAAATCAGATATAGGGATTTTTTATTTCAGACTTTTTTTAAATCAATTTTTTTGTTAAAAATAAATATATATAAAAAATTTGTAAATACATTTTGTACAAAAAAACCAAAAAATATCGGGATTTTTATTTCACAATTTTAAAATCAAATTTCTTGTAAAAAAAATAGAACATTTATCCTCATATATATCCTCATATATATATATATATATATATATATGAGGATTCTTTATTTCACAATTTTAAAAGTCAAATCTTTTTGAAAAAACAGGAAATAAAATAGTGTATTTCATGGTCACTTTTAAAAACAAAAAACAAAAAAAATAACTTTTTCTTTTACATAAATGCAAAAAATTTTAAAACTAATTTCTTCATTTCATCTTTAATTGATCTTTTTTACTTATCGGGGCATTATAGCTGCAGAATGTTGGTCTGGCAGCTGTGATGTTTTTTCCTAATTTAAATTAAGAAAAAAAATTGCAAAAGATTTTTTGTGAATTTTTTTTGTTTTTCTCCACAAAAATCTGCAATACTGAAGAATCATGAGAACTTTTCATGGGTTAATGGACTCACCACGTAAACTATCCGGAATCATTCCTGGTTTGTTTCTCGCTTGCTTCGCGGCCCGGGAGTCGTGCTCAGGGTAGAAACCGGAGATGTTCCTCTGGACGCCCAAGATGGTCTCCAGAGTCTCAGCCTGATGCACAACAAAAGCGACTCCTCAAAAAGATGTGTGGCTTAGGGATGCAAATTATCAAGGAATTCTTTAATCAATAGTTGTTTCATCTTATCGATCCATGTTAGATTAATTGATAAGTTGCAATTTTTCTAAGAAGCTGAATTTCCCTCAGAATCAACAGGTTCCTTCCTATCAAAATGCTAATTATTTTCCTAAACCCTTTCATGGATGAATTATTAAGAAACAGTGCCACATGTTTTTTGCATCCAGTAATTTACTTCCAGAGACACGTACAGTGATGCTTTTTTATTTCATAATCATATTTTACTTTTTTATTTTTTTATGTATTTTGATTGTATATTCAAAATTTTTAATTAGATAAGCTTTTCATATTTCTATTGTATGTATATTCTATAAAATATGGCTGTACCATTTTTATTTTCCTGTTTATCACGAAAGAAAGTTTGGTTATTACAATGTATGAATTGTATGAATTTACATATATAAATATTCATTCTAGAGTAAGTGACAGTGTATTGCATGACTTACTGATGTCCCCTGAAGTGGCAACATAACAAATTTCCCATTTCCACACATGAATATACTAGAAAACAGTTGTCAAATATGTGTCCACTGTAGTGGACGCTATGCATGAAAGGGTTAATAAAAAATTCTTAACAGCAGGAAACAAAAACATTCACACGTGGAATGATGCAAACAAAATTACTATTATTATTATAAATGTAATGTAATTTAAGATATTAAATTAAATTATTACTATTCTCTTCTCACATATGCATCAAAGACTTCTGCCGTTATGTGCGGCGCGCCCTCATGTGGGCTGGCGAGGAATTACAGGCTCAAAACGATAAATTGTGATTCATTTATTTTAATCGGGTAATTCCTTATCGACGATTAATTATTAATCTATTAATTGTTTGCATCCCGTGTGTGTGTGTGTGTGTGTTAGAAAGTCCGCTGGGGGAAGCGCGGTACCTCGTCGGACGGCTCCAGCTTCACCTTCCCCTCCATGCGATGCGACTCGGAACTGCCGACTCCGCCCCCCGGAGCTCCTCTCCCGTCTAAATCCTCCAGCTTTGCCTTCATGTCGCCAGCTTCTTTAGAGTCGTCCTTGTTGAGAAGATAGTGGAGGAGGGCGTGAGGCTTCTCCTTCTTGGGGCTGTGCTGCTCCTTCTTCGGCTCAGACCCCTTCGGGCCTGTGGCGGCGGCGGCGGCCCCCGGCTCCGGGGGCCCCGCCTCCAAGCTGGACTTGCCGGTGGCCTCGGCGGTGATGCGAGCGACGTCGTCGGGCGTGTTTCCGTTCTGCAGCAGCTTGTGGAGAATCTTGTGCTTCTCCTGCAGCGACTGGTTGGGGACGTGGCCCCCGGAGGACGGCGCCGGAGCGTGAGTCCCGCCGGTGGACGAGGACACGGCGGCGTTGGGGGAGGGGCTGGTGACGCCGGCGGGGCCGTCGGCGCTCGGCGTGTGATTGGGCGGCAGCTCGTCTGCGGGGGAGGTGAGGAGCTGCAGGAGCTTCTTGTTGCACTTGTCGGGGGCCCGGCGGCCGGATTCCTGGTTGTCGGGCTTGTCGTGGCCGTCGCCGGTGGGGGTGCGCGGGTGCTGCTGCTCTCCGCCGGCCCCCAGCGAGCCGGCCGGGCTTTTGGATTCGGAGTAAGGGGGGAGGCCATGTTTGCAGGTCTGGTTGGTGGAGTTGATGCTGGGGGAGCTGTCGGGCTTGTGAGGAGGGGGAGATGTGAGCGGCGATGGCAGCGGGTTGCCCACCCCCTCGCTGATGGCTTGGAGGGCATTCAGGGAGCTGCTGGAGAAGGTGGCGCCGCCCCCGCCTCCTGGGTTCCCAGCGTGGGTGGAGCTCATGGGCGAGTTCATCGCTGCAAGAGAGGACGGAAGCGGTGAAGTGGTGGTTCCCCCCACCGCCATAATCAGCTGCTTCTCCCCGTGAATGAGGAAGTTAAGCTAATTACTAGGGATGTAACGATTCTCTCAAGCCTCGATTCGATTCTCGATTTTAAGTTCTCGATTTTAAGTTCTCCATTTCGATTTCTTACGATTTTATTCCTAACAAAATTGATTTTTATGGCCAAATGAAATGTCTTTTTCTTATATTTGCCTTTATCTGTCCTGCTCAAAACTGTGACCTTCTATTGTTGTACGAACAAAACTAAACGCTGAACAATTAATATAGATATTGAAATGATCATAAATCGTTTTATGAACAAAAGAAGTTTAATTATTTTGAATGTCATTTCATCTGTATGAAACGGGTTGTGTAACAGGAAAACTGTGCGGGCGGATGCTGTGAATATTAATAGTTTGAAAAATCGATTTTCTTTTTTTCTACATCGATTGCCAATTAAACCAGTTTTAATTACCAACACAGATATACTTTTCCTCATTTAATAAATCAAAATTTAACTCTTATGCCCTCCTCAGGACATTTTCTTCCATCCTCTTTTTTCCTTTAACTTTGTGACAATTTGGGTTGTGATGCAGCAGGGAGCACGAATGTTTTGAAATAAGCCCTCTTTTCAAACAAATTTTTGAACCACATTATCTTTTTCTATCACATATCCTGTTGAATATATTGACCTCTGGTGGCCAAAATGTGTCCATGCACACAGTGTAATGAAATGGTCAATGAAATATTTTTTCTCCATTTTTTTCATAAACCAGTTAAATCTTTCTTCCTGCTAAGATATACCAATCATTCAGTCATTACAAAAATAGAGATGAACAAAATTATTTTCTATAGAATAAATATCAGAGGCTGAGTCTTTGGTGTTGTTGAGACACTGACGTTAAATACCTATGATGGTATTTTTTCCAGCAGGATGCATGCTGGTAAGACTTATGAAAAAAAAAAAGAAAATATTATTGATATTTGAGGATTTCTAGCAGTTTTTGTGCGTGAACACTTAGGCCACAGAGGTCACAAGAGGGTAGTAAAATTAAGGATTTAGAGAGAACATTCGACCAGGATGTGACAGGGAATTATAAATTGTTTGGTGATCAGCACTGTTAAGTTTAATGTGAGTTCATCAAAGCAAGAAAAGTTGTCTTCTTTAGTAAGTTGGTCATAAACTTGTTGTTCTGAACTGTTGTTCCCTCTATGTTTGGGGATGTAATTCTGAAAATGAGTTTGTTTTGTCAATATCTTCATAAAATGTGGAGTTTTTTTAACAAACAATGTTTGTCCAAGAGACTGTGTGAATAAATGCCCACAAAGCTCAACCTTGAACAGAAAATGATCCTAGAAGTAGTTCGTCCTTACTATGGCCTGCATTTTGAATGGAATTATTCAGAGACCTGCTTGTGTGCTACACTTTCTGCTCAGCTTATTTTCTATAATTGTTTTTTACAATTTCTCATTTTGTTGCAAATGAAATAAAAAGAAATTTTAACATCCTAAATACCTGGTTCAACCTTCTTTAAATCAGAGCCCCATTTCCGTCAATCCCAGCAGAAAGCAAAGAAACAGTGTTTGATCTTTCTAAAATTACAATGCAGTATAAGTATTGTTTAAATATGTAGTCATTTCCCCAAGGTATTTTAATTACTTTGAACACTATGATAAAACAAAGGCATCAAGACAATTCAAAGTACTTTACATATAACATAAAAAGCAAAAAACAAGATAGAATAACAACAAATCATTTAAACACAAAGTCATTAAAAAGAGCCGTGCAGAAACCTTTGTCTAGTGTGACGGGAAAAAAGAACCAAACTGGAGTCTGAGTGCTGCAGGAGTAAAACCAGAGTCAACATGGGAGCAGCTGATACATGGAGGAGCTCCAATCTGCTCTGGGAACAAAACGGGACCCTCAACTTCTGTCTGCTTACTAAAAAAGTTAAATGTGATATGTATGACGGAAATCAGGATATGGAATATTGCAATGTTACGTGTTTAGTATGTAACACTAACCCTACCGTTAGCCTACAAGCTAATAAAGGCACGTAGCCTTTATTTGCATTGGGCTATGTTGCGCTTTATGTAATTATTTATTGTGCATCTTACTCCAGGCTTGGACT
>JBAMHT010000002.1:29292842-29306369 GCA_037177075.1 Craterocephalus fluviatilis | reverse complement strand
AGGGGACACAAACTGGGCGCAGCCATCTTGAAATTTGGGATCTCGGGGTCCTCTGCAAATTACGAGCTCGCAGCTCGTAAAAACGAGTTCAGATCGTCACTTCCGGCCAAATTAGCTCGGAAAAACGAGTTCCGAGGACAACTGGAACGCACCAATAGAGTCCTAAAATCTTAAAGAAAATGGAGAACACTAAACATCCAACATCCATACAGTAAAATATAAAATATACAGCCCCCATATGACACCAACATAAGCGCTCTCATTTAAAGGTTAAAATAATAATCCACCAACAATTAACCTGTGTAACCTGGACACATGCAGAGAAATAGATGTAGGACCAAAGATTTTCTTTTTTCTTTCCAACAGACATATCATAGAAAACTTAAATAACCTATTTTCTTTTCATTGCAGATTTTCCTGATTTTCGACAAGTTAATTGAAGATTTATAACCATATCAATATTTCACTCTTTGTTTCAAATTTCCACAACAAACTGAGGACCAGACAGCAAAGATCAGCCATTTCCTCTGGATGTTTCAGCAGGTTTAAAGCAAATAGGTGAATAATATACATACAATAATACATATTTCTGCCATAAAGATTCAGGAAAAAATATTCAGATTAAATAAACTTAATTGTTATAACTTAGTAGTTTAGTATTTGGGCAAACAAAACCTTTACAACTATTAGAATTTTATGCTTTAATCAAACAGAAAAGTCCTGTTTTCCAGAGGGAGATTCTTTAGGGCAAGCAATTAAATATTTTCAATTTGTTGAAGTGCAATGTTTGACCTATTTTATCTTCTTATAAAGGTTTAATAGTGTAAACTTATTTTAAAGACAGATAATTGAATTGGATGCTGAGTAATAGTTCTTACAGTATCCAGATGGTTTTGACTGTGAAAATCCAACTTGCTCCGAAGTTTGAAGGATCTGCTGCTCAAGGTATACGGTTGCTGTTTTACAATCACCCAGCAGGTGGAGCTGTTGCAAAAACAAAAGAGGTCTAGAGCTGCAGGTCCAGAAGTGCAGGTCTGACTCTGCAGACACATAGGGGCATAAAAGGGATGTAACAAACACATACAGATAAAAACGGGCATTTCAATTTTTGTCAGGAGAAGCTGAACATGCAGCTACGGGGCCCCCTGGTGGCCTGGAGGCCCAAGGCATTCTCCTAGTTCACCCATAGCAAGAAACGGCTCTGACAGCAGCAACTGACCAGCGCTCCAGCTCAGCATGGAGAGAGTCCGATTTTGTTTTAACTCATTACTTACACACCAAACTGCACATGTTGCTACTCTGTCTGATTATTGTGGCAGAACAGAGAAAATCCTGCAGTACATCCATAAATGCCTCAGACTGGTTTATTCCTGGAAGTCTGGTTCCAGCTCAGTACAAGTCAGGAGTCAGAAAACGTCTTTGTGCCCGAAATCGGAAGCTTTAAGATAATAAAAGACCAGAAAAGTCCTGGAGAGGTTAGTTGTCCTTCGTGATGCCTGCACCAAACTCCTCCTACAGCTGGACATGTCCTGGGTCTGAGAGATGTCCTCAGGGCCCTGAGAGGATCCAGGGGTGCTTCAGGCTCTGAGCTGCTGTGGCTCTTTTCTGAGGCAGTGGCTCCAACATGGTGGACAGAAACGAGCTGAACCGGACGGCTTCGTCTCGCGGCCACTCGTACTTCTCCATCAGGATGTCCAGCAGACTCCACGGCTTCAGCTTGGAGATGCGGCGCAGTTGTCCTAAAGGAGGACAGATTAAATTTCCTTTTTATTGCCACTCAGAGAAAAAATTAAAAGAGCTTTACCTTTTCGGTTGAAGTATCGCTTGGAGTTCCTCCCAGAGAGGGCGAACTGGGATGGAAGCGGTCCCAGTAGCTCGATGATGTGCGCGATGTGATCTGGAAGGACACGGATGTCTTCTTTAGATGATTGATTTCCAGCAAGAACCATAAAACAGGATATTAAAACCTATACCTCTATGAAAGAATATTTGATCGAAAACAAAATTCTGAGGAAAAAGTCAGAAATCTACTTAAAAAAAAAAGCAATAACAAAGAATTCCTCCCTAAAAAATATTATTTTTATAAAAAAATATTTTTCTCAGTTCATGGAATCCTGTATTTTCCTAATACTCTTCCGTATGTTCCTTTTGAGAGAAAGCTGAAAAAATAGTAGCCTACTCTGAGAAAAAATATCAGAATTGACAGAGTTTGACGATTTTTTCCAAAAACTAAACAAAAAAAATAATTGGGAGTATTTTTTTCTGATTCTTTCTAAATACTAAGGAAAGAAGCCTCCCTTTATATTTTCTTTCTTCATTTAAAATAACAATCATAATGCTGACTTATTTTAAAGACCTTTTTACAGGTATTTTTTCTGGGTAAACAAATTCTCCTTAAGATTTCAGTTTCTGGAATAAAAAGTTAGAATTCCGACTTTTTTAGAAAATCCTCCCTAAATTTTTTTTTAGTTTTTTAGTTTTTGGAATTACAAAAGACAGACCTTTTTTTCCTCAGAATTGCAGCTTTTTGCCAGACTTGTATATTTTCCCTCCGTACCTTCCTCTCGGGAGAAAGTTGCTCCTGCCTGGGGGTCGAACAGATAGTCTCCGGTGGCCAGCTCAAACGCCTGCAGGACACACGAGGACGCCGCCATGAAGACATGAGGATGAAGAAGCGTGAAGAAAAGGAAAGAGGCATTTTCCTCCATAACATCGGACGTGTGGGGCTCATCTCACCATGCAGGCGGTGCTCCAGATGTCAGCCGGGGTGTCGTAGTCGGCACCGATCAGGACCTCCACAGAGCGATACTGACACGTCTGGATGTCCTCAGTGAAGTGTTTGTTCTGAGACGAGAACATGGAAGAAACGCTGTAAACACGACATGCGTGAGTGTGTGTGTGTGTGAAATGCTGTTTGTGTTGTTGTGTGAAGATGTTTTTATGATCTTTAATGCAGGCGCTGGTGGCTCACCACCCAGCAGGCGTTGCCCAGGTCAGCGATCTTGATGAGGATGCTGTCGGCGTTCTGAGGCTTCAGCAGGTCCAGACGTCCGTCTGCGTCACGCACACCTGGAATACGGACAAAGACGTGATGAAGTGGAGGAGAAACACGATGGAGGCGACCTTTCTGCTCCTTCCTGCTTCACAGAGACGAAGGAGAAACGACCGACTGACCTGCAGCTGAGGAGGATGAAGGTGGAGTCTGAGGCGCCGGCGCTGATCTGCAGCCAGAGGCAGAAGCGCGGGAGCTGAGGTCCGGCAGCTTTCCTGCAGCAGAGGTCGGCGGCTCTTCCAGCAGCAGACTCTGCCTCCTGATCCGGAGCCTCGGGGCCCAGAGCTCGGAGCCGCAAGCGGCGGCGTCAGAGAAGGACACGTGGCGTTGGTCCTGTCTGCGCTGAGACGGACTCTTCCGGCCTCCGCGGCTTTGGCCCCCCGCCAGACGCCCGATGGGACTGATGGAGACCCTGCTGGACTGCAGGTGCAGGCAGGTGTGGAAAGCATCAGAGGTGAGAACAGAAGCACTTTTTCTATCTTTTCTACCTGTCTGACGTCACAGATCGGACTCCAGCCGTTGAAAAGTGCACGTATGTGCACGTGGAAGGATAAAAAGGTCCAATCATTGGGCCAAACTGCAGGTTTAGTTCCCGTCTGGAAGATGCAATTCATGTTTAAACGAGTAAAAATGTCAAATAAATAAAAGTCAAAGGATGATTTACTGTTATATAAAATAGAATCAAATACATTATATTAGACATGAAGTTGACTACATTTGTTTTAAATATAAAATAGATCAATGAAATAAATACAAACAAAAAATGTCTTTTTTTTATCTATGTTTTTAGAGGATCAGCAGAAAAGCTGCAAACAGGACCCATCTCACCCATTCTCCAAGGCTGTGGAAGACCCCCGTCAGCTTCCCCAGCAAGGCGAACCAGCTCTTAGAGACGGAAGCAGAACAGCTGCAATCAGAAGTCAGCTCCAGAAAAGAGCCGCATGAGAGAAGAGAGGGATTTATTTCAGGCTGCACACCTGCTTCTCTCCACAGCCTCTGCTCGCTGCAAGAAGGAGGGAAAGAAAAGAGCAGATCAGCTGCTGCAGCTTCCCGTCCGTCTGAGCGGGACGTCCTGAGAGAGAGAGGGGGGCTAACCTGGGCCGCCGGGAGCCGCAGACGCAGGAAGCTCCCACAGCTCGGCGTGGGCTGCAAGCTTCCCCACGAACGCCTCGTCCACTTCCAGGAGGATGTTCTCAGGCTTTATGTCTGTGTGGATAATCTTGCATTTAGTGTGCAGGTAATCTAAACCCTGCAGAACCTGCGATGAGGAACGGATACGGGTCACCATCTCTGCAGAAAACAAGCCTCACAGAGACAATTCAGGCAGGCAGGATTGCAGCGGATGGAGCAGCACCTGTCTGAGGATGCTTCGAACACAGGGGAGGGGGAGGCCGCTGTAGTTGGACTTAATGATCCACCTCAGCAGCTGGTGGCCCAGAACCTCCAGAACCATGCACACATCTGGCCCGGAGTTAAGGCTCTGCTCCTGCAGAGGATCCAACCTGCAGGATCCAACTTTTTATCATCTGCTGATCAGCGGAGCAGCTCGGAGGGAATTTCTGCAGCAAGTCTCCTATTTAATCTGTTTTTTTCTGTCTGATGTCTTTTATTCTCTGTGGAAGAGTTCGGCTTCCTCTGCTGCTCCTCCTGATAGAAATACAGGTACTACACGGAAAATGAGAATATCCTGGAAAAAGTGCTGCTTTCTGTAACGCAACTTCAAAGATGAAATGTCCACATACAGACAAATAGTTTGCAAATCAATATATTTCAGCTTTTATTTTTTCAGATTTTGCTGATCAGGATTTGCAGCTTCAGAAAAGGTCAAATTAAAAAACTGAAGAAATTAGATTATTGCTTGAATCCAATAGTTTTTTATCTGCTTCCATGTGTAGTTTTGATGTAATATCAGATCCAACCTCTGGGGGCCCTCGTGGACAAAAGTGTCCCATTGACTCCCATTAAAACCACCGTTTTTAATCTGCCAGTTATTCTAGTTTAAAACAAATATTTTCTGATGTCAGCGTCTCATCTGGAAGACAAATAGTTGCATCGGACATTTTTCCAGGATTCCACCAGATTCAGCTGGTTTAGCATCGTAGACGATGCAGGAACATCTGCTGGTTTCACCGATACGATGAAGCTGGAGGACAGTTTGGATCTGATACGACATAAAAATACAAAATCACATAAGGTGAGGTAAGGAGAGGTTGTTTCAGTAATTAATGAAAAATAAAATTGCAGTTTTTTAAAACAGCAGAGGATGCCTAGCTTCTACAAAACACCTCAGATCCTTAAAGAATCTGAATTAATGTGCATAAAATCCCTAAAGAGGATTATTTGGATTCTTATTTTGTACCTGGCCGACTATCTCCAGGATGCCTAGGGCTCGGTCTAGCTGATATTTAATGTATGGAAAATAAACGAGTTTTTATATCTTCTTTATTGAACATGGCGTTACTTTGGATTCAAACTGGCATTTAAAGGCTTAAATACTGAAAATAATTAAATGTTTTGTACTTTTCAGCAGGACAGAAGTTGTTTTAGAGAAAAATTAAGAAAAAAAAAAAAATCAGAAAAAATACACAGTAGCGGCTAAAATGAAGTCAGGGCTATGTAGGGTGGTACCTCCAGGAGAGAAGGGGCTGGCTCCCGTTTTGGGGCTTCCTCTGACCCTCGGTGAGCCCATGACGTTGTGGGGGGGTCCGTTGATCCCTGGGTTGGCCTGGGGAGGGCTGGTCATCCCCATCCCGTACCCCCCGCCTCCACCGCCGTGGAACTGGGCCATCTGCTGGTGCTGCTGCTGGTGCATCCCGTGGTGACCCATCTGGTTCATGGAGCTCATCGGGTGCATCGGGTTCATCTGACCCATGTTGTTCATCTGGTGCATGGGGTTCATTTGATTCATCTGCTGCATGGGGTTCATGTGATTCATCTGGTTCATGGGGTTCATGCGGCCGCCCCCCCCGTACGGAGGCGCCCCTCTCTGCTGCATGTTGCCCTGCTCGGCCATGCCGTAGCCCCGGCTCATACCCACACCTCCTCCCGGGCCCATGTTCATCTGCTGACCGGGGTTGTTCACGTTCATGTTCATGTTTTGGGTCCTCATGGCGCCGCCCTGGTTGCCTCTGTAACCGCTGTTCTCCCTACACGGAAACAAAAACAGCAATTTAGAAGGAAAAAGCCCCAGAAAACGGCGGTGTTTTTTTTATTTAAAGGGTGCTGCCTGACCTCTGCAGGAAGTGCGTGGAGAGGAAGGAGTGAGGCTCGTTGGTGCTGGGGTTCCTGCAGAGGTCACTCCTTGTCTGGGCCGTGACCGGCGTGCCGTCTGAGAGCGAGAAGCGGTACAGCGGCGTCTCCGCGTGGCCGGTGTGGAAAGCTGTGGCACAGCCAGGGCAGATCAGAAACCCCTCCCACAAAAAAGCAAACATCAGAACATAACGATTTACACCTCAGCTTCTTCCCCTTCCTGCTGCTCCTCCGTTTTATCTCATCATTTTATCCTTTTTTGGGTTTTAAAAGATGTAATACAATGACAGAACGACGTCTTACGGAGAAGTTTTTCATTTCCCATACATCCCTGCCCTTAATGGAGACTTTCTGGTTGGATAAGGATATTTAAAAACAGAAATTAGTCATAAAAAAGCAGCTAAAAAATGTGCACAGTGCATATTAGAGCTGCATGAAATAGAGAAGAAATCTACTCCAGATGTTTTCTGGGTCTCTGCAACACTTTTAGCAGCTGCCTACATGTTTATGCTCTTGCATTTTCTACCCTTGTTTCATTTATTTATCTTTATTTATCCTGGTTCAGTCATCTCTCCGTTTCCATTTCAGCTAACGAGGCCTGGAGAGTCTGAGATGTAGCTCTTTGGTTTGTTTGTTTTCCTGAGCACGAGTTTTACACAGCAGCTGGGAGTGTTGATGATTTTAAAATGAAACTTTTAAACTGAATATGTTTGAATTTATAACTGAGATTTTACTCGTATTTAATTCTCTCCAAGCCTAATTTTCATATTATCAAAGAACTTGTGTGAATATATAACCTTTTATACCATTTTACCCTTTTATAATTGACTTATATTTTTATTTTCATTCATTATCTTACTTTTTTTTAACACTCTTTTGTCAGCTTAACATATTTTATTTAAATTCCCATTTGTCTCCAGGATGATTCCTACTCTACCATTAAAGAAGGAAAAAACTGCTGTCAATGAAACAAAGTGAAACTGACAAAAGTAATAATAAAACAACAATTATATGAAAATCACAACATTGTTTTTGCATTGTGGTTAAATAGAAATATTCTTAAAAATAATTTCTTATTTCATGAAATTAGAATTTAGCTTTTTTTTCAGTCATAATAAATAATTTTGCCTTTTTTCTTTAATGGAAGGGGATGGATCATGTTGCAGACAGCTGCATGGGTGCATGTGTACATTTATGCATGGGTACTTGTCAGGTATGTGTTATATTTTCAGTGGGCTTTTGGGGTTTTTGTTGTTTTTAATGTAAAACATTTCATATTACAATTTTTTTTGTATGAAAAGTGCTTTATAAAAATAAAGTTTGATCATTGGGATAGTCTCGGTGAGACTTTAAACCGAAGGTCTTGAATATTTTCGTCCTCTGGAATAAATGCATACCATCCTGATAGTGGCGTTTGTACGACCACGGTTGTCCGTCGCTTCTGTTGAGGAACATCTGCATGCAGCGGCGGACCAGGTCCTCCCAGCCTGGACGCATCGTGGTGTGCAGAGAGCTCTGCTGCTCTATTTCAATCAGTTTCCCTACAACAAAACGCACAATCAGTGGAAAAATAGACCTGAGAGCGGAGCGTAAGAGTCAGAGATCTGGGAGTAATTGGATTACTGTAATAATTAAGATCCCAAACTTTTTACAGGAGGCCCTGTTTAACCCTGGGGTCTGGGGAATATTTGGGGGATTTTCTCGCCTGGTATTTTTTGTGTATTATTGTTGTTAAAACATCATCTTATAATGCACAATCAAGTCTTATACATCTTTCTGTTCAGGATAACCTGGGCTTTCATAATATTCACGATGCACTGGTGTCACATGGATGACATAAAAGTTACAGAATCAGAAAGGGAGAGGAAAAAATAATACGGAAAAGTAATTTTACAAATATATACTGAAAATGCCCAGTGAACTGCAATAAATATGTAGACACTATAAAAATGTTGTTAAGGGTCTTGGGGATACTGGGGTAAAAAAATAAACCTGTAACTATAAAACAAATGTCAAAATTGACCTATAAGTGCTAAAACTCCCATTCTCTAACTGTTTCTGATGCTATTCTGTCTGCTGTGGTTTACATCACATATTTTACACTTTGCAGTGCAGTTTTCAAATATAGAATTTAAAAAATTGCACCAAAATAAGTAACAAGGCTTTTAGTAGCATATATTACAGCAGTGTGTGTAATTACACACTATTCCAACCAGATAACATCTTTAAACATCAATTATTACATCACAGCTTAGTTTCATTCATGGAGACGAAACACACGGACAGAGGAGTGAAGCATCTCCACAACTAAAGATCTTTGACATCATGTGAACGAAAAGAAGCTCTACGATTGGATGTTTCACGTCATGTGATTTGAAGTTTTTGTTTTGTAGTGCATATCCACTTTTAACTTTGAACTACGTCAGAGAGGTACGATACTGGTTCTTGTTGGATATTTCATAGCTCATTTGGCCGATACTGACATTCAGTGGATAACTATATATTCAGCTTGCATTAGGTACGGTAGTGGTGCCCAAAAAAAAAAAAGTTTTTCATCAGAAATCAGGATTTTGGTTCATGAAGTTACTGAATCGTTTCAAAAATGGATTTTTACTTTTTTTTTTGTGTGTGGCTACTTTCAAAGCTTACTCTAAGTGACAAAGACATGTTAAAGTCTGCAAGGTTAACTAAATTTACACAGTCTTTAATAAAAATAATGAGTTTTCTCTCAGCTAAGGAAACAATTCCCCACAGCTCTGTCTGGCTTATGGAGTTAATTAGCATGTTTTGTTACTAGAAGACAATCGAATGTGATCGGTTTGAATCGAGAATTGATACAGAATCGGATTGTCAGCCCAAGAATCTGAATCGAATTAAATCGTGAGTTGCTGTGAGAGTCACATCACTAATGTACAGCATGTCAATTTGAATCATGACAAAATTTTATAAACAAAACGAGTAAGAGATGAGCATCCTAAAACAGACTCGGACGATGATCTCCAAGCACCTTTTCTATTGGTTCATTACAATCGGTAGACTGGCCGATATCCAATATCATCCAATAATAGCTTGCATTATTATTCAATGATATCCCAACACGTCTGACATGCAAAATGTGGAATTATTCTGAAGAATAAGTTTTCTGAATTTTTTTTTAACAAAGTCCAGTTCTTGAGATCTTCTTTACTGCAACTTTTGAATGCATCCCTTCTCCGAATTCCCTCATCCTTCTTGCAGAGGCCTGGTAACGAGCCGGATCACTGGATTCACGTGTGTTGGAGAAGGAATGGTTGGGGACCACTTTAAATCAGCTAATATTCAGATTTTCCGTGTCTATGTTCCCAATACGGCTCACTCATCTACCTACACGGCTTAAAAAGTCACATTACCATATTAATAAAAAAGATAAGAGATTAAAAAACATCTGTGATTTTCAGACACTCTGTTGTTGACTTCAGACAACATTTAATGGGTTTAACTACAAGGTTTGAAGTGTCGGGGAATAAAAAAACTCTCAAACTGTGATAAGCTGCCAGTTCTTGACCTTTCATTTAAGTCTTAATGAGTCGATTAAAGCCAAAGGAATTAATTATGTTCAGAGACTTTTCTTTATTTCTTAGTTGCTGGAAGGTTCCATACACCTTGATTTTTATTATTCAGAATAAAAGAAACCAGGAGAGAAAAAAATGTTTTTATACAGCTATACTTCAGTCCAGCTGCCTCCCTTAGGATTACCGTTAAAGCCAAAAACTGCAGAAACTCACCAGAGAGCTCGTGGCGGGTGCTGAACCTCTCCGTCCTTTCAACTGCAATGATGCGTCGTGCCACGCAGATCATACATGACTGCAGATCTGAGCAAAGAAGCAACACAATGTTAATTTCGAACTCTGGATACGGATGCTTTCTGAGTATTATTTATATGTTTACACTAATAAAACGATGATGAAGAGATTACACAAAATGCAAATGATTCATCTCCCTCCATTAAAGAAAAGGGAAAATTCTTATAAATAATTAAAATAACTGGAGACTGAAAAAAATAATATATAAAAATTTGCTCAATTGTTATTTAATGAAATTTGAGTTAAAAAAATTTGGGTTAAAAAAAAAAAAAAAAAAAAAAAAAGCAATGAGGGCTATTTGTTGCTGAGCAGTGGGCCAGAATACTTTCTTTTATTATACATATAAAAAAAATAATATATTGATAAAATTTATATATTCTGTACTTTGAAAAAAAAACAAACAAAACAATTTTTACACTTCTTTTAACTTTTTGTTCAAAATTTTCCTAAATTGAGCAATCCTTTAAATTCTAACTTCATACTTACAAAACATATTTTTAATTTCATAATATTTACACTCTTCTTAATAGTAATTCAAATAACTGGAGACTAAAAAAAGTAATAATAAATATAAATTAGGTAAATTATAATTTAGCAAAATATGACTTTTAAAAAAAATTTAATTGAGTTGAAAAAACCAAACAACCGATGGGGTCCTGGAGCTGGTGAGCAGCGGGCCAGAATACCTGTGGACAGGTGTAGAAGTCTGACGGAGAGTTCCAGAAAAAAGCTGATTGTGAAATGTCAAATGATTGTTCAGTTACATATTGGCTGATGCGTGATGTAACAAATATTAATTTATTCTATAAATCTATATTTATAATTTTCAGTATTTTTTGCTTGATTTAATTCAAATTAAAATTAAAAAACAAAGTCATGACTTTCAAAATATTTTTATTTATCATTACTTTTGTCAGTTTCTGGTGATTTCAGCTTTTTTTCCCTTCTTTAAATGGGAAGGGGGAATCATTCTGCAGACATGTGTCAGTCGTGCTCGATGTAAGAATAAAACTTTTACCGTCTCCCTCCTCCATCATTGCCCGGGGCTGCGTGAGGGCGAAACACTGCATGGTCTCGTAGCGCTGGCCCCCCGCTCTTTCCTCCGACAGTCCATGACCGTGAACGAGGTTCACCAGCATGCGACAGTTGAAGGTATGGCTTTTCTGCCGGGGCGCCTCCCCACCCCAAGGCCCGCCGTTTGGTGCTGAAACGGAATAAAAGATGCAAACAGGTGACCTCGACGGTGCCGCTTTTTAACATGTTTTCCCCTGAGATAAAAATCCAGGCCTCACCGTTGGACTTGGGTAAATTCTTGTGAAATTCTTCCCGGTCTTCATGGTGGATGATGTTGTATACACTGGTGTTGATCAGCTCCTCCTGCTTGTACTGCAGGTACTGCGTCACGTTGTCCGACACGAACACAATGCTCCCCTCTCGGTTAACAACGAACAGAAATCCATCTAAAGCCTGAGAGGAGCGGAGGGTTTAAACAGAGGGTCAAATATTAACAAGATGACTAAAATCATGCTATTATAGGCAAGGGGTTCTCAAACTTTTCCATCATTGTAGAACAAAACCAGTCTATATTTTAGTTCAGATACGTGTGCGATAATCTGGACCAGTAAAATAACAGCATACAACCCTGTTTATAAAATAAACTCCATGTTTTCGAAAAAAGAAGCACAAATGTATTACCCTTTTATAAAATATCATAAACCTGAAAAATAACCGCAGCTTCAAACATTTTGTTAATTTTATATATTCATTTATAATATTTTAAATACTTTATTTGAATTTATATTTTAAATATCAAATATGTATTTTATTAAAATATGATCACTAACATAAGTTTAATACTTAAAAATGTTATAGAATTGATGAATCCTTCATGTTACAGCTTAATGTTTATTTAAAAAAAAAATATTTTCCCCATTATCGATAAAAACTTCTTAAAATTTCAATTATTCTATCATTATACTTACATTTAATTTTATGTATTTGTTGTATTTTTTTGTATATTTAGATTTAAAATAAAGCCTGTATATTTCTATTTGTTGACTTTTTGCTATAAATTATGTTACTTAGAAGTGAATAAAATTGATCTACCATATTATATTCTATATTTTGATTCAATTTAAGATACAAAATATTTAAATGTTTGATGTTTTATTCAAAATGTTTTCAAATTGAAAAGTCATTTTAATATTACAACAAATTTATAAAATATATTTTAAATTTTGTAATAATATTTGTTCTACATATATTCGTTTTTTACTAATTTACTTTAAATTGATTTTTTTCTCTTATTTAAATGTATTTATTTGAAGCTAAAAATATTCCCAAACATTTAATCCCAGGTTTACCTCATTACGGTCAAAGTAACTTAGATCTACAAGTAATTTCAAATGGACTTACGTGTACATTTCCACACGTGTGTACTAACATTGACCACCTGAACTCGGTCACCTCATCATAAAACTGAAATAAGATCCATTAAGTCAGAACAATTTAAAACACACAACAACTTTCCTGTTTTTAAGTTTTGCTTTGTATAGTGTTGATTAACTCTGAGAAAACCCAACGGCTGCACAGACCCCCATTAGATAAACCCTGCTCTGCTACATGAGACGGATTTATAAGCACCGGTCCAGCACCAACAGCATCTGCAGGCCCAGAATAATCGTCCCCAAGCTGACCTGTAGGAGCAGCGGTCCCAGATGGTCCTTGTCAATGACCCCCTGACCGGTGGAAGACACATCTGCCTTCTGCACATCGTCGTCGCTGCAAGCGCTCTTTCCTGAGGACAGATGAAACACAGCTTCACATCTGGACTGCTAAAAGCCGTGCAGCCGTTTTAACTCCACAAAACAAATATTTCATTAACTTATAAGCAGTAAGGTGACCAAAAATAATCATTGCACCCACGGGTTTAACCTCAGAATGGCCACCAGGTGGCAGCACAAGCCCTCGATGCATGGCTCGGATGCCTTTCTATTTTTAAAATCACATGTGTCTGAGGCTTTGGTGGATAGCACTCAATATAGCAAGGTCATCTCACATGAGATGAGGAGCAGAACGGGGTTGGATTTAAATCCGTTTCAGACTATAAACCTGCCCGAGCAGAAAGAAGCGCTGGCTGGCAGCCGCTGGGAAAATGAAAAAAAAAAAAAAAAAGACACATACAGGGAGTAACCAGAGAGAGGAAACGTAAACGCCTGCAAAATGAAGAGAAAGGGAAAGAAAATGAAGATGCTAGGGGGGGGGGTGCGTTTAAAAGACAACAAAACAGATAAAATTAGAACACAGAGAAGCCCTCTATCATTTCCATCCGGTAACTATGGCAACCCGGCTGCACAACGCCGTGACCCGCTGGGTAGATTCCAG
>JBAMHT010000002.1:29055613-29070336 GCA_037177075.1 Craterocephalus fluviatilis | reverse complement strand
GACAAGACAGGTTTAAAAAAAAAAAAAAAAAAAGATTTGGCTCCATCAGCACATTAGCATGGATGCTGCGGCCTTCTAGCAGGAGCTCTACCTCTGACATCCAACTCAATCATCTATGCTGGCCAGTGCTGGTGAACATGTCCGGATGGGAGGGCTCGTCCTCAGATGTTCTCACTGCATTTGTTCTGATGCTTCGTGTCGGTCTGTAAAACCTTCCGTCCCTCTGTGAATGGGATCATATTGATTCATCAAACCTCTCAGCCCCAGGAAGCTGCCTCGGATTCCTCCGTCTGATATCTACATGTGTGAAATGGGATCCGGACTGCACTGCAGCCTGCTTCCATTTCACTCAGACGGCTGCGTTGATAAGCAACGATAACGCTGCGATGTCAGACGGAGGTTTGAGTGAGACGTCGGCTCGTTCGGCAGGCTGCTGATGACTAAGCTGTCACCCCAAGCAGACACAAGGCGAGGACGCTGAGGAGGATACTCTTACGTCAGATATCATTTACTTTATTTTTGCTTGCTCATTCGCATTATTGTCTGTTTTTTTTTACATGTCCAGCATCATAGCAGCAGAACGCTGGTCTGGCTGCTGTGTCGTGCCAAAAAAATCAGTTTTTCCAATAATAATACATCATCTCAAACTTTCTTAAATTTATTTTTAACAAGTGTTTGTTCCTGAATTCACATAATATCGCTGGACCTGACAGGAGAAAGTGAACAGAACAGAAAAACGTTGTTTAAAGAATCAGCTGTGCAGTGTGAATGGAGCCAAAGCTTCCGGATCCATTTCCATCCCCGTTTGCCACATTTCTGTTCCCAACTTTAACAGCTTGTCCCACCTTTAGTCCAAATTTATTCAAGCAAAATTTTGTTTATCAGTTAGAACCAATCAATCATATCTAAAATGAATAAATTCATCTTTTTGTAAAAATAAAAACTGACTGCAGTCGAAGCAGATCTCTAACCTCTACAGGGAGCTAACTCCTCAGAATTCACAGGTAGCCCTTTAAGGTCAAATGTGTTGAACTTGAATTATACTTCCTCCAAAATCTTTCATAATTACATTCAAATGTCCAACGGGGGACGGTCGAGGTTCATCCTGGTATTTAATTATACCATATGATGTGGATTCCTTTCGGTTTCTCATCACGCTTGCTCCCTGAAACACCGCCCTATGACATTTAGAGCACAAGCGTACTGTTTCATTCTCATGAAAAGGCTCTGGATTTGACACGATTAAACTGCAGGAGCCATTCTCTGATGAGGTCGGATCATATCTGGGAAGTGTTTGGATCAGAGATGTAGCCGGAGAGGAAGGCCGGCTCCTCCCGGGTAAAACATCAGTAGCCCAGGACTGAATCATTACTCTGTAATTGAATCATAGCTGAACTATTTTTCCTGCTTATTTTCTCCAACAACAGAATCACTTCTCATCAACGCTGGCTAGTCGGCGATGGAGTCAGTCAGCGAGTGATGGAAGTGGGAGGGGGTGGCAGGGAGGTAATGAAATTCCCACGTGGCTTGTCCATCCCCAAACCCGACATATTAATGAACGAGCACACGTTGGCTGCCGCTGTGGAATTGGAGCACACACACAACAATAGTCCTGTGCCTGAGGAGGAGCGCGGCGCAGAGGGCATCAATTTGCCTCTCCTCTCCCACAGAGCGCGGCATTCAGCAGAGCCTTCCTTATTCAGAGAAAGCCTCCACAGCAAAATAAAACTAGCGCCATCTGCTCCATCTCCCCTTGCCTCCCCTTGCCTCTGCCACAAAGCAGATGATTATCTACTGGAGCCTGCTTTGCTTCAGCGAAGCACTGGAGCATCGCAGCAAGCAACCAAAATATCAACTGTCGGAATTCAGAAACTTTTGACAAGTTGCAGACTTTCTGTTTTGCACTAAATGTGCTCTCTCTCCTCCTCTCTCTCTCTCTCTATCTCTACACACAAGATTCATTGACATTTATGCGGTGCAATGCATTCGGAAATATCACGCATGACTGCATCTTATGCCTCTGTCTGAATGCATACTTTTGTTTTCCATACGCTCTGCAGAAATGCCAGCGTGCGTGTGTAACGGTGAGCACTCTGAACGCTGCTTTGCATCTTTTCTGTGAGCACACACACATTCACAGCCAGCAAACAGCCAGGGACAATGGAGGATGCTAGAAATAGGGACCACAGGGGTCCGTTCGAACCCTCATGTGCCTTTCTTGATGGAAACGGTGTCTCTCAGCAGGCTTCTGTGTCCTGTGTGCAGGCCAGAGAGGTGTACACAAATACACCTCTGGCTGTGGTTCCATGTCTGACAGAAGGTGTTTCAACATGTGTTCAGGCTTAAAATAAATCTGTTTTCTTCTGTTGTTTTCTTGTTATGAAGAGATGCAACCAAAAAACACTTGACTGATGAGTGAGTCACTAATTCTCCTGGGCGATAACGTGCCACAAAGCTAATTAATAACACCAATGAGACAAACTTCTTGCTGTGAACGAGAACCCTGTTGGTGCACGGGCAGCACGCTGCTGGGATTTCACCGCTCTCTGCCCGGGAACAGGGCATCCAGGAAGTGACTCTGCACTCTCTGTGAGAAAGTAATATGAAATAATTGTCACCTCTTCCGGTAAACTCTGCACTTCACCTTCTTTTAAAATGAGTCTGTTGGAGCAACTAAGTCGGGTTGTTGATGCAGCCATTTTCAGACATAAAAGAATCACCCGGTTCAGTTTCAGGCTAAATGCAGCACATGGTGAGCACAGATGCAGAACCGGTGAGTGGAAGTCGGTAAAGCCTCGCCGCTTCCACCAGCAGTGAGACGGGAACAGCTGCAGAGTTACTGCAGAGACAAGGCGGAAAGACATCTGCAGCATAAAACCATCATTCTGCAGTTTTCAAGATGACTCAGGTTTGGCCCATGGCTAAGAATAAAAACCCAAGAGCTACATCTCAGACTCCAGCATCTCTACTCCAACATCCCTGACTGAAAGTCCTGAAGCAGTCTGCTGATGGTGTGAGTTGGTGTGTCGCAGCAGGAACGCATCTAAAGCCTGCAGGACGGCAGAGGCCCGGCGTTAGAGTCCCTGCCTGACAGGCTTCAGCATGTTCGCTGCAGAGAATTAGGAATAGAAAAAAAGAAGCTTTTTGATGGTCAAAAGGTTTGAGATAAAAAAATGTGTAAGTGTTAGAACTGTCCGTCACATAAACACATCAGATCGGTTCTTTATCCCGTGTCCATGTTTACATGTCATCCAGTTATAATCCAGTTCATTTTATTTTCCTTAAAGTGTTCATATAAGACAGTAAGTGTAGAAACAGGGAAGCAGTCTGCACTGAATCCATGCTGTCCCTCATTCTGAGCGTGCACGAGGCAGCAGGTGACAGTGGGAAGGGAAAAAACTTCCTTTCCCCAGGAAAGATAAAGCTCCAGCAGACTCAGACTCGGGGGGGATGGCCGGCTGTCTGGACTGTTTGATCTGCAGAAGAATGATGGAAAAAGGAAAAAATGGAGGCGTTTACTGGCCCAGAGTCCAGACCCCAGCATCTGTGCAGAAACCGGTCGATCTCTCAGGCCGTAGCCGCCATTCTGGACATGATGGGGTATCATACACAGAAATTAGGGAAACAGTTTCCTGGCTGATCACGATCGTTAAGAATCCTGACCTGGGTCATACTTTTATTTCTTTATTTATTAGAGTTTAGATGTCCCAAAATTACTGGAAAATACTTCACATCACTCGTGAAGCAATACAAACTCTGAGCTAGTGTTCTCTAACATAAATGAAAGGATCAGCCAGTGAGGTCGGTTGTATTGAACAACTGCAGAAAAAAATTGCAGATCTTGGTTTATTTCTAGCACTCCGTAAAGGATCGGCCGATCACGGATCCCTAACAAACTAAAAGAAAATCAATGCATCCCGTGTAGAATTACATGCACGCTGTCTGTTTTAGATAATAAAGCAAGCCACGAAGAACCTGCAGACCTAAAACAAGCCCACATTTACCAAACTGACTCAATATGAAAGCTTCCTTTATTCAGAGAGTTTAGTATCGCCTTTGCTCGTCACTCTCGCTCTGCTTGAGACGAGTGCCTGTCATTGTTTGCACAGTGTCCGTCCTATCAGCAGTCTCTAGTCTCTGCACTAATCCGACTTAAAGCATGTTTGTGTGTCTTATAAAAGCCTTTGAGTCTGCTGCTTGGCTTGGTTGGTCTGTTTTTCACATCATAGATCAGGCAGACTGAGACGAGCCAAGGACACGGACGGAGATGGGAGAACTGGGATGAAGACGTACTGCAGGGAGGCCATCTACATGAGCGGAAAGAATAGGATTATGCAGACAGGAGCAGTCTCTGCCTTCTCTTCTGTAAAGATTTCTCCACCTTTCATATGAAAAACTGCACAGAAGGTAAACGCAGGTGTGTTTGAGGGTTTCATAGAAACAGAAAATCAGAGACTGATCAGGAGACTTCCCAGAGAATCAGAGATCAGGCTGGATCATGTTTGAGCCGTCAGGATGGCAGGTCACGGCACAGAAACAGAAGGAAGAGGATGAGCAAATACTCAAAGGAAGGAGGTTTTAGACAGGCAGGGAGCTGTGGAGCGTAAACAGGAAGTGTCACTGTGGCGAACCGCAGCGCTGCTCGGATAAAAGCAGGTGAAAGAGCTCCGGCCGAGTCCAGCAAGCTTCCAGCTGTCACTGTTTGTGTCATTCAAGGAGCTGCGAGTGGGCAGGGAGGTGACACAGTCTGCCTCCTTAACTCCTCACAGCAGTGTGTGTTTGTGCACGTGTGCGGTGCACATGTGTGCAGACACAGTGGGAACACTTTGCAGTTTGGATGAGCTGCGCATTCATTAACAGTTCATAAAAGAAAGGATAATTAAAAGCTTGCTGTGTTTGTAATTACCCCGTAGCACCTGTTTCCGCCGCCGCGTGTCTTCTCTGCCACAGTGCAACGCTCGCTAGCGCACTCTCTCTGAGGTGATGCCAGGGCTCAGGGGCACAATTTATTCTGTGGACTTAGATGGGATTCATAAAGTTGAGATTTCATTCATTAAATCTGGAGATTCATTAAATGAGATCAGAAGGAGAAATGGGAGTGTTTTGGGCCAAAAGCAATGGAAATGCACACAACCAAGGACACAAATATTAAAATGTGGCGAACATAATATTAACCTCATTCTAGCGTGAAGCAGGAAACTTAACGAAATCATAATTTACTTAGCCGATGTGTTTTATAGCTGCACACACCTGTATCTGCACATAACACCTAACCAGAAAGGAAGCTGCCCTTAAAGGGAATCGGTAACTCTTTGTGCTCTATATTCATATGAAAATGGATTCATGTATCAGAAACTTTTTCTGTTGAAGACTCCACCGCTTTTAGGCGACACCCCAAAGCTTCGGTGGAGTTTCTGCAGAATAAGAAGCTTTGATTAATGTTAATTTATGTTTCTGAAGATGTTTAGTAACTCTGTCTGTTCAGATGTGGACCAGAAGGGCTGGATTTTCAGATTCCATCCTCCTTCAGATACAAGTTCTAGCTTTATTCCAGAAGTCTGCCCCCTCTGGCGACAAATGGAAGTGTGCGTGCATGGGCCGCTTGCACTTCGCCTACGTTGGTCTACGGGCACTGCACTCAGCCACGAGCCAGCCCCAATCAGCAGGTGCAGCACTGTGAAGTTGGAGGAAAATAATGTCTTAAATCCAACATCTAATTCTGTCCTGCTAGTCCCGTTCAGGGTCGCAGGGTATCTGGAGTCTACCCAAGCAACTAACGGGCGAGAGGCAGGGTACACATGTACAGGAAGCCAGTCCATCGCAGAGAGACAACGACCATCCACACAGAATTTAGAGTGGCTAATGAACCTACCATGCATGTTTTTGGACTGTGGGAGGACGACGGAGAACCCGTGCATACCTCTACGGTAGAACATGCTAACTCTACGGAAAGGCTGAAAGGAGCAACCTTCATGACCTCCACAGCCCTGCAGAGAAGCAATCCTGCTTCAGAAATGTGTTAGATAATGATGATATTATGTGAGTGTGATTCAGGCAGCTTAAAGTCAGACCTGACAGGAAACAGTGGACCTGTTTCACAGATGTTTTTTAATATATTCACAGCACCTGCTTGCTTTGTTTTATGCACTCTGAGTGACTTTAGTCTGAAAAATGCTTTATAATTAAAGTTTGATTTGATTTAACCCTAAACTGTAAACTTTTTTGTCCACTTTCTAGAAGGTCGGACTTTTGAAATTTCATACAGGATAACACATCTTCACCAGACTGATTGAGTGTTTTTTAATATGTTTGCTTGTTGTTACATTTAGATTCAACCAAGGAAGTTTAAATAGTCTGAACCGTAGACTTTAAAAAGGAGGCGCCGAGAGGGGGGCTTTGATGGTAAGGAGTGATTACTGACAGCCATCAGACTCAGAGCTACGAGCTAACAAAGCTAACTGGGAAATAACAGGAGCTAACCAGCTAACGGAGGACGGCGAGATAACGCTAGCGTTAGCGGCTAAAAACCGCAGATGTGTTACTCTTGGCCTCATTTTCCCGGATAGTCTATCTGGCACCTGTTATGAGGAATTTTAGGATGAAATACTGGATACTGATGAAATAATGGAACTGCTGCCCCTACTGGAGGACGGGGGAACACCAATTTTTGTTACTTCCACATAGGCTTCAGGTTTCAAAGCCAGAGGTTGCTGCTTGGTCTGAATTAAATTCACGCAAACTTCAGCCCTTCAAACCATGCTGCATGCTCTGTAAGATGACATCATTCAGATTATACGAAGGTTTTCATGTCATAATAAAGAACTTAAACTTTTAGTGAAATTTTAGTGGTTCTTCTTTTGGGAAATGACCGAATAATTCTTTAAAAGTATCTTTAGAGAGGAGGGAGGGCACACACAAGGGAGTGCAAATGAAATGAAATGAATGGGTAGAGGGACTACTAATCAGTTCAAAGCTATTCCGCCCTATTTCTGACTGAAAGGGATTCTTTTAGAAACCTAACAGGTCAAAGGTGGATGAGTAATGACTAGCTTGCTCAATTACAAATGGATAATGGCTCCCACCTCCCACCTTTCTTCTGATCTGATGGCTTTGCAAAGCAAAAACCCGGTAATGACGCTAGTTTCAATCAGGCCACATTGGGAATTTCTCTCAGCCGCCTCGCATGATAATGACCGTTCGGACAATTTTCTCTCTTTTATCAGACCTGAGCGTCCTCTTTTTTCCTGTCTGAGACTCAAAAACGTCTCCTTGAGGTAAAGATGTCTCTATCTGAGGTGCAATTTGAGGTCTGTGCTGTAAGGAGGCAACATTTTTTTCAACACAAAAACAATGATTTTCACATCCAAACAACTTTTATTATAAAAACCAACAATTTTCCCAACAGAATGGAAGACAGGCTGCAAACATGGAGCAGAATGAACCTCTCTGCTGTGGGATTGCTCATTTTTACAGCTGTTTAACAGGATGTGAGAGATTTGAGTTATTGGGAAATACAGGAACAGGAAATCAGACTTTGTGAGACTGTTATGTCCAGATTCTTCATCTCTAAAATGACTAAACGTTTGAGCGAATTCAAGCTGTTGGCCGTCTTGAGTTCCAGGTCAGTGTTTTGTGGTACATGTTGTTCGCCTCGCTCAGAGGAAAATAAGATGGAACATGGCACCGGGGGGGTGTGGTATGCCAACAAGCTCTTCAGTGAGATCTCTCTGTGATGTAAATGCATTCCCTCCACATTACGGAGTGGCTGTGGGAGACAGCCGCTCTCATTGTTTATGCCTGCCTCGGCCCCGGGGACATGTGTCGGGGTTAAGAGTATCAAGTTTATACAGAAAATTATTGACAATTTGATAATAGCGGCAAGTTTGAGAGAGAGAGTTATGGCTCCGATAGATGGAGGAAGGTGTGGGGAGGTGTCCTGGGAAGCCACAGGGAATGGGAGGCCTCACAAAGCATGGCATTCCTCTCCCCACCCCCCTCCCCTCCCCTCCCAGCTTTTCCGATGGGAGAGGAGGCTGAGTGGCTGACTCTCCAGCAGCACCAGCCAGTCAGAACTGGGCTGAGCTGCTCATTTATCTGAAGGAGAGGAATTAGTCGGAGCAGGTGAAGAGAGGAATCTGCACACAGATCCAGATAAAAAGCCTTACAGGGAGAATCTAACAGATGACACAGTATGCTGCGCCGAACATGCCGCCTGCAGGCCATCGGTCCGAGCAGCTGTGCTGCTCCATCACAGCAGATCATAGAAGCAAAGCTGGAATCCTGTTGAGGCTCCTTTGGATTTGATGCAAACGCTTTCCTCAGCACTTGCGCCTCATTTAAGATCCTGTTGATGCTGCAAGTTGTTTTAGCCGCTTCTGTTGGCTAGCTTCCCCCCCTGGCCTTCCTCGCTTCCTGCATTAAGCTAGCATTAGACATCACACCGGCCTGCGTCTCGTTTTGGGTGTGTTGCAGTTTCACTTTAACCTTTAACACTCACCTGTTTGTGCCGTGAGGCGTTTGAGGCCCGGAGCATTCATGCAACCTGCGCTGGCGTCCCCGCTGCGCTCATCTTCCACCATGGATAGCAGCTCGCTGATTTGTTGCATTTCTTTGAAAATCTCTCCCAGGGAATCCATAAAGCTGCGGTAATTCCCGGGGCGGAGTGTAGTTAAAAACCCAGGTGAGGACTGCTGAATTATTCTCTTCCAGTTTTCTCACATTAAAGGCAGATTTTTATCTGCCGCCTCTGGCCGTGTGTCTAAGCAGCGCTGCAGCCGGTACAGCCCTGTCAGCTGTTTGAGAACTCCATATCTGCAGCTGTATCCACATCACTCACGCAGGCTGCGGCCACTGTAACCCCCCCCCCACCTCCAGCCGCTCCCCGCAACCTGGACGCCTGTTAGAACACTGGCAGGGAACAAGCACTTTAGCCCACCTGAGAACAGGTGATCCTTCACAGATGGAGGAGGCTGCACCCAGGGGACTTCACGCTCTATCGTTTGCATCTTTGGCTCATAAATCTTTTATAAAGGATGTCAGTTTTGCTTACACAGAGGGGAGGCGACTGCCCCTCAGGAGCAGGATAAAATACAGGTACAAAAGGCTTTTGTGGGCTTAAGCTGGTTGATGTGTGCACTTGCTTGTGTGGGAAAAAAGCAGCTTTCTTTGTGTTTCACTTTGCACAAGCATGCTTGATCCTAATTTGATGCGTGTTCCCTCTTATATGCGCTTATCTTGTGTTACAACATATTTACCATATTAATAGTAACCATTCATATGCAAATGAGCAAAGACTGTTTGGATTCAACCACCACCGCCCCCCACCTCCTCGCATCGCTGTGAATTCCTGAATTTCTTTGTTTGATATGTATTGTAACCCGGGTATTGTACTTTTCCAGAGTAATATTCTGCAGCACAAAGACACCGGCGTGCACATTATTCAGTCTCAGACATATTCACACATGCATGCTTTTACATAAAGACAAGCAGGAGGAGAAATGATTATCTATTTCAGACCAACAAGCAGCCTGAGCTCCACCATATCTAGCATATATTTATCTATTCATTGTCTCGTTGGCTGTGTTCATTTCTCTCAGAGGGGATGTCTGCTGTATCTAACAGCAAGCAACGTCAGCTCCGTTTGTCTCTTCTTTACATTCTCCACGTTTAATTCTAAGCCGGGCTCGTCTTGTCATCAGATCATGCCTAACAAGTCGCCAGCCCTATTTTTGGCCTTTGCAATTGTTTTGGTTCATCATTTTCGTGACACTTGCGATGAATATTTCCACTTTGGTCAGACAAAGAAGTGAGTGTTGACGGCTTGTTCACAGTGACGTCCCCCATCACACCGATCAGACGGAGAGTCTGGAGCGGCCATGTATGAGTCGGGCTGCTCCGAGCTCTCTTGTAAATGTCAATGTGCGTTTATGCATGAAGGGAGCCGAAGGGCTCCCTGGATAATTTCCGCCACCCTGAAGTCATTGTTGCCGTGTAATTGTATTTGTGCACCTCACCTGTTTGCTGGGTGGGTGATACGGGCACTGTAAATCAAATTATGTCATTTATTCTGCATCTAATGAGTGATATAACGATACAAGTGGGCTGGATTAACGCCAAGCCGCAGCCATAAGGAAGCAGCGTCCCGCTCAGGCCCACTTTCCTGCCAAACGAATGCCTTTACTGCCCGTGTGCTGCATGAGTGGCCGTGATGAACGGGAACTAATCATGCTGTCGTTTCCTTCAGACGTCTGTTTGTTTCCTTAGTTTCTGCCTCTGTCTGACGCCTTGTCTTCATTTTGATTTTCATGACTCTTATTGGAAAAATATCTTGATCTCTGTCTTCCTCCGTCTGTCATTTCTTGCTTTTTGTTTGCAGCCACTTTCTTCTGTCGCTAATCCTCCCATCTATCCGCTCCATCTGCTGGAGCTGCTCAGTGTTTCTGCATGAAAATGCCTCACAGACAAGCTGCTTTATAGATATGTGCTGGTTATTTAATGGTAGGCTTACAAACCGCCTCCAGATGAAGAGAAATGAACTGTTTTATCCTCGAGGAGTTCCACTCCTGCAGACTTGTACTCCATTTGCACGCATTGATTAGCAAAGATGCACATTCCACATCAACATTCATGCAGTAGAAACACAGTTTGAGCACGACGGCTGAGCCGCTTGATGAGGGGCTGAAAAGTGTTTTCTCCCGGTGCAGCTGTACCACGGCTGAAAGGAGGTTCACTCACTAATACATCTTTTTCTCTGTTGAGCTGAAAGGAAAGTGAGAGTAAATGACTATCGATTGGCCTGCCGCAGGGTTGGAGTTTGCGGCCTGCTAACTGCTAGTCTGGCTGAGTGGCTATTATTAGCATTGCTCACATGTCGTGCACAACCCAGGTAAGTGGCTGTCCCTGACAAATGCTGTTTGCCAGCCCAGTCCATTATCTGCGGGAGCGGGATGACCGCTGGGCCTCACTGCTAATATGCAAGGAGATGCTTATCAGTTCAAATTAAGAGGAGGCCCTCCCAGAGACCAGGGGATGTAATTGTTTTTGACAAGCCTCAGCCATGAAGCCTCCAGAGAGGAAATGGATGCAACTCCTCATGTCAGAGAGCTCAGATGGTCACCTCCTCACATCTCACTGCGCTGGTATTAGGGTTCATTTATTCCATCACAATGGTACAGATGAGCTGATTTTCTCATGTGTGATCAAACCTGGCATCAGATAGTTGCCAGGGCTCGGATAGACGTTTGGCTCATTTGTAAGACTTTGACACTTTGTGAGAAGAATGGAGCAGATGAGAAAGAAAAAGAAATACGTGACATGGCTGGGATATGAAATCAAAGCGGCGTGGCATTTCTAAGCAGGCCGACCTGAAGCCAAACATGCTCTGCTGTCATGTGTGGAGCAGCTTTGAATAAAAAGACCCGTTTCTGCAGAGTGCAAACGTCCGACTGGGCAATCCATCAGGCCCAAATTGGAAAATTACTTATAATTTACCTGACATGGTTATGCATTAGGGTGGCGCAGCAAAAATATGAGGGCTGTTCTCACAAATTTGTCTTCATCTAAAGGATATGCTGAGATTTTTCACTCGTTAAAGCATTTTCATATGAACCAATCCCTGTTCAGAGCTGGAAATTATGAGCTATTGGTCAGAGATGCTAACCGGGGTCTGAAGACTGAAATGCTGAGCTGTGTCAGAGACTTCCAAGTACATGTAGAGTGTATGTTAGGATGTATCCTGGGGTCCTCTCTCCCACATGCATCACTGTGCAGAAATGATGGAAACAGACACTTTATTTCAGAAAACGCTCTGGTGGTGAAAAATAGCTGAATATAAACAAGGCTCCGTTCACATTGCAGGCAAAAAGTGACTCTAATAGAACTTCTTTGTCCCCACATGACTCATATCTGATCTTTTATTACAGTCTGAGCACCACAAATCCCACCCATGCAGGGAGGGCATGTCTGCTAATATAATGTGCACACCAGATATTAAAAAAGCCACAAAAATGAACAAGTATCTCTCAGCGCGACTCGTTAAACATGATGTGATTGATTCAGTCAACCGTACGTGTACGTCCAATGAAGTTTAAAAAACTTCTTTATAAGCTCCTCTGATTTTCACTGATTTCAACATCTTACTTAAATACAACCTGCGGAGCTTTGAGATGTTGCGACAAGGCCTGGTGACTTTTAGACTGAGAAGTCGTGGTGGACTTCTAGACAAAATAGACTTTCTGTGAAGGCTGTAAGTTCTGGAAAACTCCACTATCCCGTTTCAGAATACAATGCCGGATAAAAGCACACCTGTTTGCATTCATCTTCATTCTACGAAATATCATTCCACGAAATATCCCTCTCAGTGGCAAACGTAAAGAAATGCTTTTCTGAAGGAACAAATGAAAACTGCTCTCCAGCTTACTTAAGCTGCTAGTTTAACAAATTTCCCACTGAGTTTTATAGACTGTGCACATGGAATTGCGGAGGGATGATCACTATGATCACTATCAGAGCTTATGGGGTCCCTGGAGGAATCAATGCATTTCCAGGTGACATATATTTGTGGAAATGAGAGATAAATATATGTCTTTGCAGGCATCATAATAAAATAAAAAAAATAACTAGACACATGATTAAGAATAAGAATTAGAAATATATTTCAACCCATTTGCCTCTGATGATGTGCACAAACTCCCCCTGGCCTGTCTAAATGATGGAGGTGTTAACAACGATCCGTTTGCAGGTGTACGCTCCCTCGGGGGAAATATGTTTACTAATTGTTTGTTTTAACTGGCTACTCTACACCCAATTTGCCAATATTTATGGCCCAGAAAGACTAGAGGGATGCAGGAGCTGCAGCTGTTGCTCACGGAGAGCGTCTCGGGTGATTGCACCTAACTGCTGTTTCAGGTGTCGCTATGGAACGGCAGAACAGCGGGGCTCGTGTTTGGATGAGGAGAGAAAGACATGATTGACAGATCGGGTGGTCTGGCGCAACATGGCGGCTTCAGCAGAGGCGCATGTGGACGCGGAGTCGGAGGAAAGCGATCGGCTACCCATATGCTAGTCAGCGGTTTTGGATTTTAATGCTGTAACAGAGTTACATTTTTGGACTGAGCTCCTCTGGATTCCTTTTCCTCCCTTCAGTAGCTGGAAAACTGACCGATTTCTCTGCTTCCTTGAAAAATTTTGTTGCAGTTGTTTATTCATTCGGGCCATATGGTGTGAGCTCCGTTCCAAGCTGTTCTGCCAAACACAAACACAAAAGTTAGGTACCTAGAGACATCATTAAGGCTTCGGAGGGGTGTTCTAAACTTGCAGCAGATTTGGATGGAACATGCAGTACTTGTTGATTTCTCTGAAGCGTTTCCAATCTTACAAATCAGCTACCTGTTTCTGTCTGCGAGCTTTAATCGTGAGAAATTCCCCCTGTGATTCAGCAACTCCATGAAAGATATGTTTGAGGATTTAAATACATTGTGGCTGTTTTGTAAATAACCTTTAAAGGATGACAGCTGACGGATGTCTGAATGCTAACAATAATGTTAGCACATCCACGTAAGACACACAGCAAGCCCCTTTATAGTCAGGCAGTGACACTGAGATCTGAAAGCAATTTAATATCTGTCATGTCCCCATTAATATCAGGGCGTTAATTACACCTTATAAAAAGCCTGTCATGTTTCATAATCCCACAAGCAGCAACAATTCAAATTCAATCAGCGGCTCAGATCTGGGATTGAATAAGCGCGCTGTCAGCCTGTAATTGAACGGGTGTCCGGGCGAGGGGCAGAGCTGCCAGTTCAAACATGTTTATTATTCCTCATCTAGATCTTATATCTGACCTTGAGGCTTTAGAAGATGGCTCTTTGTCCTGGCGGCTCGGTCTGAAGGAGATAGCGAGCCACCGGCGTGCGCGGTTAGCATGCAGATCACGTCGGCCTACCGTTGGCAGCTGAGAGGGGAACTAGTGCTCGCTCCTCTGACCCCGTTGTTTCCTCCCTCAGTTCATCTTTTTGTCCGGGTGCAGGAGGTTCTCCCCTTCTACTTTGACTTGTTTATTCCTGACTATGTGATTAACGGCCACACATTCCCCTCGGACCACTCCGACACGAGAGAAAACAGCAGATGACAGAGGGGAAATGCTCCTTTATGAATAAATAATTTCTGTTCTGAAAACACTTCATGCTCAAACATAGAGCTAACATCACAGCTCGGCTCTCGGGGTAATAACTTTCAGGATATGGATGCAAAACTAAAGAAGGCCAACCACTGCATTTCTAAGACGTATTAGTCACAAAGAGCCAGATGCCTATCAGGAGTTCTGACCTGTTTCTGTGGCTTTAATAATCAGCCCTCTCCTGCTCCCTGGTTGGGGAAGCTGAACAAATCACCCGGAGCTTTTGTGTTGCAGTATTTGCCGACCTTGGTCAGACACAGTGGTTCCCCCTCGCTGCATTTGCAAAGCCCACTCCGAGGCTGGAAATGATGGACTGGGAAGGTCAGTAAATGTGAAGCGCACATGGGCGGAAAAATGAAAAGAGAATCAGGTGAGCCACAAAGACTTATCACCTGGCTCTGACCTGCCTGTAGCCTCCCTGACGGAGGCGGAACGGGTCATAGATTAAGTAGCTGTCATGTTGATGTGTGTGTGTGTGTGTGTGTGTGTGGGGGGGGGGGGGGGGGCCAGAGGGGGGAAAATTGAAAGTTCCCCCCCAAACTCCCCT
>JBAMHT010000002.1:28602694-28613353 GCA_037177075.1 Craterocephalus fluviatilis | reverse complement strand
AAGCAAATTCTCTTTGTAAGATTTCTTGGAATAAGACGATGTATTCAAGCCTCACAAGATCTTGAAATAAGCTAGGAAAACTAGTTTTTCGCTATATTATCCTAGTATTGTGAAGTTTTGTGTCTCATTATAAGTTTGTGCTGCTCAAAAGTTGCATTTCCCCCCTACTGTCTTAAAACAAGTTCCTGTATCTCACTGAAATGTTGCTGTTTAGCAGATTGTATCTTATATTAAGCATGATGAGATATTTTGAGTAGAAATTAGAAAAATGCACTTTTCGAAGAGAAGAGTAAAAAGATGTACTAAGCACCAATAAAATGGAAAACAAAAATAAATAAATTAGTCAAATTAAATCAGAGAATAAAGAGCAAACACTGACAAACCAGCTGAAAATACACGTGAGACTAATCTGAGGCTTTTATGGAAGTATTGTTTGCGTTGTACCAGTTCTCACCAGCAGAGGTCACTGTTGATTCAGTTGTGATACTTGGACAGGCTGGTGCGCGTGTGTGCACGAGTTTATAAAGAATTTTTTTTGATAACCTTTGTATGGAAAGCATGAACAGATTTATTTGACTTCCAGCCCTGCAGGGATGTGAAAGTGAGAGTTTATATCTGTGGTGAAGGCTGATGAGAATCAGAACTTGGGCCACATTTTGAGTCTGACTCATTCTAATAAAACCACCACTGGAACTTTCAGTTACTTGATTTGTTTTTGTGTAGAAAACACGCTCAGAGTGAGGAGAGGTTGGAAGGCCGCTCATCTCACCTTAGATAAAGAGACATTTGTTCATGTGGTTACATAACCACAGAGAACAGCACTAACAGAGGTGAGGACACGCAAATACCACACAGCCCCCCTCCAGTCTCCACTATTCACAGCATTTTGAATAGTCTGTTATGTTGGAGATCCAACCAACGTTTTCACAGTGGTTGCCTCTGATTGATGCTAAATATAAACCTTGCTCTTCAGAGTATTGTAGGTTTTCTAGTTGAATTAGAAATTAAACTAATGGTCAGCAGTGCCATCATTCCCCCCACGCAGCATTACGACCTGGACCAAATGTTGTTTGTATTTTTAGGCTGAACAAAAATAGCATTAGATTTAAAAAAAACAAGCTGATGTGGCTTTGTGTGCAGTAAAGGTGCACCTGTGTGTCTGCCTACAACCTGCATGCGCTTTATATAATACATGCAACGCAGAGCCATGATAATAATATTTGTATTTTAAATTAGGCAAAGTCAGAGGACACCACATACCTCAATGCCCCAACTCCCAAAACAAACATATTATACAATTTGTAGCCAGGAGTACCAATCCATACTATTTCCTTTTAGAAAGGACAAGACTCCGGGTTGTTTGCTCACCAGAAATGACCCTTATTTTACAGTAGCTCATGCTGCAGTGAGCATTGCCTTTCATTAATACTGTCAGTGAGATAAAAGATCCAGTTTGACACACGGGTCACACGAAACATGCAAGGACGTCATTGAGCTGAGAAAACAAAAGTTTAAAGTGATCAAGGTTCCAACAGAGAAATAAATGAATGAATAAATAAAGTCAAAAGTTAAGGTATAAAATAGATGCATACATATATAAAACATTGCTACAGGAGCAGAATCAAAGCTGTTTTTACCGCCATGTTCTGCGCCTGGACCTTACAACCTCCATCCATCAGTCATCACTATCACATCTCGACTTTGTTCAAGGAATTTTTATCTTTCACAGAACCAAGACACCAAAGAAAAAGACACAACAGATTCATTAACGACACATTTATTTATATAACTGCACACTCTATGGTTTCCTTAATAAGAGGATATTTTGCTTTAGGTTTCTACCTGAAATCTGGGCTGAGATCAGGCCGCTACACTTGAGCCAGCACAGTACCTCCAGACCTACTTGACAATAAGAAAAACCTCAAATTGGAGCCAAACATTTGCTCTCTGAGGTATTTTATACACATACATGTACATAAATACAATAGCAGTAAAAGGTTTGGACACATTTTCCCTTTGATCCAATGGGAAAGTGTGGGACCTCACACATTATGAATTTAAACCATTTAAAATGATAACAATCAGAGCAAAAGTCACATTAAATAATTTGGTTTTCAGCATTTCTTTTTCTAAATGCTGACATATTAATTTTCAAGATTTTTTTAAAACTGTTGTAGCAGAAATTAATTCCCACTCTTCAGAAAATTTTAATTAAATGAAAATAAAACTTTGTTTTTGTGTATTTTTTATATGAGGAAATGTTGATAGAGAGGGAAAAGCTCTAGAGAAATGTTAATGTCACGCCCTGGTTGGTTTCAGATAGTGTGGATGCAAAACTAGAGCAGATAGAGTCAAACCCAGCTTGGACAGATGATCTGTTTACTGTTACTGAATCTTTATGTTTTGTAATATTTACTAAAGAAACCATAATGAGGAAGATTTAGTTAAAAACGCATTATCTGAGATAAATATTTGCTTCAAAGCAAGGCCCGTGGTGTAGTTCCACTCATCCCTACGATGAGGTGTAGCTATTAAATAATCCGACTGGGCTTATGTAAGTTCAACTAGAATCCTCATCTCACAGTCTGTGATATTTTTTCTCAATCCAAACTAATGCTACACGCATTTAATCATATGCTTCACTTGTATTGAAGATTTATGAAGCAAAAACAAACTTGTTTAGTGCTATTTAAATGAGCTTTTCCCTGCAGATGGCTGCTGTCATAAAACACATCACATTATATTGTGTTCTGGCCTCGTTTTCACAAGAAACTACACACCACACTGACTTTCACCTACACTTGACCAGACACATATGCCTCCACATAGTGATGTTGCGCAGGGTGACATGGATGAGCACTGTGCCTGAGGGATGGGAGGCTTGCACATCAGCTCATTTGCGTCTGTTCCACATGAGTCAGATAAAGTTTTCTTTATTTTTAGACAGTCTGGCAAACATAAATAGTAAAGTTTCTTTCCCCAGGCTGTGAGACTGCTGAACAAGTCCAGTAAAAAATAACATGTTATAACAATTTATTATTATTATTATTATCATCAACAACAACAACAACAACAACGACAAAAACAACAATAATAATAATGATTATATTAACAATTTATAAAATTTTGGTTTTTTTATTTTTTTAAATTTTTTTAAATTTAATTAAATTAAATTAAATTAAATTTAATTAAATTAAATTAAATTAAATTTAATTAAATTAAATTAAATTAAATTAAATTAAATTAAATTAATTTTATTTTATTTTATTTTATTTTATTTTATATTTATCTTATCTGTTATCTTTTTAGAGTAACCCAACCCAAGTTTTTCACTGTGCATGTAACTGTATATCCATGTGTGACAACAAACACCATGAACCTTGAAGCTAACCTTGCACGTCGGGAGGCATCTGAGTGTTCAGAGGGAAAGACAGACGGACATGCAGGGAAAAACTACATGATACGAGTTGGAAGGGGTTTTAGGCGGTCTCGGGCTTACGTCAGCCCACCTGATTCTTAGCCAGCTGAAAATACACACATGCTTGTAAAATTTAAAAAACAAACATACACACATAAACTGTTTATGCACGATGAAGGGCTTACGCAGACTTGCAACTGGGGACAGAGTCATGGGAAGCAGGAAAGGGCAGCAGTATCAGAGGCTAAAGAGAATCCCAGGATACTTAGAAAGAACTATGAACTATGAGCCATTTGTTTCGTAAAAGACTCCATGTCTGGCACATCGCTGTCACTGAAACCTCATCGGACTGTGGAGAGGCTCTGTTTGGCAGCCACTTACGATAACAAGTGTTTCACGATGGTTTTATGTATTCACAGTATTTATCTATCTCCCCCCTTAAGCCCAAAATGCTGTAATCCCTGACTAATCCAGCCAAGTCCTGGCACTGTACGAAGCCACACAAACGCCCAAAACCTGATCAGGGAGGGCAGGCAGGCTTCCTTTATTTCACCTTCATGGCTGAGTTTGAACAAAGTGAGTTAATTTGTGCCCGTAATGCTTCATTACAGTAATTAAAAGGTCAGGGTAAATAAGTTTGACAGGGCGGAGCAGCCTGCTGTGGGCCAGCTGACGGCCCCGTGCCCGACAGACAGCGTCACTGCTGCTGTTATGCAACACTTTAATTACATCTTGGCTGGATCTTTGCCTTCCTTCTCTCACAGTTATTGTCCATTTCTCTGGGAATTTCTGGGAGAAGACAAGACTATCAGTTAGTCCACAACTCTTTGCTTTGTCCTGACATTTCATGGTTTTCTAAACAAGCAGTTTGATTGTATTTATTGCTAAAAACTTGCTATATCTGAGAGCTTTCCAGTAGTCGACAGAAGGGATTTGATGAGCTATTTGATTTAGATTGGAATGAGGTTATGACACGGTTTTATCTCGGTGCAAAAATACCCACTTTGTGTTACATCATGCTGTCATTTCTAAATTTGCTCTCATGCTCAGTTGTTTTTTTATCTAATGTACATTGCTGTAATCTTTGTTAGCGTGTGTGAGCGATATTTATAATACATGTCTTAGTGAGGAGCGACTATAGTTACATTTATACAATTGAATCACTGCATTTTTCTGTATGTATTTATAGTTATACTTTCAGATAATTTGGCCCCATTTCCAAATGACTATATCAGTCTGCTCCAGTGTTCTATATACTATCACCACATATTGTACAACTCATAATCAAAACTCACTTTTAATTGATTGAGACCTAAAGAACTACCTGCAAAAAAAAACAACAATATTCCCATAATTCTTAGTTTTACCTTTACTTTAGTGCCATTTCTTTAACATTATATCCAAACTAAACAAGTCATTCTCATCATGAGTGGTGGGAATGTGTACAACGGGTGATGCTGACTCCCACTGCAGTGCATAAACTCTGACGACAGAATTATTGATTTACTTCTATTATGAAGTAATCAATTACATTTTCTCCTCCTAGAGGCTAATTGTTATGTAATCAGATATTTGCATTTTATCGTGTTTAACTGTGATGACTCAGAGTTGAGGGCCCACAACACATCAAACCAGATGAAAGTTAAAGTCCAAAGACTGCAAAAACAAAAGAAGAATTGGTTGATGGTTGTTGTTTTCTGATGGGCAGCATTTAGGTGACATGATTCAAATCTAAAGCTACAGTATGCAACAAGCATAAACTTTTCATAACGTCTCACCAGGAGTTTGTATCATATACGATGCAATGCAATACGACAAGATGCAACATGATGCGATGCTGTAAGATATCATATTATGTGATACAATGCAACATGAGTCAATCCAATGCAATATGATACGATACAATATGACAGAATGTGATACAATGCAATGCAATACAAAGTAATTCAATAAAATATCATGATGCAATACAATGCAATATGATGCAATATGATGATGCAAGACGATACAATATACATGTGATATGATACAGGGTAATTTAGTGTGAAATCATGACGCAATACCAGATGATACAATGCGATAGGATGTGATACGATGTGACATGATACAACACGATGCGATATCGTAAAACCCATCCATCCATCCATTTTCTGTATGTTTAATCCAACTGAGGGTTGCAGGGTTAGCGTATCGCACATGTGATGGGATAAACAAAAATGAAGACTAATTAAAAACAATCAACATGCTAAAATCTGTATCGTTAGTGGATCCTAAGTGAATGTTGCTGTAACCCTTCCTTATGAGGCATCCTGTTCCAGAATTAGATGAAAGAGCTGAAGTAGACTTCCTGGTTTTCTTCACGCGCAGGCCGGTAACTGCAGCAGAGCCAGCGTTTTTCGTTCGCCTGTCAGAGTGGAGCAACAGTCCTCAGGTGAATCCTTTTGCCTTAGCTAGCCTGGACCTCAGAGCTCCGTGTAGATGCATCACAACATGACTCTTAGCTTCTAGGAAAAAATAAAAACGCTCGGGGCCATTTAGGTTCTCAGTACTGTTGTTTGAACTGAGTCTGCATGTTGACGTCATCACACCGTGAGAAAGAGAAGTGTAAGAAAAACATGGTTATCTCCCAGAGATGTATTTTTAGATTTCAGCATTTTGCACAATGAAGCTAAATCACACATTCTGCTGTGAGACTGGTTTTTGGTGAACTCATTAATAACTGTAAGTTAGATCAGTTCAGACACAATCCATAAAAACAGATGGAACAGAGTCTAAGTACATACAAAACAATAACCTAAAAACAAGAATGAAAAGGATCAGAATAATGGTTCCTTTTTTATGACAATGTAATCGTACACACACAACATTTAAAACAAACGAAAATGTTTAGTAAATTAAAAAGGCTAATTTGGCTTCTAGCCTCTACCTGACCAGGCTTGCATTACTTTAAACCCTAACAACACAACAAAGGAACCATTTAAACTAATACTTATTCAATAAATTAACTTTAACCATCTTTTAAAAGATATTTATTGATTTGACTTGTTTCACATCTTTACTCAGATGATCCAATAAACTAAGTCTTTTAACAAATAAGTTCTAAATTTGGGGTTTAAATCTGGTTTTGTCATCCTTAACAATACCGTTTAACTCAGAGCCGCTCGCAAATAACCAGTTTTATTTCACACTTGTGCCTCAATCATTGGTGTTATGTCATGAACTAAACCCCGGGTCATCCCTAATCAGGCCAATAAATGAGAGTTTGTTTGCTGTATGCCCAGCTGTCAGTCATATCCATCTTCACGTTGTGGATTTACCTGCAACAACAAGTTTACACGTTTCCCCGTCTTCCCATCATCAGACAATCCAGCTGTCTAATCTGCTCCAAATGGACCGAAAAAATAACTTTGGTGCATCATTTTGCACCTCTAATCAAATCATACAGAGTTTAATGCAGGTTGGGGAGATTAATCCCCACAAACATCATCTTCATTTTGCAAGATTTTCTCCCCTCCGTGTTAATACCAGCGTTTCTCTATTTCATCTCTGCTTTATTACATTACAGAGCAGGTTTACGTAACTGCCTGCAGAGGTTGTCATCATCATGCAAGCTCAATTTAACGGCCGTCAAAAGCAACTTGGCCGTGTTCCTGATTCATGCAGCTCCGGTTCTCTGCCTTAACATCACCATGAAGCCAGGCTGTGCAGACCAGTGTGTTATCGTTTGGTTGAATGAAGCCACATTAGAACCTTACAAACAAGACTTAAATCTTGAACTGATCGAGTGAAGCATCGACGGTCGACTTATCGATTATTTTGTGATTTATGTTGAAATAAAAATACAACACAAAGACGTGGGAATGGCCAGAAAGCTAAGCAGAATGTGTGCCTCGCTGCTCTCAGCCCCCGCTCTTTTCCCACAGCCTGAGGTAACAGCATGCTTGCTTACACGCTGGATTGTGTGCCGGACAATGGAGCAATTCTCAGATGGTAGTGAGCGGACGCAGCGAGACGTATGATGCTCGGGATCACATGCAAGACTCAGCGGTTGGCCTGCAGACAACAACTGGATGCATTCAAAGTGCTAATCACACTAAAAAAAGCAACATCTGTGTGACATTTTTAACCATTTCTTGTATCTGTAGCATATTTCGGTGAGTTTACGCATGGTTTATTTAAAGATTTAATAAGATTTCATGCAATATTTGATTGAGGAAACAAGAAATAGAATTTATATCCAGAATGGAGGACAAACACTTCCAAGAATTCAGACAAAATTAGAAAGCTGTGTTTTCCAAACATAGCATGCTGTCATATCTCTGTCTGTGTAGAAGTCAAGGGCAAGTCTTTCAAACATGGGGAGAGCGGAGCTGTCCTCCACATGCACAAGACTTCAGACCAAAAATTTTATATTATTATTATCTGTTATTATATGAATGAAAGTCAAACATCAGTCTCCAGAAAAGCATTTTAACGGGTTTACAGCTGCACCAGCATCTGTAATGCAGTGCTGGGACTTTGCAGCTATAATAGATGTGATCATGGGCAACGGAAGGTGTATCGATATTTTCATGAACTGGGATGTGACTGGTGCCCTAAAAAGCTGACACTGTTTCATTCCCGGCTGCTGTTGCCACAGCGATTTTAACCAGAGTTATGCAAGTGCTCCACATACTGTGGCAGCTAGCACAAAGCAGAGGACTACAGTGATGCACAGACACGTGTAAAACAGCGGAATTCTTCTGGAAAAGCAGTGAATCTGTGAAATGCATGAGGCTGACGGTGCTGCACGTATGCACGCGCTAGCCAGGCGGAGCGCGCAAGACCCGGACCGAATGGGATGTCTTTGATGGCCGAGAGCAGCCCACTGACCCTGAAGCTCGTTATGCAACATCGGTTTCACACACACCCCACACCCACTCGTGCCAGTAGAGCAGAAATGGAGGAACTTATCCGCTCCATCCTCTCGTCTATCGATCCCTGTAGCTGCATGGCACAGAAGTGTGCTTCACAGCCAACAGCTGCTGCAAATAAAACATAAAAATAATATAAAATTATTCTGTATGATGTTTGTTCACTTGGCTATCCTCACATCACAGCATGCCAAACCATCTGCATGCTTGTTTTAATGTCTGTGCCTTGTCTTAAAATATGTTCTGAAATTATATTTAAATAGAGAAAAAGAAAAACAAGCAGCATGTGTTTACCTACTGTCTGACCCAGACTCTCTAGGATTAAAGTGTCTGTCTGATCCAATAAGGGTTTGACCTAGCATTGTACTCTACTAAACTGCAAAAGGATTACTAAACAGAGTACAGCAGAGCAGCGAGCAGGCTCTCTGTGTGTCAATTGCATGCATAGATCTGTTTCAAGAGCAGATTATTATATTACAGCGAATTTCTGAACAATACAAACCATGTAGTTTCCTCAGATTTTTATTATTATTCTTCCTTCTAAAAAAACTGGTCAAAATGAGCGGAGATGTTTTTAATTCAATACAGATTTCCCCATATTTATGGCGTAAAATCAACTCATAACAGATAGTAGTCATGGGTTACAATGCTTTCTTAAAATATTATAGATATATATATATTATATATTCAAATATTGACTTTATATAGACGTCTGCAAAATTACTCAGACCCTTCCATGAAAGAAATGACAAAAATCTTAACAGTAGTTCAAATAATGGAAAGTAATGAAGATGAATTTGCTAAAACCGTATTTAATGAAATATGACACTGCATTTTAACTTAGTTAAAGAAATGATTGTTCATCTACATATCAGCTGATGAGTGATGTAACAGATTCATTTATTTTATTTGCTTGTTTTAAAGATGTATCTTTTGATCTCGATTAAAAATCAATTTCAAGATTTTAAAAATTTATTTTAATATAACTAATCATTTTAGCTTATTGCAGTGGCAGCTGTTTTCTTTTCACCTTCATTATAAAGATATATATACACACACACACACATATACATTATATATAGATATGTTTATATGTATCAACATTTGTCTTATTTCTTTAGCTCAAATGATGTTTTTATATGGTTTCAGTTAAAGAGACAGAAACTAGAAAGAGTGGCATCATGTTTGTTGTGTATTTGTGTATATGTTAAATGTGAAAGAAGAGAGCATATAGTGATAATTTTATATTTTTAATATTTGTTTTCTTGTTGTAAATCACTTTGTGATGCATCATGATGTATGAAAAGGGCTATACAAATTAAGTTTGATTAGAAATACATTTTCATATCTATATATTTATATGCATAAGTTAAAGTCTGACCTCAGGTTGTTTCGACATCACAGTGAGATGCATCTGTGCCAGCTGTGCTGCACGGAGCGGTAATGGGCCGAGCGCTCTGTTGACACAAGCCCTCGTCTGCAGAACAGCTCGTCTCGCCGACTCTGAGCAGATGACTCGCCTCTTCGCCATCTGCCTCAGACCAGTTGGAGATGACCCCGACCGGCTGAGGCCGCCCAGGGTGCCGTCATCCTTCTCTGGCTGGAATAAACCAACCCTCTCTGCAGCAAGTTCTTGTCGACTAATGAGGGAACGAAGGCGGCAGACACGCTTTTTGTCTTCTGGCAGAAATCCGTCTCTGCAGCTACTGTAAGCCTCCGCTAAGTGCTGCAAGTTCATCATTTATTTTCCTTATAGCTGCCCCTGCTTGAACTGAATCATCGTTTCTTACTTTCTAAATAGTTTCGTTGGTTTACACACCCAGGAAATAACCTCCCGTTGCTTTTGCATGAAATTTGACTGCAGTGACGTCAGTATTTAAAGCAAGTAGGAAATATTTCCCAGCACACCTCAAAGAAGACACTGCGGTTACCACAAAGCAGTTTTAATTTCCCTCCAACAAACTGTGGACAACACAGATAAACAAGATAAGAGGTATCCAAACATGTCAAATAACAATATTAATATCATTATTATAACATTAATAACATGGAATGTACTACTTTCCATTCACATTTTTTAAATTTTAGATTATTTTATGAAACATGTCAAATAAATAAATATCTCTTCATCTTCTCTCTGACGTATGAATAACAGATGAACAAGGGGGGGATTATGGCAAACAGGCAAAAAGGAGAAGCGGGGGGGGGGGGGGGGGGGGTTTGAGTTTTTTCCAACAACCCCGTCTCGTCTGAACACACCCCCCTTCTGCCAAAGTCCCTCCGTTTATTTTCGTTTGTTCAAAGTGACCCTTTCTTTGGAAAATCAGA
>JBAMHT010000002.1:28509549-28525260 GCA_037177075.1 Craterocephalus fluviatilis | reverse complement strand
TTATATCAGTTGCTCCCGGTGGTAACCAAGTCTCGTTGCCATGGAGACACAGCATAACAAGTCTTGAATGAGCAAAAAGATACGCAGAAAATCTCCCATGTAGCACAGCCTTTTGACCAGCATGAAAAATCCTACTGGACAAACCAAAAATGAAGCCAATGTCTCGAAAAAAGACGCTACAATACAAAAATTACGAGAGCTGAGACAGAGCCAAAATTCTTGCCACTGAGCGGCGTCAGCTGCATCTTAGCGGCACATCAGTATCATGTCACATAGGCCTTACTATGTTGAACTACAGTCCAGAAAAGGCAGCCTATTATTGATAAAAATAAAATAACAGAAACAAATAAAATACAATGTAATAAAAAAAAACTGACATCACAAAATGTAGCAGTAGAAAGGCCTACCACCCAGCCATTGCAGCATTAAATGGCATAAGCATGTGTGGTTCACAATATTATATCAAAATATATTAACATATATACTATAATAAAAAAATAACACCAATAAAGGAAGTGCAAGTTGCATCCAGGTCACAGAAGGATCAGACTAGCATTTGCTAACAACACATTGGTAAAACAAAAGGAGTTTTGTGGCAGATAATGCCTTATTCAGTGGGTGAGTGGCACTTGCCCCGATTGCTCCCATTATATGGATTTATGCTGATTGCGTGTGGATATAAATATCTTCCGATGGAGTTCGAGATGCGCCACAACTGTCTGGGTGAGTAAATGAGCATATAGCATGCTACAACATAGGTACAGGTTGGAAAATACCGAAGTTTTCCTTTAAGGTGTAACGGATAAAGTCCACAACAGAAGGTGTGAGAAAAACGACTCATTATTAACCAACGAGTTAATTTAAAATAAATTAAAAGACACAGCACATTTCACATTTCTGTTGTAAGAAAGAAAACAACCTGAGTAAAACCCAGTAGGAAAGAACTAGGTAGAACACTTGTATTAGATTTGTTAGCTCGGAGTTTGATGGGCGTCAATCATCCCTCCCCACACTCACAGCCCCCCTCTCTGCCTCCTTGTCGGCCATATCTGGGTTTTCCAGGAGGAGTTGCCCACTGAGCTTCTTTTCAGTTCATCAGAAACCTCCGGGTCACCAGGTTTTAAGGTTCCTCCATTTATTTTACAGTATACGGTTCACACAGAGCCGAAAGCAACAGACTGTCTCAGCCAGGATCTACTTACATCGATCCGAGCGTTCCACTCTGCTAGAGGAATGCGCCGCCCGTAGTTCAGGATGTGTCTGCCGATGTCGTCGCAGATTGGGGTCGTTCCTATAAAATCAACAGGTTTCTGACTCCCAGTTCGTGGCCGTTGCGTCTGAGATGGACGGCAGACCCGCTACGTACCATTGAGCTGTCCAACCAGGCTGGCCTTCAGAGCGTTGCGGCCTCGGGCGACATCGCTTTCTGTGACTGTGGTGCACAGGTTCATCCTGCAGGAAACGGGTAAAAAAAAAAAAGGATTAAAACAAGGTTTCATCTTGTGACTGAAGCCATCCGGTTCTGCTACGGAGTCATTACTGACCAGGCGTTCTGGGACCAGTGCATCATGTCGTCGATGTGGTGCTTATCGCTGACAAAGTAGATGCCCAGCAGGCCGGTGTCGCTGTAGGAGGAGTGGAAGGCCTGGAAGCTGTGGCACAGGTTGTCCTCCACCGCCAGCCGAGCCAGGCGGCTGCTCAGGTGCTGCATGACGGGAGAAAACAACTCTAAACTCCTACGCCAAATATATACAAAAATTTAACAAATTATTAATCAATTGTTGATTAGAAATTACTTGATTATAATAAATTAATTGCAATGAATCGCATGTAATTCTTTGCAGGCCCACATGCGGGCGCACTTGAAACCAGAAGTCCTTCACACACGTGGGAACACAAGAGAAGCTGTCCTCCAACCTGAGACATAATAATTTAATGAATTATATTAAATAACATTTATAATGAAAATAAGATCTTTGTTTGCATTGTTCCATGTGCGGATGTTTTCCTGCTGTTAAGAATAAATCTTTTATTAAGGAATATGATTTGCATTTTTGTAGAAAGGAACCTTTTGATTCAGAGGAAAACTTAGCTTCTCAGAAAAATTTCCACTTATAAATTAATCGATCATCCGTCAGTAAGACGAAACAACCATCAATTAGTGAATTACTTGATAATATGCATCCCTAATGCAAACTAATATCTCTGGGGTTTCCAATTACCTGCTTTATGCATCATAAGACTGACAACGTTAACCCTCTGGGATCTACAGTATAAATGGCAGTTTTTGACTTATTTTGATTTTATGCTTATATTTTGCCTTTAAAACACTTAGACCAGCCTTATTTGGTATCATTATTTTCAGCACAATCTCATAGCTATGATTTTACTGTCATGTTGATTTTATATATCAAAACTCCAGACCTAAAAATGACACAAAAACAAAATCCAAGAGGGAAAATGTTGATTACTCCCCCCCCCATTGGACAATAATCAGCTACTTGTAAATTCTTATTGGTTGATGTTTTTTTTTCATGAATAAAGAGCAGTGATGCTTGAAGTATTTATGTTTCTTCTTGTTAGCATGTTTGTAAGAAAAGTCAGTTTTTGCCATTTCTTTCAGCATCAATCACACACCAAACATGTCACGGTAAAAAACACGAAAAGTGTGCCATATATAAATCTGTTTTGTACTTGGTAAACCATGTGGCTGCGTCTTGCTTAGTTTCTAAATTGGACATGCAATCTGGGTGCAACCCCACACAAACAGTCTGCAGAGGGTTTGTAATATAGAATAATAATACAATAATGATAATAATAATAATAGTTTTATTATTATTATTACTAATAATAATAATACAATAATAAATAGTAAAGTCATACTGAAGTAGACTAATCAAGCAGCTGGTTAAAAAAAAATTCAACTACACACTTGAAATGATGGATACGTGAGGAAAGCAATCATATAGTACATGCTGGGTTTTCATTTTGTTCCTCTCCATCAGTCCAGAGTCAAAGAACAGACCTCTGACTCAAAGCTACACAAACAAGAAGAAAAATATTAAATTTTCTAACCTTTCCACCACCGTAGGTAAGGTCATAGCTGCCGATGATAGCGTTGGCCACCATGAGGGGAATGATGTCTGGACTGGTTGCACCTGCACCCTCCACAGCGATGGCAATGTGCGCCAGAGGCAGACCATCATCACGCATACGGATCTGTAGGAAGGCAGAAAGAGAAGAAACTATTAACGTGATTTGTGAAGGTAACATCAGTTTAAAGAAGATCATGTGGTTTTTATAATACTGCAGCTTCCCTCGCTCTATTTTCTTTTTAAATCAAACCATGGCTTCAATCTTTCTGGGAATATTTGTGAAGATAAATCATCAGTATTTAGCCAAAATTTCAACATATAAAGTAGAAATTTTTAAAAAAAGAAAACCACCCAGTATATCTTACCTCACTACCGGTAAACCGGCAGGGTGACAGCACGGGGACGGCATCGCCCTCATACTCGAAAGACACAGCACTAAAATGAGACTTGGCCAAGCCAACCAGCTCGTCGTGATTCACGCCTGCAGATGTAGCACATCACACTTTAAATCCTCCGTAAACTACAAAACAAGCACTAAAAGATGATCCTCATAAAACCTGTTGAAAAAGGGAAAAGGACCTACCTCCAGCTGCAGCCAGCACCATGCGAGGGGCTTTGTAATGGCTGTTGACGTAATCAACCAGGTCCTGTCGGCTCAAATTCCTGGAAACATTGAAGAAAAAAGCAGTATTTATCTAGGAACCAGTGTGGATTTGTGATTATTATTTTAGTTATATGGAATTATGATGAAAGAACTGGCAGGTCCTCCCACCTGGCACTGCTGGAGGGGCCCAGCACACTTTGGCCCAGAGGAGTGCCCTGGAAGGCTGTGGCATGCAGCAGATCCAGGCAAACCTCCTGCAGGTTGCCCTCAACTTCTTCCAGCTCTCGCAGCACCACGCCCCTCTGCTGCTCGATCTCTGCCTCGTTCAGCGAGCAGTTCTGCACGACCTCCGACAGCAGCTCCACAGCTGGAAAGCAGGACACAGGCAGCGTTTACTGACTTTTAATTCCTCTCCAAGTCAGAATTAAAGTTAATTCTGCTTTAACAAGGTGAAAAATGAGCGTGTAAACACTTAATTTCTGATTAAATGTGAATTCTGAATGAAAGTTAATCCTGAATAAAGAGGCTGGTTTTTTCCAGGTTTAATACTGAATCAGATAATTCCTCTCTCATCCTCTATCATCGAAACCTCCATTCCGCTTTAAGTTAATCCCGCTCGTTCTTAACTTAACTAAAGAGTTTTTAACTTCCGGTAGATGTACGTACGTACGATACGTCACTTCCACCATCCAACCAATCAGAGCCCTTCCCTTCCACCATCCAAACAATCAGAGCCCTTCCCAGCCCCTGGATTTAGAGTGAAATTAAGAAAACGTGTTTTCCATGTAAACCTGAAGGATAAGATTGTAATTCCGTATTATTAAATTCTAAATCATTAATATAGAAATAAAAAAATATGATGTAACCGTCACCATAGAGTTGATGAGCGGTCTTGTTCTCTGAAAGCCTTAGTCTTACAGATTGCAATCAACAACAAAATTTCTGAGATCAGGTAATTATTTTAACTGTAAGAACTAGACAGAATATTTTAGCAGTCCTCTCACCTTTAGGCAGATCCTTGGCCAGGGTCTTCATGTAATAAGCAGTATGCTCCCTAGAAGTGTAAGCACTCAGGTGGGCACCCATAGCTTCTACCTGCTGCTCCAGGGCTGTTTGAGGATGCATCTTTGTTCCCTACAAGAACAAGAAACTATGTGAGTTGAAGTAAGTGTTAGGGATAGGAATTGTTAGTCGACGATCAATTATTAAGATTTAATCGATTCAATTATGCTTTAATCAATTAATCAAATGCATCCTTAGAGTGGTGCTGAAGTTGTATGCAAGCACATATTTTTCAGTGTAACCAGTCAATGAATCCAATTTAATTGCCACAGGAGTTGTCCATCTTGTAATTAAAATATGAATAAGGCTATAAATATCAAATTCTAATATAGAAATATTAATGATTAATCAATCGTTAATTCTCCTGATAATCGATTAAGACATTTTAATCCAAAGCCTATCCCTAGTAAGTGTGTGATGGTGACATAGAGACAATAATTTTGGCTCCTTAAATGCATAAAAATATTTTTAAAAAGTCTACCTTGAATGCCATGTGCTCCAGGAAAAAGCCTGCTCCGTTGTTTTTCTCACTCTCATAGCGACTGCCAGCACTAATCCACAGTCCAACCTGGGAAAGGCAAAGAAGTGTGGAGAATCTGAGCAATACCGTAGTGCAAGTGCGTTCTTGAACAACCTCCAATCGAAACATAAATCACAGGAAAAGTATCCAAATGAATGTATCCTTACTGTGCAAGTAGCATGTCCAGTATCCTCTGATGCAACCCTGAAGCCATTGTCCAGGGTTGTTAGATGGGTTTCAGGTGCTCCCAGCAGGCTCTGAGCATAGCTGACTGATGCCTGTCCACGTCTCAAAGACAGCAGGATGGGCTAGAAAGGCACAGGATAAAATTTCAGCGTTATTTAATTCAGTTTAAAATAGAGGCTTAATGATTTAAAATCGATTCAAACCAGTTTAAAAGGCAATCGATGTTTTTAAAAAAAGGAAAATCGATTTTCATGCAATGCAATCAATACAGATATGACGTTCAGAATAAATAAAACTCTTGTTCATAAAAAGATTTGTGCTCATTTCCATATCTATAATAATTATTTGTTCAGTGGTAAATTTTGTTAGTACAACAGGTCACAGTTTTAAACAAGAGAGAAAAGGGCAAATATAAGAAAAAGAAAATTCATTTGGCCGTAAATAACTAAAATTCATTTTGTTAGAAAAAAATCTTAAAAAATTGAAATCGAGAACTTAAAATTTAATCGAATCGTGGTTTGGGTGAATCATTACATCCATAGTCTAAAACAATCCGATTATGTCATTACAAACCATTTTTAAAGCAGAACCAGTATAGGTTCAGTAACAAAGTGACAGGAGACACAAGCCAATGATCAACTCTCTGATAAATTTACAATTTACCAGTGTATCTTTTATTTGGGAACTTTAATCCATTTCCTTTAAAAGTTCTACAGATACGATGACATGGATCATTTATGCAAAAATAAATGTTACACAGTTGTCAAACCACAATCAGTGTTAGCCTGGTGAACCACACTGAAAACATCTTGTAAATTAACCAAATTTTCCATTAACCTTGATGTAATTTTGAACAAAAAACTCATAAATGCTAAATATTGCGGTAACCACGTCAAAAACTCAGACGTGACACCAAGAATCTGCCTTTGAGAAGCGACGATGCTAAAGGTGCTAGCCAGGAAGCGCTAAGGGGCAACAGAAAGACAAATGACAAATGCTCCAGGAAGCGACTTAAGAGTTAATCAGACAGCTGAAACAACAGTCAGCTCATTTGTGTATATTGGATATCCCGTGCTGACAGGCAGTTACAAAAGCTGAAGCTTTATTTGATAATTGACCTTGTATAGCCAAGTAATGCTAACCGGTTAGCTACGTCCTCTCAGTCCCTCAACGGCTCACCGGGTTTTCTCATGAGGTCATGTTAAATGCCGGGGGAATTAAAAACACCATCAACCCGCTTACCCACGCAAAAGAGTAAAGTCTTTATACTTTTGACAAACTTACACTGCGCGCTTTGGCGAGGACTCGACCCACGGTGGTCCCGACTCGGCACACGGACGCCGCCATTTTTCAGCTCGGTTTCAGAACACTCGGCTCTGCTTCTTCTTCGCGGGAACAAAGTGTGTCGGTGTTTCCTCTGACTTTACCGCCCCCTACTGGTCACTGAGTGTTATCACATCAGATCAGATGTAGCCTACTTTATCCACTGGGAAATTTCAATGTTGGAGCAGCAGATAAGTTTGAGGATACATTTTAAAAAAGCTTATAATATTACAATACAAAACTTACAATATGCCAATGTACAATTTACAATTTAAAAGTTGATACTCACAGATGAACCAGAAGTGAATCAAGAGTCTGTGTGACTGAGAAGAACTGTTCTAAAGAGAAATGGCCTGAGTGTGGTGGAGAGGATGGTCGGGATTATCCGTTGTAGATAAGAGTTTGTCTGCAGTTTTTGTAGAACCTATAATAATAAATATACTGTTACAGTGGGTGAGCTTTCATTAACGTCTTCTAGACTTTTGTTCCCTGTATTTAACCATAACATGTTACACTAACAGGGGAGGGGTGCGCCGTGCCCTGTGGGTGCGTTTATTTCCTGATAATGACCATTGTTCCTTACTTTATCCTTTACATATGAAATGCAGCACACAAAAGATGAAATAAATAAATGCTGCCCACACATGTTGATGCAGAACATTTTTTTGTGATTATTGTGTTATAAATCCAGCCCACAGGTAGTGGATATACCCCAGTCTATCGATCTGCAACCATTTGGACACAATAAACTGTAATAAATCTTTGTTTTTCTTTCCTGTAAAGGCAACTACAACAAAGACAGGGGATTTTATTTACTCTGTTTATTTTTGTGGAGTGAAGAATAATAGCAGGGCGTCACTGAAGGGCCTTTATAAGCTAAATGGATCACACAAAAAGCATGTAGAGGCAAGGAATCCCGAAGTTCAGTTTCTAGGACCAAATATAAAAGGGAAATATTTTCTTTTCCATTCAGGAGAACCCCACTTGTTCTTTCACTGATTTAACCCTTTAAAGCCAACATTACCCGGACTGTGATACAGAACTCTAACAACCGTTTGTTGACCTCACATCGACCAAATTTCTTAAAATCTGGCACAAATGTGTTTTTAAACACATGTTCATCCATGTCAAATCTCCCCAAAAGTGTTGAACTAATGAGAGTATATGACGAAACTTGACATACAGTACATCAGTTTTTAGATACTTTAACAATCAAGCTTGAATTTTTTCCTTCATAATCATAATTTTCATCCAGTTTATTTTCTTCATAATCCACCTGCTTTAAAAACACCTGGTTAATTCCAGTTAACCAGGTGTTTTAATAATAATTAAAGAAGTAAGAAAGACTTTATTATTATGAAGAAGTAAGAAAGACTCGTATGAAGTTTTTTGGTCATTTATATTTATTTTAGGCCCTTGTGGAGCCGATAGACTGCTTGCATGGGCCGTTTAGAGGTGGTAATTTGCGATGGCAAAGCCCGTCTGTGCTTCCCTGTGGTGCTCGGCGGGACTCCGGACATATGTTTGATGCCGCTGCCCGTCTCTTCAGCAGTGGTCCGTGCTTTTCAGCTGTCTTTGGCAGGTGAAGTGGGGGGACTTCGTTTGGCACGGTTGCAGACGGTTCAGGAAGAACAGGAGGAGTTGGCACTGCACCGCTGACTTTTCCACCCTTTGGCGAAGGCGGCGCTTTCTTTGCTGTATGACCATCCTCTGTGACGGCGCCTTGGCATGTCGAAGCTGAACGGCTGCGGGGCTTCAGTGGAGGAAGAGGGCAGCGGGCTTTAATGGAGAACCCCTCAACAAGTAGTTTGATCCCTATGTACTGCGGGACTTCTACTGCTGCCTAGAGATGAAAGGTTAAATTTAAAATATGGCCTTATCCACAACATTTAGGCCGTTTACATGCACATTTAACTAAAACCTTACCTGCCTGTAAATAAGCTGAAAGTTTCCTGTGTTTGCTGAGCGGTCAACTCTGCGGTCCAGGACGACTCGTAACGTGTCCTCCTGCACAGCAGCACAGAGGCTGGCTGTCACGGGAGTGGAGGGGGCCATGGTGGGACTAGAATTAATTTCTATTAACCACGGATGCAGGTCACATCCTTAGAAACAAACATGATGAGTCATTTGTTCAGGTAAGATTCAGGTAATGTATGAAAACAAATAATGTTTAAAACTTTCACGTCTATGGTGCCAAATTCGTGACAAACACATCTATTGATTTAACTAACTTCCTTATGTTTTTATCTGTTCTTCATTATTTATGTATTTCTTCTTGTTATTTATTTCTTGTTATCAATTTATACAGTATTACATTGTATTTTATTCTATTTCTGTTTTATCTTTTTGTTATTTTCATCATGTTTTTTGTTACATACATGAACAAATAATACTTTAAAAAGTGATTTAAATGCAAAGTGAAGGTTTTAAAGTCTGGGAAATGTATGCTTGAACAGGCATAATGTGATATAGATTGTCATACTCAGCGAATGCATCCTACCTAAGACAAAATCAGCACCGTAGAGCTCAAATGTGTTTTTGCGTGGCTCTATCAAGTCCTGCGCCGTCTGCAGTGCATGGATCACAGCTTTCTTCATTCCTGGAACCACAACAGTCTCCCACTGAGCTCCCTTTCCCTGGCTGGCCAGAAAGGCCCTGAACTGCTCGTCCAACCACATGTTTTCTGCAGGAAGGTCTGGATGACGTCGCTGAGACGGCTTCAGGTTCCTCTGGATGGAGTTGTTGCACAAGTGCACAGATCTAAAGGACAAAAAGGATAATTATTTCTGAGATAGTCAGTCTCGGACTTTATCTTGATAATAACCCAACATTAACATAGTTCAGTTTAAATGTTTTACACATTTTGTAAGCAGCCAATTTATCTTTTTCAAGGAAGATATAATGAAGAAGCTACGACATAATGGCTTTAGTTGCTGGGACTGGAAAGATTTATCACACCAGGTTAAAGTTAGGTTAACCTTAGAGCCTAGGTCACACCCTTATCATTGCTCCTAAATGGACTTTTATTTCAAAACTTAATGTCATTTGATAATATTTAGCAACGTGTAATTAATTTTCCAACACAGCTTTCATACAAACATCTCTTTCGTCTCACTAGAAGCACTTACATGGGTATACAAGTTTCAGGTGTTAATTTCAGACTTTGTCTATTTGCATTTTGTTGTAGCAGATGTAAAAGACAGCAAATTTACATAGATTTTAAACATTCCCTCTTGCGAAACTCACCAGTTATTCAGATCATGCACAGATGTTAAATTCAAATCTCCCACCAAAAGTGGCATGCAAAATAGTCTTGCCTCTTTCTGTCTCTCAGTTCCCGTTTTTCTCTGTTGAACTTAATCTGTCATCATATCTGCTTCTCTCGCTGTGATGCTATTAACTGTCTTACCTGTCCAGTGTATCCAGTGAGTAAGGTTGCGTGGAGAAGCGCAAATAGCACTTTTTATAGAACCACACAGTCAAAGGGTTCCAGTCGGTGACCAGAAACCACTGCCGCACATCAAACTTGGTATCGTAGACCAGAAAGGGGCGCTCAATGTACTTCTGCACAACCCACTTTGTGTCCTTGACCAGTATCAGGTCGCTGTCCACCAGCCGGAGGATCTGATCAAGCCGCTTGGCACATTTTATACCTTGAAGGAAGGAAAAAAGGGTCAGACGTGACTTTCAGATACCACGTGAAGTGTCTGAGCCTGACTTTTTAACCTCTGCCTCTGGACTTGGCTCCAGGTTTGATGATCCAGATGTTGTTTATGCCATCTATGCCCAGCTGTGGACAGACTTCCTGCAGTCTCTGCAGCATGTCCTTACAGCTGCTCACCATGCAATCGCTGCTCTCGACCTGTGCCCCGCCGCTGAGCGATGAAACAGAGAGAGGTTCTGTGGTGGTTTAAAGATAGATTTATACTCTCTCATCCCTCTCAAGCCCACACGATGCACACTTACTGAACAACGAGGTAGTAACTGTTTAGAAATTCAGCCCACTCCTCCTGTGTGAGCACTTGTGGCATTTCCAAGTTTGTGTCAATGTCACCGTGCTCCAGGCTCTGCAGGTACGCATGGCATACTTTGAGAGCGCTGTTGGTCATTTGTGAAAGGGCCAACGGTTGTTTGCTCTGCTGATCTAAACGTGGAGGAAAGAAGTTACATCTCTTTTTTAATTTTAAATGATTGAGTGACTACACAGTCGTGAAGGAAATGACATTACCCTGAACGCTCTGAACACTGCGATCCTCATCCTGATCCCTTTCCACAACCCACTTCAGAAAACTGGCGCATGCTGTCCGCCGATAGTCCTCTAAACAGAGATCAGAGACAGGGGAGAGTCCGGTGGAGTGAAATCATATGGAAAGAGCTCCATTTTTCTTTTTTTAATAAACATTTTCTATTAACATCCATTTTATTTTCAATTTCCTTTTTTTCTCTCTCCCTAATATTTCCCCATCCCAACATGAGAACAAGTAGTTATAGTCTGCTAAGAGTAAACATGCATACTTTCTATATCAAATGAAGAAGAAAAAATAAAATATATATACATATTACACATATAAACACGTACATACACGCTTATATGCACGTATATATTCATACATATATACAAAAATACATAAATCAGTACACACCAATGGCCAGATAAAAAAATAATAATCATAAAGAAAGAAAAAATAAAATAAACTAAATAAATGAAAAGGGGGGGACTGCTGTCTCTTATGATCGGGTTAATCGGTTACTAAGTTACCTTGAATCATAAATCAATAAGACTAATGACGTATCTTTCCTGGGGGCCACTATGTGCTATATTCACATATTTCAATAGTGGACTCCAGTAAGAACAAAATTTTTCAGGACAACCTTTAAGGTCAAATTTAATTTTCTCCAGCTTTAGTAAACACAGTAAGTCCTGTAGACCGGATTTAATGGATGGTGGTGCAGAGGATTTCCATGTCAAAAGGATTCTTCTACGCGCTATGACTGATGTAAATGCATTGATGTGGTCTTGCATAGGTGTGACAATAAGCAAACACTGCTATCTGTGCAAAGGGAGTAAAACAGATACCCCATATATCTGAAATGGATCTAAAAAAGGTTTGCCAGCAACCACTTTAAAGCATGACCAGTTCGGTCAAGCTTGAAGAGAATTAATATGAGATCTAACCGATGAAAGCTTGCTGCTCATCCCGGGCTGCTGTTCTGTAACAACGAGGGAAGAAAGTGTCCGGGTCAGCTGAATCAAACCACTGCAGGTTCCTCAGGTTCACACACAACCCCGCCTAGAGGCAAAACAAGCGTCAAGAGAGGCACCAGAGGGAATCTTTCATCCCTACAAATAATAAATGCACACACAGTAAATGCACCTTGGTGACAAAGGTGCCAGCCTTTGCAAAATAGTTGACGATCTGGTCTTTCTGCAGCTTCTTAGTGTTGATTGAATCTCTGCGGCTTGTCCAGTAGAAATAAACCATTTCATTCCGCACAAGGCGAGACTATGACAAGAAAAGAACGGGGGGATTACACCTTTCTCTTTCATATTTAGCTTTACTTTTTTGTTTCTAGCATTATCAAAGAAATTTTTGTTGTTTTTTACCATGAGGTCATGCAGTCCTTCGGGATCCTGTTCTCTCTCAGCATCATCAGAGTTCTCTGAGAAGAATGTGGATACAATTATGGCATACACAGCCTTCCATTAAAGACGAGGCAAGATTCTCAAAAGTCACTCAAATTACTAAAAATAAATACGAATTTGCTCAATTTAGTGAAATAAGATAATGTTTTTTAATCAAATTGAATTGTTAAAATAGTGATAATTTTAAAAACAAACTAACAATAGGGTCCTGGACCAATGACAGCACTTTGCTGATGAGCAGTGGGCCAGAATACCTGTGGCCAGGTGTAGAAGTCTGATGACTTTCAGAAAACAGCTGATTGCAGCGATTGCCTTGAAGGATTGTTCAACTAAATATTACTGATGAGTGATGCAATGTATTTTTTGCTTAAAAATATTTCTATTGAACCATAATTCAATGTCATGATTTTTTTTCATATTTTCTTTTAAATGTTTCGTTACTTTTGTCAGTTCCAGGTAATTTCAGTATCAGCTGTGTTTTTTTTCTTGTTTAATTGGAGGCTGTGAATAATTTTGCAGACATGTGTAACATAACAGCAGTCAGACACATTTTCATGTCTAACTCACTACCATCACTGTCAGCGCTGCTGTTCACACTGCTCCGGCGCCGCTTGCTCTGACGCTGCGAGCGCTGCTCAACCCAGCCTCTAGCCCTCAACGCTGCCCTGATGACAGGGTAAGGTCCCCTGACGGAGAAGATCTTACGCATCTGAGACAGTGAAACACAAATTATAGATTCTTCCCCAGAGCAATAACAAAGAAAAAGAAAATCGAGGACGGCTGCGTGAGTTCATGATATAAATACTGATATAAATACATTTCATCATGAAACATCACTTCACCTTGACAGCTTCATCTGCTAAAGCCTTGGCTTTCCTCAGTCTGCTGGGGTTGGGAGCTGACTGGCTAACTTTGGCCTCTGAACTCGTCGCTGATTCACAGGAAGAGAAAGTGAGAACGTCATGATTCCATCGTCAACGACTTCACACCCACATGCAAAAGTTCCCTGAGGCTTACGCTAACAGTGACTCCCATAAGATTTTAAGATTTTAACTTGCATCAACAGAGATTATCACATAGGTGAGTTCGCCAGTTAAGCCAGAAAACTAATAATGTACAGTTAGGATATGAAAATATCCTTTAGTGGTATGATACAAAACGGGGCAGATGGAGGAGTTTTCAGATACATGTGGATAATTCCTGACACTGTAATAAATGCAGAACAAGACACGTACACAAATTATTTGTAAGTGACAGCTACAAAACAGCAAACATACTTGCTTCAAATGTAGATTAGAGGGACATCTTTTCATTTTGTCTGGTGGTGATGTACAGATTGATGCTGATATATCGATATCAATATCAATCAATATCGATTTCAGTATATGTTGACAAACGAATCTGACTATTGTGTAATTTATGCTTATTCTTAATATATTTTGCTAATAATGTCAATAAAAATGTAACAAAATTACTTTCCCCTTATGTGTCAGCTGTTCTGAAAATGATTTTCCAAGCACATTAAGGTTTGTACCAATTATCAGTATTGGTTCAGTATCACTGATACTGGCTTGAATTTTACTTGGTATCGGATCAGAAATCAAATCTGAGGTATCACACGTCTATAATGTCTGGGGTTTTCTTATAATTAATGACTCTGGAAGAGGGTTACTATTAAAATCAGTCCTATCTTATCCATAAACCAAGTTGATTCTAAAAAATCTGATCATCCCACAATTGGTGCCTGGATTATTGCGATGGCATGGCAATTGAAAGGACAACTTTTGTGTTTTTTATGAAAAGATCTGACATTGAACATTATGTAGAGGAAATGTAGATCTGACAAAGGGCATGAAATCTGGATCTTAACGAAATACCATGATATGTATGTAATTTTGGGCATCCTTATATGTAAATTATTTTTTCTGTAAATAGGATTTCAAAAGACTGAAAAATTGAATAATTATTATATTATATTACATTATTATAAAGACATTTGTTAGAGAAAAAGAGCTGACAAAAGCATGAATGTGAGCTACATTTTGACACTATAACTAAAGTTGTAAGGCTTAGAGACATAAAGAGCAAAGTCATGAAACTTTTATACATTCAAACATTAAGCTGCCTCTCCTGTTGTGACCTCATGACTAATTCAGCATTCGTGATCAATAAGCCATCTCTGAACGCAAAGGCCAAATTATCCGGTAACATCATGCTGCTGTGACCTTTCAGTGTTTCAGTTTATAAAAGAGTCCCTAAACATCAAGTTAAAGCAAGAAAACCCAGAGTATGTCAACATAAAACAGTTGTTGGCCTTGGGAAAAAGGAAAGTGCTTTGGTGAAAATCAGTCTCATTTGCATGGTAGGTAGGATATTCACTCACCGTGTGGACATGGTGTACTCTGCCCAGGAGTAGCCTGGTGTCCTTCATGGCCAAAGAGGAGAGACGGACCGGACCTGTTAGCTTCCATACCCACGGCATGTTTCAAGGGAAGCATTTCTTTGTGCTTTGGCCGGACAGCAATGCCTGCAGAGTACACAATCTTGCAGCATTTATGGAGTGCTAGTGAAATGCAGGATAAAAAGAAGGGCACAGTTGTAAGGTAATTAAATTAAAAAGATACAATAGGACAACTCTTAAAGTTTCATGCAACCCCTGTCAAACTGTCTTGTTGATCAGTCAATGTGTGGAAGACAATCAAATGGGTGAAGTTGTAGGGGACAGCTTGCCTCCACCTGCCATGCCAACTTACAAGATGTGATTGTTTTTTTGCCCTGATACCCAGCTTAGATGTTAACTGTAGTCTAAAGCAATCACAGGTAACAAACTAGCTGCAGGTAAAAAACAAAAAGAAAAAAAAAGACCGAGAACTAAAACAAACTTAGCCAAATATGTTTTCTACACCAATCAGTAATGTAGCGTAAAATAAAAAAAAAGATTAAATAAATAAATAAAAACAAGGGTAAGGAAAATGCTGTGTAGTAGTTAGCAAACCCCATCAGAGATGCTCATCTCACCTGCTGAGCTCTACAGGTGTAGTCTGTGCCGATTTCACACGAGACAGGCACGGCGCCTCCCACCGGTAACTTGTTTATTGTTGCCATGGTAAACAAAGTCTTTACTTCTTTGCTATATTTAAACAATGGTTCTATTCAAATACATAATTCAAGTTGGAAAATGTCAGTTTGTACGCCGTGGTCTTTTAAAAAATATATATATAATATAATATAATATAATATAATATAATATAATATAATATAATATAATATAATATAA